>JAIFGZ020000783.1:0-109119 GCA_019925245.2 Oryza australiensis | reverse complement strand
ATCTTTGACTAAAAATACCAAACAGATCTAAGATCGTGGTTTTGGATATATACATGCTAGTGTACTGTATATACATCGAATTTATGTTTTGAAACCTACTCTTACACAGAAACAGATTAGTATTATGCATTTTTATTCATGTGTGTCATTTAGTTTATCCTATTTGTGTGGGGTTGTTTTTCCCCTTATTTATGATTCTTCATTCCTCTTTTTGTTAGATGATGCAAATGACAGCCCTCCGACTCGTATTTGTTTTTTATCTGTCCATCGGTCCTGTCTTTTTAACATGCAAACATTTCTTTATTTAAACTGTTCTAATTACACTATAAAGACACTAGTATGGATCCTTTTCTCTCATGGATTTTGACCATCACATGTCTCGAGATTTGCGGGTCGTCATAACTAAGTCATCTCAAATGACCTAAAAAAGGTGCGACAAAGATATACATGCACATATATTTAGATATGCATAAAACTTAAGCCCATCATGAATGACAATTATCTATGATCAACGTAATAAAAGATCGACAAATGTTATCTTTGTCGGGTTCATAGAAGCCCGTCACCAATGTGTGGTCGACTTCGCCCCAACTACAACCCGATTGAGATAACAAGTATAGCTCCGGACATTATGGCGTCACCAATGAGTGCATCGTTGACTAAGCTTATATGCTTGCTCGACAAAGATAACTTTCGTAGTCTATAAATACGCCCATCACCCATTGTTCTAAGTTATCCCAGCAAATGGGAGGAGGGAGTGGCGTAATTTTTGTCTTTTCAAAGAAAATTTAAAAAAATAGTAGGTCAATGCCCTTGTAGCCCCATGGTCTTCTCATCCTCCAGCCTTCGTCCCCATTCTCGCTGTCATCTTTGTCGCCCTTTGTGATAGGTTTCTTCTTTCATATTACCCGAAATGCTCAGATATCTCCGTCGAAGATGGTGTAAAGCCTCGTCCGCATTGATAGGTAAAAAATACGTAAACTTTCAAAGCTTTCTACCGCATACTTGCTTGAATACGTGATGTTCCATTTTTACTGGTAGACAAAGACTTGTATTACCTTGCAAGAAGCTACTTTGAACACTAGTATAGAAATGACGAGTAAAAAAGGGCTCATCTCTCCCACTGGTAATCAAGATTCCATCGACAACGACCCACTGAGTGTAGCATTTGCTTTCTCGCCTTTGAAACTCGAGTTTATATGGTAAGCCCATACATTGCACCACATCATTTTGAATAAGGTGAGACCAAGGTAGGCGAAGAAAGCGTCGGGGTCTCTTCGTCGTAGTGATATGCCCTAGAGGCAACATGGAGATGTTGGATATCACGTCAATGTTTATGTATTTATGAATAAAGTGTTATTCGGCCCATGAAATAGACATCTTGTATTGATCAATAAGTACGTGACTTATTTATGAGACTCGATATGTATGAATCTATTTCTAAACGATCCTCGATCATATGTCATATTGTTGGAACAAATATGATTCTAAGATCTAGCATGTTTATTGATTGATGATCATGTCTCATAGATCATGGGTATGGAGATACCAAATCAATAAACATGGACATATGTGTTGGAGAACACATTGTTGGATAGACCCACCATGAGACACTACAGAATTAATGTGCCATTAGTTGGTCTCGTGTAGTGTTGGTACAAAGTCCCATAGACCCGAGATCACCATGGATTCCAACATGTGTAGTAGCCTACTTTGAGACTACCAAACGCTATTCCGTAATCCTGGGTAGTTATAAAGGTAGTTTTCGGGTTTGCTATGAAACATGGAGTGGGATGTGAGTGATCAAGATGGAATTTGCCCCTCCTTTGGAGAGATATCTCTCGGCCCCTCGAGGTAATGGATTATGGAAATGCATGGCCATGCTAAGTTGATTGAGGAGTCAATCAACGTACAGTATAATCCAATACGGTTCGAGTGAATGGTTAAGCTATTGAAGGGATGACACACATCTTGCCTATAGCTTAACCGGGTATCGTGAGGCAAAGGGATTTGTGTACACATTACAGTGTTCGAGCCGATATTATTCTTGTATACTATGGTGTCAATATGTGCCGCTAGGCGCCGTCGTGACTGTCGGCCTGAGTTAGACTCGAGCCGACGATCAAGCTAAGTTAGACTATAGTCGAAACCGAGTATACCCGAATCCTGCAGTGGTCGCACGCTTGGGCTGGGATAGAATAGATATTCGAGTTGGACTCTGATACGGCTCGATCGACGGATAGTGGATCCGATCGGATAGAGTCCTATGGGCTTACGACGTGTGGGCGGCCAACTCTATGAGATACTGATGAGATCCGATTCAAAATAGAGTCCTAATCGGCCACTAGTCCCGCCGGCCAACTCTATATAAAGGAGGGAGGGATGGAGAGCCGTGACACGTCAATTGCATTGCGTGCAAATGTAAGTTGCCGAGATCAATCTCCACGGAAACCCTCCCCACTTTCGAGCCAAACCCTAGCCTTGCATCGCGTGCTAGCACACGGGTGTACGGCGTTCTGTCCCCTGACGTGTGGATACCGTAGAGGCGCTCGCTACGTTGCGCGCTCTGATCGGCTTCGGATTGGCCGATTGTCGAATCGGCGTCTCCGGGAATCGGCTACACTGTTCCGGATCGGATTGCCCCGATTGGCTATTCCGCCGCACTCTACTCCAATCTAACGATCTATCGGCCCTTATTTGCAAGTGTTCCTCGGTTTGCGCGTTAAAATTTTTGTTTTCGGCTATTGTAGCCTCCGCGTAACCCTTCAAAGGGTATCGAGCTAATCTTGCTTAGTTCGGGTTTTAGATTGGATCTGGAACAAGTTTTGCGCACGGGTTGATTAGATCAATCGGTTTACTAGATTCTGTTGAGGAGAGTTAATGGTAATTCAGCGTTCCTTGATAGTGTATCTGAACGGCGTAATGTGATTACGTCGAAGCAATTTCCATATAACTCGGTTTGAGTTGGGTTCGAGATAGGCGTTCCTTGATAGTGTATCGGAACGGTATAATATGATTATGCCGACATGGTTTCCGTAAGCGATTTCATAGATTGGACCGCCGTGTGCGTACCCCCTTATAGGTCGTCTCGATGCCGTAGCTCGCGATAAGTAGAAAACGTTTCTACGCCTAACTTGTTTTTGCAGAGAATGCTTTGAGATGGTATGACTCTATTGTATGTATGAGATGTATGAGATGCATGTGATGCATGTAATATTCTTTCATATGTGCAATCCTGTAATATTCTTTCATACGTGCAATGCTTGTAATATTCTTTTCACGACTGCGTAGTCGATGTAATCTTCACTTAGAGCTTCTATAGTAGTAGCTTAGTTTGAAGAAATCAAGCATTCGACACTCGAAAGAACGGTGATGAAGATGGAGATCCTCTACACCTAAGCATGGAGATGGAGATCACCATGTGAAGGGGGCCATACTATTTCACTATATGCTATTCTTCTTGCTTTCATATGTGATATGTTTGTTTGATAGATAGCATCCTCACAAAAATTAAGTAGTAATGATGCCCTTCCAAATGTTGCACCCGTCACCGTTATGCTCGCCAATGGTGGGTCCGCCGCGCAGTGTCATTCTCTATCATAACACGCGGGGTATATATGTCGACATATACAGCAGGAGCATTTGGTTTACTTAACAAGGCTATCAAAATGCTTTTGGGCCTTGGGGCATAGGTTGGCCGGGGCATGGAGATGCCACACCAACAACAAGAGTCACATAGAGATGTGATTAGCAAGGAGTTGCTTACCGATGTTACTAATTTTCTAGCAAGGATGCCAAAGCTCACTAGAAAATTAACTAACATGTGGATCTTGACCCAATACATAACCTAGAGGGAAGGTGGAAAATACGTAATGGGAGTCTTATGTTAAATTGTTTAACAAAAGACATAACATAAACATTGTGCTAAACTTTGTTTTTCTCGTTATAGAATAAATGGCGGCTAATACTACACCCGACCTTTAATTTGCGATCTATTCTCGAAAAGGAAAAATTAAATGGAACAAACTTTATGGATTGGTATCGCAACTTGAGAATTGTTCTCAAGCAATAGCGTAAGGAGTATGTTCTTGAAGTACTCTATCCCGAGGATTTGCCAAATAATGCCACCGCAACTCGCACTGAGGGCTTATGAGAAGCACACTAATGATGCCCTAGATATAAGCCGTCTCCATGCTTGCTACAATGTCCCCCGAGCTTCGTAAGCAATATGAGAGCAAATGATGCTCACACTATTATTCAGGGATCAAGCGTGGCATGTTTGAGAACCAAGCTCTGGCCGAGAGGTTCAACACCTCAAAGTCCTTGTTTGCGTGCAGCTTGTTGAGGGAATCCCGCGCCCGTCCGCATGTGATAAAGATGATTGGCTATATCGAGAGTCCGGAAAACTAGGTTTTCCCTTAGCCAAGAGTTGGCTACCGATGTGATTCTCCGCCGCTCCCTCCGAGCTTCGAGCCATTCATATTAAACTATCACATGAACAATATGGATAGAACCTTGGCTGAATTGCATGGGATGCTAAAGACAAATTGAGGAGAGTATCCAGAAAACGGTCATCATGTGATGATGATGCGTAAGGCAAAGCGCAAAACCACCTCGTTAAGAAACTTTGCACCAAGAGGAAGTTAACTCCCGATGAGATCGCGAGTGCCTCCAATGCAAAGAAGGGCAAGAAGGGGTCGACGGCACGATGCCGGCTCGCTTTCTACCGCAAGGAGACAGCCACTGGAAAAGGAACCGCAAGAAGTACATGGAGGATCTCAAGAAGAAGCAAAGTATGACTTCGCTTCGTGTATTAATGTTATAGACATTAATTCAAGCTACTTCACCTACCGACTCTTGGGTATTTGATACGGATCGTAGCTCATATTTGCAAATCGCGCGTGGAATGAAAAGAAGTAGAGGATTGAGAAGTGGGCGAGGTGAACCTCGCGCGTTGGCAATGGAGCAAGCGTTGCTGCTTGCCGCTTCGGCACAATGCACTCACTTCATCTACCTTCAGGATTAGTTTTGGAATTGAATAATTGTTATTGTGTTCCAACACTATGTCAAAACGTTATTTCCGCTTCATGTTTGCAAGCGGAAGGATATGATTTTAGATCAATGGACAATGGTTGTTCAATATATCTTAGAGATATGTTCTATTTTCATGCTCCATTGGTGAATGGATTATACGTTTTGAATCTTGAAGCGTCTCCCATCTATAACATTAATACGTAAAGGCAACTCTCTAATGATACAAACCCCACGTTTATCCGGCATTGTCGCTAGGCCATATAAATAAGAAACGCATGGAGAAGCTCCATAAGGATGGATTGCTTCACTCTTTTGATTTTGAATCATTTGAGACATGTGAGTCTTGTTTACTTGGTAAGATGACAAAGGCACCTTTCACGGGACATAGTGAGAGAGCAAGTGACTTATTGGCACTCGTACATACCGATGTATGTGGACCAATGAGCTCAACGGCCGAGGAGGTTATCGCACTTCATTACATTTACGATGACTTTAGTAGATATGGTTATATCTACTTAATGAGGATAAGTCCGAATCCTTTGAAAAGTTCAAAGAATTCCGAATGAAGTACGTAATCATTTAGGGAAAACAATCAAGTTTCTACGATCGATCGTGGAGGGAATACTTGAGCCAAGAGTTTGGTAATCATCTCGAAAGATTGTGGAATTGTTCCACGCTGACTCCGCCAGAACTCCACAATGGAATGGGGTGTCCGAACGGAGAAATCGCACCTTGTTGGACATGGTGCTATCGATGATGAGCCAAAATGATCTTCCGTTATCCTTCCTGGGATATGCTCTTGAAACAAATCTACGCTCACACTAAATAGAGTTCCATCTAAGTCGGTTGAAAAGACACCATATGAGATATGGACAAAGGCAACCCTCTAGTTTGTCTTTTCTCAACATTTGGGGATGTGAGGCTTATGTAAAACGCTTGGCGCTCCGACAAGCTCACACCCAAATCTCGACAAGTGCTTCTTTGTGGGATATCCTAAGGAAACTAAGGGATATTACTTTTATAATCGGAACAAGGCAAAGTGTTTGTCGCCCGACACGGTGTCTTCTTGGAGAAAGAGTTTCTTTCAAGAAGGGTTAGTGGGGAGCAGGTGGTGCATCTTGAAGAAGTTCAAGAAACACCGTAAAACGTTTCGCGACTACGTAACCACAACAGAGGAGCAAAGTGTTGTGCCACCGCCAGATACACCACCCCACCTGAGGTCCGAAAGATCACGTCGTGCACCCGACAGTACACAAAGCGGAACAATGTGATATATTGTTGTTGGACAACGATGAACCTAAGACCTATGAGGAAGCGATGGTGGGACCCGATTCCAACAAGTGGCTTGGAGCCATGAAATCCGAAATAGAATCCATGTACGACAATCAAGTTTGGAACTTGGTTGATCCACTCCGATGGTGTCAAAACCATTGAGTGTAAATGGGTTTTTAAGAAAAGGCCGATATGGATGGAAATGTTCACATCTATAAGGCGCGATTGGTGGCGAAAGGTTTTAAACAAGATTCAAGGAGTTGATTATGATGAAACCTTTCTTGCCCGTCGCAATGCTTAAATCTATTCGGATTATCCTAGCGATTGCCGCATATTTCAATTATGAGATATGGCAGATGGATGTCAAAACGGCTTTCCTAAATGTAAACCTAAGCAAGGATGTATACATGATACAACCTCGGGTTTTGTCGATCCGAATCGCTCGGAAAGATATGCAAGCTACGTAAATCCATTTATGGATTGAAGCAAGCATCTCGAGTTGGAATATTCGTTTTGATGAAGTAATCAAAGGGTTTGGTTTCATCAAAAATGAAGAAGAGGCCTGTGTTTACAAAAAGGTCACTGGGAGCGCAATTGTATTTCTAATCTTATATGTGGATGGCATATTGTTGATTGGAAATGATATCCCTATGCTAGAATCCGCCAAGTCTTCATTGAAAAATAGTTTTTCCCCGAAAGACTTAGGGGAGGCAAAGAGATACATATTAGGGCATTCTGGATCTATAGAGATAGATCCAAGAGGCTAATTGGATTAAGCCAAAGTACATACATTGACAAGGTGTTGAAAAGGTTCAACATGCATGATTCCAAGAAAGGTTTCTTGCCCATGTCACATGGCATTAATCTTAGCAAGAATCGTGTCCTCGACACATGATGAGCGGAATAAGATGGGTATGGTTCCATATGCTTCTGCAATTGGATCCATCATGTATGCCATGCTTTGTACACGCCTTGCATGTCTCGTACGCTTTGAGTGCTACGAGCAGATACTCAAATGATCCATGTGAAGGACACTGGATCGCAGAAAGAATATCCTTAAGTACTTGAGAAGAACTAAGGATATGTTCCTAGTCTATGGAGGTGAAGAAGAGCTCGTTGTAAGTGGTTACACCGATGCTAGCTTCCAAACGGACAAGGATGATTATAGATCGCAATCTGGGTTCGTGTTCGCCCGAACGGAGGCGCAACACCGGAAGAGTTCCAAGCAGATACCGTTGCCGATTCTACAACGGAGGCCGAGTACATTGCCGCTTCGAAAGTCGCAAAGGAGGCCGTTTGGATCAAGAAATTCGTTTATGAGCTTGGTGTGATGACCAAGCAGTGACGGTCCAATGTCTCTCTATTGTGATAATAGTGGAGCCATTGCGCAAGCCAAGGAGCCGAGGTCACATCGTAAGTCCAAACACATACTTTCTGATATCATCTCATCCGCGTAGATTGTGGACAGAGGTGATGTCAAGATATGCAAAGTGCACACGGATCTCAACATAGCCGATCCGCCGACAAAACCTCTCCTCACCAAGCATGAGGCGCACACAAGAGCAATGGGTATTAGATACTTACATGATTGACTCTAGTGCAAGTGGGAGATTGTTAGTGATATGCCCTAGAGGCAACATGGAGATGTTGGATATCACGTCAATGTTTATGTATTTATGAATAAAGTGTTATTCGGCCCATGAAATAGACATCTTGTATTGATCAATAAGTACGTGACTTATTTATGAGACTCGATATGTATGAATCTATTTCTAAACGATCCTCGATCATATGTCATATTGTTGGAACAAATATGATTCTAAGATCGACATGTTTATTGATTGATGATCATGTCTCATAGATCATGGGTATGGAGATACCAAATCAATAAACATGGACATATGTGTTGGAGAACACATTGTTGGATAGACCCACCATGAGACACTACAGAATTAATGTGCCATTAGTTGGTCTCGTGTAGTGTTGGTACAAAGTCCTTAGACCCGAGATCACCATGGATTCCAACATGTGTAGTAGCCTACTTTGGGACTACCAAACGCTATTCCGTAATCGGGTAGTTATAAAGGTAGTTTTCGGGTTTGCTATGAAACATGGAGTGGGATGTGAGTGATCAAGATGGAATTTGCCCTCCTTTGGAGAGATATCTTCGGGCCCTCGAGGTAATGGATTATGGAAATGCATGGTTATGCTAAGTTGATTGAGGAGTCAATCAAATGCATGATAATCCAATACTTTCGAGTGAATGGTTAAGCTATTGAAGGGATGGCACACATCTTGCCTATAGCTTAACCGGTATCGTGAGGCAAAGGGATTTGTGTACACATTACAGGTTCGAGCCGATATTATTCTTGTATACTATGGTGTCAATATGTGCCGCTAGGTGTCGTCAGTGATGTGCCTACCGAGTTAGACTCGAAAGCCGACGATCGGCTAAGTTAGACTATAGCCGAAACCGAGTATACCCGAACCTGCTGTGGTCGCACGCTTAAGGGGATAGAATAGATATTCGAGTTGGACTCGGATACGGCTCGATCGTATAGGGATCCGATCGGATAGAGTCCTATGGGCTTACGACGTGTGGGCGGCCAACTCTATGAGATACTGATGAGATCCGATTCAAAATAGAGTCCTAATCGGCCACTAGTCCCAGTCGGCCAACTCTATATAAAGGAGGGAGGGATGGAGAGCTGTGACACGTCAATTGCATTGCGTGCAAATGTAAGTCGCCGAGATCAATCTCCACGGAAACCCTCTCCACTTTCGAGCCAAACCCTAGCCTTGCATCGCGTGCTAGCACACGGGTGTACGGCATTCCGTCCCCGACGTGTGGATACCGGTAGAGGTGCCGCTACGTTGCGCGCTCTGATCGGCTTCGATCGGCCGATTGTCGAATCGGCCGTCTCCTCGGAATCGCTACACCGCTCCTGGATCGGATTGCCCCGATTGGCTATTCCGCTGCACTCTACTCCACCCAGAACGATCTATCGGCCCTTATTTGCAAGTGTTCCTGGTTTGCGCTGCTTAAAATTTTTGTTTTTGGCTAGCGTAGCCTCCGCGTAACCCTTCACCTTCGCGGAGTAACAGCGGGATGCGATGCAGTTGCCGACGAGACGACCAAGGTGACCTACTCCATTGATCGTGACTCACCGGAGTGTGGGATTTGCTTCATGGCTTTTGAAGCTCAAGTATATATGGTGTGGGGAGTCACCCTGTGGTAGCACTCTGACTAGAGTAGAAGTCAAGCCGGAGTCTGACCGTGAAGTCTTTGGGACAAGGTCGGGAGCCCGACCTCCCATTTGGGTCGGCCGCCCCGACCTCCCTCCCAGTCTGACTTCGATACTCCTTTCTCAACCTCGACTCCTCGACCCAACTTCCGGCCTCCTCAGACAAAACTTGGCTTGCAAGGAGACGAGGAGGGACAATTCGGCAAGGAATGACGTCACCCGATAGCACTGTGCAAGTGGAATCGCAAAAAGGGGCCTTAAGGCAGATAAGGCACAGACACCCACTAGCACGCAGGCACGTAGGACATCTCCATGTACCTTTTTCGTATATTGTTTGTACTCACCTTTTTAGATCTTTAGTCTTAGCTTTCTTGGCCCCTAAGTCCCTTGTAACCGCCCTTGAGCTATCAAAGGGAAGGCAGGGCGGACTGGGGGGATCCGGGATCCAGCATCCGAGTTCATTTCATTTTCAGTTCTTTGCTTGTTCTTGGCCAGCTTGCACTAAGCCCCAAGAACTCAAACATGTAAACCTTGTTCATCATCCACCCCAACAAAGAACACTGGACGTAGGCCTATTATCCTTCAGGAGGTCTGAACCAATGTAAATCTCGTGTCTCTTGATCTTTGGCTTGTCTTAGTGACTTGAGTCGATCACCGTGTTCGAGAGGAGGTGCATTGCCGACCACTCACTCACCTCCTTGGGCACCCTCGAGGATCGCCGACCTACCCGTCGGCGCTGGCGCGCCGTGTAGGGGACATGTTTCTTCTTCGTTCTTTGTGACTTGATGGCTATCGCTTTCTTCACCGACTTCACGGCACCCGTCTGACGACGTTCGTCTTCAAGAGCCCGGTCTTCCGCGCCGACGACTTCCGCCGCCTCACCCTCTCCTGTGGCTTCATGCGAGCTCGAGCGTGCGGCCGCCCGACAGCGCGAGGCGGGGAGGCAAAGGCGCGCGGCTCTGCGCCCGGCGGTCTCGGTCCCCGTGGATCGCCCGACGCAGGCTTGGCGCCCAAGCCCTGCATCGCCCGCCCGGTCACATCGAAGGTGGGCTCGCCTTAGATCCGGCCGAGCGCCCAACAAGGCGTCGCTCCCCGCATCTAGCCTCCCCGCCATGCGGAACCCATCATCCTCTCCGTCTCGTTGCCCGACCGACTCCCACGCACCTTGAGGCGGAGAGCACCCGAAGATCGCCCGCCATGCTTCTCCACAAAGCTCGGCGCCGCGAAACGATCGCGTGGCCCACCTTCGTCCCGGCAACCGCGGCCGCGAACTTCGTCATGATGGTGGGCACAATTTCCGAGGATGAGGTCACGGGCTCCCAGGAGTCCGATGCCCATCGTAACGCCCGCCGTCACCACAATGCAGGATGGGTTGCACGGCGCGAGTAGGCCCAGCGCCCTCCCATCCAACCCAGAGCCTGGAGTCCAACTTCACTATGGAGTTCGAGGGACAACAGTCTTCCGAACGCCAAGAGCCAACCCGGTGGCCATCGAGCGAACACTCAACGGCCTTCCCGACTCCCTGCAGGTGTGAAAGGCAAAGGCCATGACACAAAGCGGCCGCCGCTAGGCTCAACATCTCGGACCCGTCCGAGTGCCCCACGGGGCGCGCACGGCGCTCAAGGTCCCGGCCGCAGCAGAGCACGGGCCACTCCGTCTCTCCTGGCCCCTCCAAGGGTCGAGCCACGATGGACGGGGCTATTCCCAGTGGTTCGGGAGGTCGCCCCAGGAATGCTCGTGCGACGGAGCAGCAAGGCAGCTCCTACAATGGGGACATGCATGAGACCATCACGCGAAGACTAATGCTTGCAACACCATTGAGCGTCGCATCACGAACTGGAGGCACCAGGAGTTGCGGCGCTAGGATGACTACGACCGGGCCCACAGCCCTCCCGACGGCGCCGCCGACGCCGAGGCCGTACCGTGGCACAATGGCTTCGCGACCTTCACCGCAAGCCTACGGCAAGTAACATGGCCCAAAGGGTTTCGCCCGACTGGGATTGATCCCTACGATGGCAAGACCGATCCTACTTTGTGGCTTCAGTTGTACTGCACGACTATCCGAGTAGCGAATGGCGATGCCCACGTGATGGTGAACTACCTTTCAGTCATGCTGGCTCCAACCACCATCAACTGGCTGGCAGGGCTCCCCGAGGGATCTATGGACTCTTGGGATGCCCTCTGCGATGCTTTCGTTGCCAACTACCAGGGCACTTGGCAGTGCCCCGCCTCATGCTACGATCTCCATGAAGTTCGACAGGGGCTAGCGAGTCCATTCGAGACTACATCTGATGCACCCAGAAGGTAATCACACCATCCGCCAGTGCTACACCCTCCAGGAGCAGTTGGCTCGGGAGGTGCTGCATCCCCGACCTCCGAGGTCGCGGCGGAGGAGGAACAGGGACACGAAGCGCCACAAAGAGGATCATCGGAGGGATGATGGCTTCCAGAACCGAACCATACCGTTAGCATGATCCTCGGCGAAGCGACGTTGGAGAGCCAACGTCAATAGAAGCTTCTCTCTCACCGGGTGAACACCATCTCCACCGAGCCGACCGAGTGTCTCCGTGGTCGAGGTTCCGATCTCTTCTCTCTGCCGACCAATGGGCCGACGTCCCGGCCGCGCTCGCCGGTGGTGGACCCGGTGGTGCTCAAGGTGCACCTCAAACGCGTCCTCATCGATGGAGGGATTGGCATCAACGTCCTCTTCCGAGGGACTCTACGCGAGCCGGGATCTCCCTCTCCACCCTTGAGCCCATGGACTCGCCGTTTTTGGTATTGTCCTCGCAGTGAGCTTGCCGCTCAACATGATCTCACTCCCCGTGACGTTCCGGACGCGGAGAACTACCGCACCGGGTTTGTCGATTCTACGTGATGGACTACGAGACCGCCTACCATGCGGTACTCGCCGCCCAGCTCTTGCCAAATTCCATGGCACCTCATTACACGTATCCGGTCCTCAAGGTCCTGTGGCCCACAGGGGAGTTCTCGTGGCGAGGCGATGTCGCCACCTCCTATGCCTCGTGAAGCCAAGAGCCTCACCTTGGGCGAGGTTGCCGACCCTCTCGCCCGCATGAGGATTCGTCCCGTTGTGCGTCGACTCCAAGGAAGGTGCCGATAGTCGAGGAAGCCCCGAGCTCGACGCCACCGACATCAAGACCCGCCGCCGACCACGCCGAGTACAAGGTCGTCGCCTCTCGACACCGACCCTCGAAGACGGCACCGATAGGCACGGGCCTCGGGGAGAAATAGGAAAGCGTGCTCGTCAACTTCCTGCGTGAACATTGACATGTTTGCTTGGAAACCGGTAGACATGCCGGGAGTACCCATGGAGTTGGTCGAGCATGAGCTCCATGTTTCCCCTGACGCAAAACAAGTCAGACAGAGGTTATGGCGATTCGCCCAGGAGCGAAGGGATGAGATCCGGAAGGAGTTAAGCAGGCTTCTAGATGCAGGCTTCATCAAAGAAGTATATCATCCGGAATGGTAGCCAACCCGGTTCTTGTAAAGAAGAAAAATGGGAAATGTAGAATGTGCGTTGATTATACCGATCTGAACAAACATTGTCCTAAGGACCCGTTTACTCTTGCTCGCATTGACCAAGTCGTCGATTCCACCACAGGTTGTTCCCTCCTGTGTTTTCTGGACTGCTACTCGGGTTATCACCAGATAGGCCTCAAAGCGTCCGACCAGGAGAAGACGTCTTTTATCACGTCGTTCGGGGCCTTCTGTTACACCACGATGGCCTTTGGCCTAAAGAACACTGGGTCAACCTATCAATGAGTCATTCAGCGTTGCCTAGCAAGCCAAATCGGCCGCAATGTGGAAGCCTACGTAGACGACGTAGTGATTAAGACGCAGAACCTTGATGATCTCTTGGCCGACATAGTCGAGACGTTCGCAAATCTTCGCACCTACCGATGGAAGCTTAATCCCGAGAAATGCATCTTCAATGTATCATCCGGGAAGCTCCTCGGCTTCGTTGTCTCAAGCTGCGGGATCAAGGCCAACCCCGAGAAGATCTCGACCATCTTGAGCATGGAAAAACCATCCTGCGTCAAGGACGTGCAGAAGCTCACGGGTAGCATGACATCGCTCGAAAGGTTCATCTCCTGTCTCGGCGAGCGCGGTGCGCCATTCTTCAAGCTGGTCGGGAAGGACAAGGACTTCCGGTTGATGTGAACCCGCTAGGGTTTTGTCCCGATCTTTCGATGAGAGGTGGAGGATAACTCGATTGGAAACGGAGGCGACGTTCACGACCCAACTACAACCGTCCAAGGACGATGCACCTTAGCAACCGATACACCGTCTCTGGTGGTCGAGGCGAACTTGCGGTGCGCGACAACCCAGCCACTAGGGCACTCGTCCTGCAAGCAATCGAAGAACAAGCAAGAACAAGTAAAACAAGCACCGAAGTTGCTAGATATAAAGATGAAAGATTCAATCTGAATTGAACAATATGGTGGGGTTCCGAAGACAAACAGACGGGCGGTCTAGCCGACACGCGCGTTGTGTGCAAGTAGCAAGACGCTAACTCTAATAAAAAAAACTCACCCTTCTTGGTGGTGGCTGAAGGTTTAAGAAGAGGGGAGAGACGACCACAGGGGTACCGGGGTCATGCTAAACCCTAGGACGTGCCCCTAACGGGCCCAACTTGATACATGGCCCATTGGGCCAAAAGAGGAGACCCAGCACCAAGGACAGAAAACACTCGGTAGAAAAAGAACAATTGTGGCCGCTCCATGACAGATATTGACATGGGGCTGGATCCATTTGAAAGTATACTTGATAACCTTTCCATCAAGTACTTGCACGCCCAAATCGGAGTTCGCATGAAGTCATGGCGCCGTTAGAACTTGGCACCGTGTCCGCAGCCGAATCCACCCCGTGCGAATCCTCTTCCCGTTGATCCCCGTCCATCGTTCTCGAGTAAAACAAAAGTGCACGCGCCTCCAGGGTATAAAGAAGAGGAACATAAACTTAAGAATGAACTCACCTGATGGTTGAGTTGACGTGCACGAGCGCGGGTTATTGGACCATGAAGTTGTACGTGTGGAGGCGTGGATGTATCGGTAGTGTTGATGTCCTCATCACCGGTGGACGGACGATGCTGACAAGGCCTTCGCCGACCTCAAACACCTCTTGACCATGCCATCGGTACTCACCGCACCAAACCCTGAGGAACAGCTGCTTCTATACGTCGCCCTAACCACATCGGTTGTCAGCGAGGTGCTGGTTGTTGAGCGCCCGGAGGAAGGCCATGCCTATCAGGTCCAAAGGCCGGTGTACTACGTGTCTGAGGTCCTTGGACCCTCTAAGACGCGGTACTCCCAGGTACAGAAGCCGATGTAAGCCTGTTGATGAGAAAATTCTCTCACGCGCTGGCCTGGAAGATCTGCTTAGCTCCAGTGCAGGTCCGTTCTTGGCTACATGTGATGATTTAGGCGTGCCAATTGGTTTGATCTGCTAACCAATAAGAAAGAATAAACAGATACATGCGTTAAGGTTAAAGTTAGACCCTATCGGATCGGCTCAGGAAACCAACCTGCATATAATTGCTTTCTCGAAGCATATTTAAACTAAGTGACTGTAATAGATCGGCTATGCCAAGACAGTATGAATCACTTAATCTAATATACTCCAAGATAATAAATATATGCTTTCATAACCTAGCCGATGCTGCAGGTCTAATGTAAATCGGCTAATACTCCGATATATCTTAGAAAAAGATATCGATCTGACCTAAATGCGTTAAACCTAGATCAATCGGCTGTCGGCTGATGCCAATGAACTGATACTGGCTTAAGGCATTTAACTAGATCGAGGTCTTAATATAAGAAGCGGTTCTCATAGATCTAATAGCAAATAATGCTAAAGAAATATTAACACGTATAAGGTCGGCTGAAACCTCAACACTGTCTCCATAAATTTACATCTAGCCGAATAGATCATAATACTTCTAAAAGCGACTTAATAGGTCATGGATGATGCAACATTAATACAAAAAGATAGCATTGGATCTATATGGACCGATGTAAACCCTGCAAGACGGTAGATACAGCATAAATCCAGGCCAACATTTAGATCTAGCTCTATCGGCTGCTGCTTCCTGAGAAGAACGAGCCGATGGCAAGATAGATCTAAACATTGTTCTAGATTATATGCCGTATATGATAACTTGCGTAGTTTATAACATTAAACCTAGAGTGTCATAATGATATAAGCACTAGATTCGACGAGATAAACTACTAAACGACGAGAATTTACCTTATTCGGGGCTCGAATCGATGCAGCCCGAAGCCAGATCAAGAACTCGTCTAAAAGAAAAATGAGAGGCGATGCGCCAAGATTGTATTGATTGTGAATGTATTTTTACAAGGGTCTCGGGTCCTGTTTATACCCAAGAATAATATTATTCGTATGAACCACGGTTTCTATCTAATCTACTACCAAAATACGACAATACCCCGGGACTTGGTCCCATGCTGCATTACAATAGGAATATCTAAACAAATCCCTAATTTACAGATATAATTGCCGTTACAAGACTTTATCCGTAGATGGCAATATCTTCAACGCACAACTGGGAATGTAATCTACTATTTATCTTCAAGCTTTCCATCGGAAACAGTCCCATCTTCCTTTCTCTGGATCTCGAATTGGCTATCACTGCTCCCGCCGATTTGGCCTTAGCCGATCGGTTTCCCACTCGATTGAATCGTAGCCGATGCGCCTCGCTTCTCCGCATCACTTCCCCGATCGTATCCCATTCCAATCTTGGCTTGGGCTTAAGGATTTGGTTACCAAATTTGGTTGTTAACACATGCCTCTCAAGTCCGTGATAAGATAATATCACGGATTTTCCGCCTTTTCCAAATTCCCGCGCATTTTTCGTCCAAGTTCGTTTCTACTGCTAGAGAAAACTCTTTATATATTACCCGCCCGCACCGAAACGAGCCACGCCGTCACTTTGCGCACCCAAGCTTTTAGCCAACAAAAACCCTTCTTCTTCCCTCTGGCGACTCCTCGGCGACTCCAGCCACCCGAGCATAAATCCTCCCGCGAACCCCACAAGGCGGTGATCCCCTCACCAATGGCATCTTCAAGCATCCCTGCCGACGCACCGCAACAACTTTCCTCGAGGTAAGTCCTAATCGACTCTGCTCCTTTTCTTCTCACGGTTTAATTATCGCGCCTCCTCGTAATTTCTTCGTTTTTTCTGCAACTTGTAGCACTTATCTCATCAAATCGCAATCCCGCACTTCAACCACCCAAACCAAAAGATTTCTTAGGCCAATCGACAATTTGGACCCTAGTGAACTTATCAATGCCGAAACCAATCTGATCCCCTATGCATTCTCACCCTGCATCTATCATACCGGACCGTGCTTTCAAATCTTGGCGTCAACCGATAAATCTTGGCTAGCTTGGTACCTTATGATGTCGGCTAGGAAACAAGCTCATTGGACTGAACTTGGGATAGATCAATGTTAAGGACTGACAATAGCCGATATCCCTAAGCATAAATCCCTTCTATTGACCGCAAGCTACTTTTGGTCCGATACCCTCAACTCCTTTCTATTCAGGCAAGGGCCGATGACACCAACTCTTTTTGATGTGGCCATGATCACTTGTTTGGATATCACCTCGACTGCTAGTCCCAATGACCTCCAAATAAAATGCCGCATACCTTCAAAACAAAGAGCATCACTACTGAATGGCTTTATATCTATGAATATGAGTGATGGGCCGATCTTCGACGTGGAACACACAAACCTTCCTTCTAATGTGGTTAGAGAAATTCGTGTTTTGTGGATCGAGCTGTGGCCCAACCAGCAACTGACAGCATATAGCCGAAACCTTGGTAGCAAAAAAGAAGATTCCCCTAGACAAATACCTGCTCGGCTATCTATATCAAGTATTAAGTACAATGATCGCCGCTGTCCACTAAGCAAGCCATCTACGCACAGAGGGCCATGGTGGCTATTACAACTCGGCTCAACCTCCATCTATACAAGGCTGCAGCCGCTCCTCCGCTTGAAGCCGATTTTCCTCTCGTTGGAGCCGAGAATCGTAGATGATGAAGAGCAAACAACTCGTAGATGTATGTCATATGGGAAGCCGCCACTACTTACCCCGGGTCCAAGGGTTACACGGAGGCTACGCTAGCCGAAAAACAAAACTTTTACCGCGCAAACTAGGAACACTTGCAAGTAACGGCCGATAGATCGTTACCGATTGGAGTAGAGTGTAGCCGACTAGCCAATCAGGACTATCCGATCTGGAGCAATGCTGGCCGATGACAGCCGATTTGCCGACAGCCAATTCCCGGGGATAGCCGATTCACCAATCGCCCGATTCGCGGAGCACTGGACGCCGAGCCGTCCGGTCACGCCTCGCGCCTCGCTCCGATGCGCCCAACCGCACCGATTCCACCACGCCCGATTCAGTAGTCGATCAACGCGCGCAACGTAGCAAGCCGCTCTACTACAAGATTCACACGTCCGGGGACAACGCCGAACACCCGTGTGCTAGCACGCAATGCAAGTGTCGAAACTCGGTTTCGGCAATAAAAATTTGGGGATGCAGTCAAGATCGCCAAGCACAATGGGTTAAGTGGAAAACAAGGATTTAGATAGGTTCAGCCCTCTCGTGAGGTAATACCCTACTCCCGTATCGGGATTTGATCCGCCGAGTGTTTATTGATCTCAAGATCTGTTGCTCCTAAAGTCGAAAGCTCTTGCTTATGAATCTGATCTAAAGCCAATAGCCGATATCCCTTAAGGGACGCCCCTTACCCCCTTATATAGTTTTGGGAGGCGGGCTTACAAATCGGAAACCCTATCATACTCTAAATCGGTTTCCTCAATCTTACCAAACCATGACTATGAGCTGTTGCCTTATCTAATCGGCAACGTAACACCCAAGTCATAGTTGGTTTACATATTTGGCAGGCGCAACCTATCCCTATCTCCAGTCGGATAAGCTTGCCATGTGGATATCCGATTGCCATAATCTTCACAGTAGCCCCCGAGTCCTTTGCAGTCGACGAGAGAACTCAACCTCGAACCAAGATAGTACACAATCAAACAACTCTTTGGCCTTGTGCTTCTTGCGCCGAGTGATTCCATCACCTCTGCCTGAAATTCCCGAGTAGCTCCAAAGACTGTGAAGGACTGGAAAACATATCCCAAAAAAATTCTTAAAAAGTAAATATCTAGGTGCATCTCCTGATACACCTAATTAGGTGTAGCCCCCGACTATGTGGTTAGTCAAAAGCAGACTAAACATATAGTCAAGAACTATATAAAAAATCATTCTTATATAGATGCTTAGCTCAAGCTAAAGCAATCATAAAAAATCTCATCACTCGGCAAGCTCATGCTTACCCGAGTGAACTTGCCCGAGTCATCTCAGAACAAGTAGTTCAATCAACCCTCGTGGGTGAAAAACACTCGGTAAGCTCATGTTTATCCGAGTGGATCTATCCGAGCTCATGGGTAAACAAGTTTTTCAGTCATCTGAAAAATATAACCAAAATATTAAATAGCTCTTGTCATAATATTGGTCTCAATCTAAAAAGATCTTCACCAAGGTGGAAAAACAACATTGATATAATCATCTAATCAAACGCTTAAAAATCAAACAGTCCCTGTCATCAAGGCAGCCGTGAAAAGCTTCACTGTTTGTCACCTTTCAAATTGCATCGTGCCAACTTCTCATGAAGTTGTGCAAACCGCGGTATGAAAGGATTTCCAAAGGTACAGGGCACTCAGACACGCGCATATTACCAAAGCAAATCTGCTTAAGTCCATCCACTTAAGTCCCTAAGGACATGCGTCAAGCCACACCTTAGATGGGCCGCAAGTCTCTCATGGGCTCGACCCACTTACGAAAACCTAGCGAAACCCTCAAATCTCTTACATAGCCTCAAGGTCATCCCCGCCACTTCGTCTTCTCGAAAAAATTCCCCAATCGCAACATCTGCTCATTAGCTTGCAATGGAGAACCCTAAGCTCGCGCGCCCAATCCACCAATCCGTAAGCTCGTGCCGCGCGCCTAGCCTCCGCATCCACCTTCGCAGATCCCCTGCCCAAATCTTCATCCTTCAAGCCAGATCCATTCCCCCACAAACCACACTCATGGCAGGAGAGAAGAAGATCCCTTTCGAGCAATGGGCTACCTCGGATGTCAGGGAGTCTACCCTCAAGGAGATGGTGAAGCACGAAGTTCTCCCTCCTAAGGAGATCGTGAGCCGGCACCGGCAGCCGGTGAGGAGTTCCCACTCCCGAACACCGGTGAGCTCTGCCGTCTCTCACTTCTTTCTTCTATTGCGATTTCAGCCTCCCCGCCTCCGAGTTCTTTAGGGGTCTTCTCGATTATTATGGCCTCCAACTTTATCATTTGAACCCAAACTCCATGCTCCACATAGCCCTTTTCATTCGTGTCTGTGAAGCTTTCCTTGGCATCCTCCCCCACTTTCAACTCTTCCGGCGCATGTTCTATCTTAAGCCACATCCGAATAAGGATCACGTCGTCGGTGGGGCGGGCTTCCAACTCCGCTGATCCCTCCGCAAGGAGTATTTTTCTCTCCCCTTGAAATCTTCCAACAAGGGTTGGCACGCGAGCTGGTTCTACATCGCCAACCTTGAACCCAGCCTGCCAAACTTCGTTGGCCTTCCCCCTGTGCCTAGGACCAACTGGAGCATCGTGCCAGTGGCCCAAGATTGGGATGAAGCCAACAGGTTGCTAAAGATCTTGGAGATGAAGCGTAAGGTCTTCTGGGCAAAGCGCATCACTCTAAGACTTCATCAGAGCCGACCGGCTCCGATCAAGGAGCGGTCCAAGCCTCGCTTTGAATATGAGGGTGAGAGGGACCCCAATCGGGAAGACCGCGACTCCCTCACTTCGAGATCTTGAAGATTCGCATGTACAAGATTTTCTCGACTGGAATCGCAGCTGAGCGCAAACCGTGCCGCCGGTCCTCCCATACGCCCTTTACCGTCCCTCCTCCTCCCAGTTTCGACTTAGCTCCTTTGTTGCCTCTCAATCTTGATATCACACTTATCAGTGTTGAAAGAATTTTTCTTGCAGGAAAATGCCTCCATCATCTCAAAGCCGTATAAAATCCATCATGACAATGTGCCGCGCCACCGCTAAGAAGCTGCTCGATAGCGTGAAGATCCGTGAGCGATTTCACCGGAAGAGGGCGACCCCGAGTGAAGACATCAAGAAGAGGACGAGCAAGAGGAGGCTAATTATTGATGACTCTGACAACGCCGTCCCCAGCCCCTCAAGCCGATGCAACCCCTCCAAGGCCGCACCGAAGACAGCCCCAAGATCCGCCGATCGACTGTAAGCCTTTACGACCGAAATCAAGCTCTTCGTTAAGAATTTCTTCATGTTCATCCCGATTGCTCCTGTCCTTCATTTGGTAGGAGGCCTCAAGACATAGACCCCGCTGGGCAGAGTGAGGGACCAATGCCAGCTGCAACAACCAAGGCATCAAAGCTTGTGGAGCCAAACCCCGAAGCCCTCTCCCGAGCGAGAGCGCTCCCGGTGGAAGGCCCTCATCTCCCAAGATACCCCAAGGAAGGAGCTCCCCGACCACACCGGATACCCCGACGGAAACCGCCACGCGGCGAGCCCCCACCGCTACTCAAAGGGCCCCGATCAAGACCGCCGGCAAGAGCCAAGAAAAGAAGAGCAAATGAAGTGCCGATTGAAACTTCAAATATCGAGACTAGTAAGTCTTGAATCAATATTTCTTTTAGTCTTCTGGGCTTAATTTTTCTCGTAATCTCATCTCGCTCCTTCCGATCCATTCAGCCAAAGTAGAGGAAATTCCTGTGTTGTAGTCCTTCGAAACGTGGGTTCCTCCGATCAAGATTGAGTGGCGGGATTCGGAACGCCGAGACAAGGCATCATCTTGAACAAGCAAATGGAAAATGAAGAGAGAGATCCACTTGTAGATAGCCCGAATGAAGCGACTTTACCGTTAAACATAAGTCCCGATTCTTTTCTCGTTGTAGCTTCAAGATCTTCTTTTCACGATCAACTTCTAACTTGTATGCAGAGGGTGTACCGCCAATCAATGGCCAAGTCCGATGCACTCGAGAAGTTGGTCCCACATCTGAACTCTCTGGAGAACATCCAAGAAGATTTGAAGACCACTCGAGAGGAAGATGCATCGAGGGAAGCAGCCCTAAGGAGAGAGATAGCCGCACTCCGGAGGAGAACCTCGACCTCCGGTTCGGCCGGGAGTAAGCTTAACCTCTCGGCCTCTTTATGCCTTTAATTGCAACCGTGATGATCTTGGTCGTTGATAATCCCTCTCGTTGTAGAAAACTCGTCTGAGGTCCATTCGCTCCAAGCCCAACTGGAAGCAGTCAACATCAGCAAGGCCGAGCTGGAGACCGAGTTCGAAGGTGAATTCTTTTAAGATAGCATCCTTTCTTTCACTTCATCTTTGAATGCTTTGTGTGATCGTATATCTTTGGCAAATTTATAAGATCAAGACCCGAGCTCAATACGATATTTTGATTGAGAGGGTCGACAAGCCGAAAAGGTCGTGGAAGATGTTGCTAACGTAGCGACACCGATCCCGCCGTCACTATTCCATCACGAGCCTGGACCAGCTCGTTGGACCCCCGAGATCTTCGACAAGCTCCGAGGGCCCCGATCGCATTTGGCCAACATCTCTCAAGGCCTACCATGGAGTGGGCCTTGCCCTTGCACAAACTAAGTCATTCTACCCCTGCAGATGTCAATTCAATCGGGAAGGCTTCTCCGATGGCACTTCGACGAGCGGGCCCTGGACTTGATTAGTGAAGCGCAGAGCTCTGGCTAAGAAAGTAGCCGCGATGTTATAAACAACTTTCAACCTTGATTCTTCTCGTAAACATTGTATTTTTGTGACTTCTTTCGATGTAACCTCCGTGAATATTCGCTTATTTATGTTAATGCCTTGATCCGAGTTTTTATGTAAAATTTCTTAAGTAATTTTCGTCCGACCGTCACCAAGCCTAAGCTTGATTAGGTCATCGAAAATTCTCACCCTTATACACCGAACTCGGATCAAGAAACATTAGACAATGATAAACCAAATATGCACAAAGTTGTCGAGAAAACCATGCTTTATTGACATATGTATGTTCGATCGCTAACTCAAGAAGTCATCTTGCTTGAGTTTGGCAGTCAAGAAGAACATGAAACTTAAGGCAATTTAAGCATAGTATCGTCGAAGATGCTCGATGTTCTAGGAGTTCTCCACCATGGAACCGTCTTCACGTTTTAGTCGATATGCTCCTGGCCGAGTCACCTCAGCAATTATATATGGTCCTTCCCATAATGGAGATAACTTGTGACGGTCCTTGGTGGTCTGAATTTTGCGTTGAACCAAATCGCCAACAATGAAAGCTCGTGCTCGAACGTTGCGACTGTGGTATCGTCTGAGTCCTTGGAGATACCTTGCCGATTGGATCAGGGCTGCCTCACGGGCCTTTTCCAGTTAGGTGAGGTCGTCCACTCGGTCTTGATCATAGCGTTCGTCGTTGAAGCTGCGAACTCGGAGGGATTCGTACTCCATCTCGTTTGGCAACATGGCTTCTGCTCCGTAGACCAAAAAGAAAGGAGTTTGGCCGGTAGTCCGACTGGGTGTAGTCCGCAGAGACCATAGAACCGAGGGAAGCTCTTGGACCCACTTGCCGGCATAAGGATTTAGCCGGTCAAACACTCGGGCCTTGATGCCTTGAAGAACAATGCCGTTGGCACGCTCAACTTGTCCGTTGCTTTTGGGATGTGCAACCGATGCGTAGCAAAATTTGATTCCGAAGTCTTCGCAAAATTCCTTGAAGATGCCTTCAAGTGAATTGAGTCCCATTATCGGTTATAATTCTGTTTGGGATGCCAGGTGCACGATGTTGAGGATGAAGGCCCGTGCCTTGTCAGCGGTGATTGTAGCAACCGGCTTAGCTTCGATCCACTTGGGGAATTTGTCAATTGCAATGAATAAGTGTGTGAATCCTCCTAGAGCCTTCTTGAAGGGACCAACCATGTCTAAACTCCATACCGCAAATGGCCAGATAGTGGAATTGTTTGTAGTTTTGGGCTGGGACATGACTTTGTCGAGCGAAGAACTAGCAACCTTCGCACGTTCGGGACCACTTTGTCGGGCTCTGAGACCGCCATGAGCCGAAGAAGCCTTGTCTATAGGCTTTGCCTACTACAGCGTGCCGCCGCATGACTTCCGCATATGTCCGAGTGGATATCTTGTAGTAGTTGCCGTCCTTCCTCGTGTGTGATGCATCTCATCAAGACTCCAAAAGGGCTTCTCTTGTATAAACCGTAGTCCACCATGACATAAGCTTGACAAATGACGTCTGACGCGTTTTGCCTCATCCCGTCTTCCCGTAGCTCTTGCCGAGTTAAGAATTTGATGAGCGGCGTCCTCCGCCGCCGTCGATCATGGTGACTTCGCTTGCGCCTTGCTCGTTGGGAGTTGGTTTGGCTGCACGCTTGGTTCGTAGAGATGCTCTACGAAAACGTCCGTTGAGCGCTTCTCTTGGACCCGAACCGTGCCAACTCGTTAGTCGCCTCGTTATTATGTCTTAGGACATGGGATAGCTCCACCACAAACCCGTCTTCAAGTTTGCGAACTTTGCTCTGTAGGCCTCCATGGTGTCATTTAGACAGACTCGCCTTTCATCACTTGGTTGACAACCACTGGGAGTCTCCTTTCACGACGAGCCTGAATCCCGAGTGAAATTGCAAGCCGCACCATGTAGCGTGGCTTCGTACTCACGACATTGTGTGAAGTGGAGAAGTGAAGGTGGAGAACATATCTTAGCCTTTCCCGCCGAGAGATCAAGACGACTCCCGCTCCCAAGCCGGTGATTCTCTTGGATCCGTTGAAGTGCATGGTCCAAGATTGGAGGTCTTCTCGAGGTACATCTTCTTGTTGTTCGGTCCACTCGCCAAGAAATCCGCCAGTGGCTTGTGATTTCGCGTACGTCCTCGCCTTGAAAGTTAAGTCCAGCCGGCATCGTCCAGTGGCCCACTTCGCGATGCACCCAGCCGCCTCCCGGTTGTGGATGACATTGCCGAGTGGAAAGGAAGTGACGACGGTGACCGAGTGACCCTAAAAGTAGTGCGCCAATTTCCTCGCGATTATCGTAACACCATATAGCAATTTTTGTACTCGAGGGTAGCGAATTTTGGCTCCCGCCAGTACTTCGCTAACAAAGTAGATGGGCCTTTGAATCCTCTGGACTCGTCCTTCTTCTTCGCGCTCGACCACGAGAACCGTACTGACCACTTGGTGCGTGGCTGAAACGTACAGTAGTAGGGGCTCCTATGGCTGAGGTGAGGCTAAGACGGGTGGCGTCGTGAGAAATTCTTTCAAAATCTTCAAAGGCCTTGTGGGCTGAAGGGTTACGCGGAAGCTACGCTAGCCAAAAACAAAAATTTTCTACCGTGCAAACCAGGAACACTTGCAAGTAAGGGCCGATAGATCGTTACCGATTGGAGTAGAGTGCAATGGAATAGCCAATCGTGGCAATCCGATCCGGGAAAGATAGCCGATTTCCTGAGACACTGATTCGCTAATCAACCGATTTGAGTCGTTCGCCGCTGCTTCACGCTCGCTCCGATGCGCCCGACCGCACTGATCGCTCCGATTGCAGCCTGATCCAAGCTGATCGATGGGCCAAGGCAACGTAGCAAGCCAAGGCCTCACGGTATTCACACGTCCGGGGACAACGCCGTACACCCGTGTGCTAGCACGCGATGCAAGGATAGGGTTGGGCTTGAAAGGGAGGGTTTCCGTGGAGATTGATCTCGGCGACTTCGTTGCACGCGATGCAATTGACGTGCCGCAGCCTCTCCACCCCTCCCTCCTTTATATAGAGTTGGCCGACTGGGACTAGTGGCCGATCGTGACTCTATTTTGAATCGGATCCTATCCAAATCTCACGAGTTGGCTGCCCATACGTCGTAAGCCCATAGGACTCTATCCGACGGATCCCTATCCGATCGAGCCGTATCCGAGTCCAACTCGAATGCCTCGTTCTTATCCCCTTAAGCGTGCGACCCCAGAGGTTCAGGTATACTAGGTTTCGGCTATAGTCTAACTTAGCCGACCGTCGGCCGAGTCCAACTCACCCGACTGTCAACGCGGCGCCTAGCAAGACATATTGACACCATAGTATACAAGAATATAATATCGGCTCAACTCCGTAATGTGTACACAAATCCCTTTGCCTCACGATACCGCTTAAGCTATAGGCAAGATGTGTGCCATCCCTTCAATAGCTTATCCATTCACTCGAACCGTATTGGATTATCCGTCTCGTTGATTGACTCTCAATCAACTTAGCATGGCCATGCATTTCCATAATCCATTACCTCGAGGGCCTGTAGATATCTCTCCAAAGGAGGGGCAAATTCCATCTTGATCACTCACATCCCACTCCATGTTTCATAGCAAACCCGAAACTACCTTTATAACTACCTGCCACTTGAATAGCGTTTGGTAGTCCCAAAGTAGGCTACTACACATGTTGGAATCCATGGTGATCTCAGTCTAAGGGCTTTGTACCAACACTACCCGAGACCAACTAATGGCACATTAATTCCCGTAGTGTCTCATGGTGGGTCTATCCAACAATGTGTTCTCCAACACATATGTCCATGTTTATTGATTTGGTATCTCCATACCCATGATCTATGAGACATGATCATCAATCAATAAACATGCCGATCTTAGAATCATATTTGTTCCAACAATATGACATATGATCAGGGATCGTTTAGAAATAGATTCATACATAAAGAGTCTCATAAATAAGTCACATACTTATTGATCAATACAAGACGTCTATTTCATGGAACTAAATAACACTTTATTCATAAATACATAAACATTGACGTGATATCCAACATCTCCATGTTGCCTCTAGGGCATATCACTAACATGGGCTTCCGTAGTCCACCGGAAATCGCGCTTTCACGCCAGCTCAAGAAAGGCATGCCACGCTCGCCGAGTCAAGAGATGAATCCGCCTTAGCCGCCATGCAGCCTGTAAGCTTCTGGACGTCCTTCTGGTTACTCGGGGGCCTCATGTTCAGGATAGCGTTGATTTTTTCTGGGTTAGCTTCGATGCCGCGATGCGACACCATGAAGCCGAGCAGTTTGCTTGATGGCACGCCGAACGTGCACTTCTCCGGTTCAACTTCATTCTCAAGGCCCGAATGTTTGCAAAGGTTTCTTCTAAGCTCGCAATCGTGTCTTCTTCGCTGGTCTTGATGACGACATCGTTGACATAAGCTTCCACGTTCTTCCCAATCTGCGTCTGAAAACATCTTTGGATCATGCGTTGGTATGTGGCTCTGTCGTTCTTCAGGCCGAAAGGCATCGTGATGTAGCAGTAAGCTCCAAACGGCGTGATGAACGATGTTTTCAGGCAGTCGGATTCCTTCAAGCTGATTTGATGGTAGCCCGAGTAGCAGTCCAGAAAGCTTAAGAGCTGGTAGCCGGCCGTTGAGTCCACGACTTGGTCGATTCGAGGCAGTCGGAACGGATCTTTGGGGCAGACTTTGTTGAGGTCGGTGTAGTCAACGCACATGCGCCATTGCCCTGTCTTCTTCCGGACCAGAACCGGGTTAGCCAACTAGTCGGGATGCAAAACTTCCTTGATAAAACCGGCGGCTAAGAGCTTTGTGAGTTCTTCCTTGATGGAATTTTTGCGATCTTGAGCGAACATTGTTTGATTGGTTTTTGTAACATCCCGAAAATCGAAGGAGTAGAATTCGGAACGTGAAAATCGGAACTCACAAAAACTTTTGGAATCATTACTTATCGTGTTTTTCGATCTTAATTGCTGCCAAATATAAGATTTTCTTCTAGAATTACTTTGAGGTAAAATGGAATAAAACCCTAAGCTTTGCAATCCCAGCCGGTGAAAACAATTTCAAAATATACATGTGTGTACTCTGAAAAGAGCATATAGATATATATATGTATATAATATGGTGCATTACAAAAAGGGATATATTAATGTTTAAACTCTAATTGATGGGGGAAATATAATAAATAATTGGAATTGGATGGCAAAAATATTTTTGGAAAAAGAAGAAATGAAATTTGAAATTGGGCTTCAATCAAAATCCCATTTTCTTGAATTTAAGAGAAGAAACAAAATAAAAATGGAAAATATATATAAAGAAAAATATAGGGAAAAGTGGAAAATATAGTTTTAGAAATTGTTCTGTGAATACCAAGATTTATTTGGGATTTTTAGGAATAAAAGAAATGGAAATGGCAAATAGGATTTCAAATTCGGGAAAATGGAAAAGCGCACTGTTCATCGCGCGCAGGTGTTCGACCAACCCGTCGCCCACGTTCGCGCGCGCCACGCGCCGAGCGCCGTGCCACGCCGTACCAGACGCCCGCGCACGCGTGCTCGCCGACGACACCGTCCCCGCGCAGCCTACCGCCTGCATGGGCAAGCCGCTTACCTCATGGCCGCTGGTCGCTGGCTGACGCCGCTTAGGCCGCCGCCATGCCGCCGCCAGACGCCGCGCAAGCGCCGCGCCGCAGTACCGCACGCACCGTCCCGCCAGCGCCACCGTACGCACACACGCCGGCCGCAGCTGCCGCACGTCGCGCACGACCTCCCCGCGATCAGCGCCATGCGCGCCGACGCCGCGCTCTTGCCGCCGTCGCGTCGCCCTCCGTCGACCGCCTATAAGAAGCCACCCCGAGCCGAGCCCCCAACACCGAAAATCTTCCCTGCTCCCTCGTGCTTTCTCCGATTTCCCCAAAGTTAGCCACCGCATTGCGTGAATTTTGGGAAGGATCGGAGCTCACGAAGAACCCTAACTCGACCGCCCGTGCAACACTCCAAATTCGTCACCCTCGCCGATTTCTTCCCGAATTGAAGGTACCATCATCATCCCCGTGCTCTAAGTATTATTTCCCTAAGCTTCCCGAGCCAAATGGTCGCCGGAAATCGCCGGCGACGAGCCCCTCGACTCCCCGTCTCGCCGCCGCCACCCCGCCGTCGCCAAGACGCCGCAGCGCCTCCCGGCCGAACCAAACCCCCTTTAGCATCCCTAGGGTTCACCGATGCTCGTAGACCCTCACTTTGGCCTAACCTCACCGGAGTTTGCCGCCGACGCGCGCCACCACCGCCAAACCACCTCGCCGCCGCCGCCCCTTCCGCCGCTCCCTGCCTCGGCCGAGTGGGAAATGGAACCCCGTGGTCCCAAGATGGTGAAATGCCCCTCTTTCCCTAGCTCCGCCCTCCTCGCCGCTCGGCGCCCCTCCTCACCGCTCGGCCACCTGGAAACAGAAAGGTGGAAAGGAGGGAAGAAGCAGAGGAAAAAAGAAAAGAAAGGGAAAAAGAAAAGAAAGAGAAAGAAAAATAATAAGGAAAAGAAAAATAGTAAAGGAATAGGTAAAGGTAAAAAATTATTTTGGAAATATTTTAGGATAAAATAAGGTTTTTGAAATATTATTATTTAGGAATGAGTATAATATTCTTTTTCCTTCCAAAAAGAAATACTTTGTGAAAATAATTTATAGATTAAATTTTTCCTTTTTATGAATTCAAATATTGTCCGACCTCTAAATTGTTATCGAAGTTCACATGAGACTTTTTTTAAATATTAGTTAAGCATGAATGACATTATCCTGTCAGTTAGAATTTCAAAACCCCTAACAAATATAATTGCAACATTAAAGATCAATTATTGGAGATATGGAAATTAGAAACCTAATTATTCTAGGATATCTTCAAATTTAAGTGCAAAATACATATTAAATACAAGATGGTTCGCTCGGTTTAACTGAACTCCTTTTCGTTGATTCAACTCTTAAGATTTCTGAAGTTTGAGGTTGTGTTTGGAATCCGCTTTCCGCGATCATTTTGAGATCTCTTTCTTTTTCGTTGATGTTGTTGAATTTTAATTGATTCAACCCTTCTTTTCGCACGTACGGATAGCGTCCGAAGAGGTGAACACCGACTACGCGGAAGACCCCACTCAACCAAATGTGCGAGCAAGGCAAGTCTTCACACCCTTTGAACATATCGATCCCAATTGCGAAATGATGTTATTTTAAACTCTAAACATGCATGCTTTACAGAGTTACCTATACTTGTTATGCCATTCCTTGCTATTGATTACCTTTAGAATTACTCCTTGTAACTCGCGATGTGATACGAACAACCGAAGAATAACTTCTAAACCGCTTAGCCATGCTATACTTAGATTTATGCATACTCATGACTTTATGAAAAGCTTTGTGCTTGGGCAACTACCTTAGGGAAGGTAGTTGAGATTCGGCATGTGGAGACATGAGCGCCACATGGCCATGATGAATTAAGTTTGATGAAAATTGAAAGTACTATACAAATGTTTTAGACTCAAGGCCGGATGATTTGGGTGGATTCCGAAAAGGCAAGTGCCGACCCTGGTCAATTAAGGACCGAGCCATGAGATAGCCGGAAACGAGCCGCATAACCGTACTTCGAATGGGTATAGACCTAGCCGACTAGATAGCCGAGCGGAGGCGTATCCTTGCATAGATGGTTCTCTATGATGTGGTTATGGATGAGAATGAGGCTGCGGCCTTTGTTATGAATGGTGGGATTAAACTAATGTTAATTAAACTTAAAGATTGGAAATGTCTTCCCTTACCCCGGTGCGCCGTAACTCCTCTCACCGCTAGAAAAGGACGGCTAGAGTGCATGAGGGCATAAGTTGATGGAGCGGGTACTGCCAAAGTGAGGTTATCGAAAGGCTTTGCCGTGACTGCCTCATGTGTTGAGGCGTAGGCTCATTTGTTGGGCTGCCGCGGAGTACGGTAAAGTGTACATCCACCGCAAAGGTGAATGAATCAAACTATTCGAATAGCCGTGCTCGCGGATATTGAGCATCGTGACAAGACTTTCGCTTGGCTAGACTTTGAACTTAAAATGCTGGGATGGGTTTGCATGATGATTTTATTCGCGGTGGATCAACTTCTCGAGAATGCGAGAAGGGGTGGACTCCTAAAATCATGACGAACCGGAGGCGGGAAGCCATCCTTGGAATCACGATGGATGGTAGACGAACTGCCGCCAAGTTAATGAACTATGAAATTAAAACTTGATTTGGCTAGTCGATAGGCTTGTGAAAAGAATTGTGAAAACCGGCTTTACGCAAAATAACCCTAGCCATGTTCTTTGAATAACCCTATCATATGCATCAATTTCGTGTTGGCTTGCCGAGTACGGTTGGTACTCACCCTTGCTATACGCACAAACCTCCAAATATGGAATTGAAGAGCCAAGATCCATACGCATATCACCAGTGAGGACGAAGGAACCGACGGCGCATATTAGACCTTAGCTCCTGGCCGTTGCTCGTGGCAATTGACAAGCCGCCGCCTCTTTCCGCCGCCTTATCTAAACTCTGCTTTTATGTTGTATTCGGACCATAAGGTCCTCGTGGGATGAACAATGCCTTCGGGCCTATTAATGTAATAATGGTATTGTAAGACTATTCGTGCATGCGTACTTGATTATCCAAGATCGATTCGTGGGTACCAACTACTCGATCCAGGAAATGGTACTATGAACACGAAAGATTCCCGCCTCAAAATCGGGGTCCACAGAGCCGGTATCGAGCCATGCGACCGTAGGCTAAGACCAAATGGCGCCCTACCCCTAACTAGATGGCTAAAGGGAAATATCCCTACAATAGGATCGCTTTTAAACTAATATTTCCGAAAATGCAAATATACCTTTTCTACATCCGTATTTCTTTTACCAAATGATTATGATAGCTCTCTCCCGCTAACCCCAAGTTGTCTATAAAAGCGTATGTCAAACCACGACGGAACCCGGGAAGTCACTATCCCGCGAGACGAGGGGTTCGTGGTACAACTTCGCCCCTACTATGGTGCTTGAGGTACCCGGAACCACCCACCTATCACACCAAAAGGCATGGCTCCGAAGTGTATCCAGCCTGGGAGGCAGCCGTATCCATAGAAGCCCGCATGGGAAGTGAGACATCTTACCGCTTCCACACTCGCTACCACCGGGACCTAGCAAGGCTATTCAGATGCAGCTCGCAGGCCTTCCTTCGCCTTAATGCGGAACACCGTGCCGAACTCACAATGACAGAGTTCGTGCATCATCCTTATCGCGAAGAGGGCAACCTGGCCCGCACCGTGGAGGCTACCCCCCGCTGCTACAACCCGATGGTCACGCGTCTATCCCGCTGGGCGGAGACAGACGATCAGCATGAGGAGGCCCCCGCCGAGATCAACGATCGCAGCCACGCTCAATGATCTCGGTCAATGCCCACCAAGGCCGTGGAGACCAGATAAACATGCCGCACTCACCGCAGCCAATGGTGCCTGCAAGATGAGCAACTCTCGACCGCTATATGGCCCGTGGAGAAGCCTGTAGAGCTGGAAGAGCAGCTCAGAAGAGCAAGCAGCAGATCAACCACTAGAGGAGCAAATGCGCACTCGTCCCCGTCTACGCCGCAGTACTTCCACCGAGCCTCGTACCATCACCTCCCGCCCCGTGCCCGACCACTATTACCTTATGACTCCAGCAAGTTAGATACTTTTCAAGCTATGATGGAGCAAGCTTTTATGTTGAGCACGTAGCCCGCACTGCACTGGTAGACCCCACTACCGCCACATCCATGGGACCCACCCCGAGCTCCGTACTCGCACCATCCGAGCCGGATCGAGAGAGGTAACCCCATCCGCATCTACACCGATACGAGTCCGAGGCAGAGCCCATGGAGATCAAATGGGAGTCTAGCGACACCGACTCAATGGAGGAGGAAGTTCCCCTCGTCGCCCGACTCACACGGGGAGGCCCCCTCACCCGCCGATCGCTCGCAAGAGTACGCGGCCACCGAGCCCAAGATTCGGCGTGACTCCGAGGCCACCACCTCCGAGCCATGGGGACTTCGGGGTTTGCTTCAAGAGCGACCACCCACTTCCGGCGCCTCGGCTCTTGCGGATGGTTGGATGACTAGGCGGAAGGACCTTCCCACCGGCAAAAGACGAACCACTTCCTATTTCCCTTAATTAGTTGATGTAGTTGGACGATATAATTATTATTGCTATCCTGGCATGAAGGACTGTGTGTGTACAAATCGTGTACCCCTTATGTAATATGATGAACCCGAGCACGCTTGCGTGTCTTAATTCGTAAGCTTATTATTATTTCACCGTCTGTTGATTGAAGATCATTCAAAAGAACTTGAAGAAAGATCCCCGGGAACTATAACCTAAACTAGTCCGATCTCTTAATTCATCTACCTTCTTCGATGGCACATCGTCGCAGAGCCGCAAAGAACCAACGAGAACCCGCCGTAACCCAACCCCTCCACCCCGGCGGAGGTCATGGCTTTGCACTAAATACCTACTCCAAGCGATTGCTAATAATCAAGGAGGTCGAGGAGGATCGAGTCCGGGAGAATTCATGAGAGCTAAGCCGCCCACTTTTTCCACGGCCGAAGAGCCTATGGATGCCGAAGATTGGCTAAGAGTGATAGAGAAGAAGCTAACCCTCGTCGAATCCGAGAAGCGATAGAGTTGTCTTCGCTACTAACCACCGGGAGGGTCCCGCAAGTGACTCGGTGGGACACCTACAAGGAGACACGAGCCGAAGACGCCGCGAACCAACATGGGAGGAATTCACGCCGCGTGCCGTGAGAATTTCGTGCCACCGCAAAGCTATGAGGATGAAGAAAACGAGTTCCGCAGATCGCGGCAAGGGAACACCTCAAGATAAGAATATCTGAACAAGTTCACCCAACTTGCCGTTACGCCACCAAAGGACTCGGCGACGAAGAAGAAAAGATAGACAAATTCATTGAGGGACTAAATGACGAACCGAGGGGACCAATGATCTGGGCAGATCACACCAGCTTCAAAGCCTCATCAACAAGGTCGTCCGACTTGAGCATGACCAAAAGGTGGTAGACACATAACCGCAAGAGGAGGCTCGCTATGGCTCGCCCATTTCGTGGGAACGCCACAACGCCCCCAAGGGAGCCACCCCGTCCTGGATGGAAGCCAAACGTTCCGGCAACCGGACGTTCTCCCGCTTCCGACCATGTCAACAGTCAGCTACACCTCGCTTCGTACGCCCACACCAACCCTAGCCGCTCCAGAAGAAGGAATGTGAGCCGCTTCAATTGCGGAGAATTCGGGCACTACTCCAATAGCTGCCCAAAACCACGCAACGCCCCGTGCGCACCGGCGCCAATGCAACGCCCGTCCGAGGAACCCCCACCCCGGGCAGACGAGGTCCGCTCAGACCCCGCTACCCAACGAGGCCGCCACCGGGTTTCGACGTGGCCAGTGAATCATGTGCGGGCGAAGAAGCTCAGTGAGGACCAGAGCATATTGATGGGTATGTTCTCTATCAACTCGCACCGCTAAAGTTTTATTCGATTCGAGCCTCGCATTCATTCATATCTTCCCAAGTAAGCAAACAACACCACCTACACCAAGTAGCACTTAAGAGGCCTATGTTGGTACACTCACCTGGGAGACATAACCGTACCCCATGCCTCGCATTAATGTGCCCATACGGATTAGAGACGTGGTGTTTCTCTCAAACCTTATGGTGCTATCACCCCAAACCATAGATGTCATACTGGATGGATTGGTTGACCAAAAATAATGGAATTATAGACTCGCAAATAAGGGAAGTCACTGTATCCACCCCATGGGGATCACCGATGAGCATAACTATGGATCAAAACCCAAAGCTATGTGAGCAAGCTACGGAGTGTTCACCATGCTACCCTTAGGCGGAATGCCGTAGTACAAGAATACCCGGATGTGTTTCCCGAGGAATTACCCTAATGCCCCTGGATCGCGACGTAGAGTTTATCATCGATCTAATGCCCGGTACGCCCCCATATCCAAGAGACCTTATCGAATGCCGCCAACGAGTTAGAGGAACTCAAGAAGCAAATAAGGGAACTACAAGAGAAGGGATTTGTACGCCCAGCCTCTTCTCCTCGGGAGCCCCACTCTTCGTCAAAAGAAGGATGGGAGTATGAGAATGTGTGTGGACTACCGATCGCCGAATGAAGTAACTATCAAGAACAAGTACCCGCTACCTCGAATCGATGACCTATTCGATCAACTTAAAGGTGCGCAGTGTTCTCAAAGATTGATCTACGGTCAGATATCATCGCTGAAGATTAGAGCCGGAGATATTCCTAAGACGGCGTTCTCTACACGTTACGGCTTATACGAGTTCACAAGGATGTCCTTTGGATTGACCAATGCCCCCGCATACTTTATGAACTCCGATGAACAAGGTATTCATGGAATACCTGGACAAATTCGTAGTGGTGTTCATCGACGATATACTTATCTACTCCAAGAACGATGAGGAACACGCGGAGCATCTACGACTGTACCGAAAAGCTACGAGAGCACCAACTGTATGCAAAGTTCAGCAAATGCGAGTTCGGCTCAAGGAAGTCGCTTTTCTTGGCCACGTGGTTTCAGCTGAGGAGTAGCGTGAGACCCCGCCAAGGTCGAAGCCGTTACGGAATGGAAGGCACCCAAGTCGTGACGGAAGTTCGGAGTTTCTTGGGCTTGGCCGGTTATTACCGACGGTTTATCGAAGGGTTTTCCACTGTAGCCCGACCTATGACTCAACTTCAAGAAGGAAAAGAAGTTTGAATGGAATGAGAAGTGCCAAAAGCCTTCACCAATTAAAAGAAAAGTTAACCACCGCCCCAATCTTGACCTTACCCGACAACCTAAGGACTTCGTGATGTACCGTGATGCATCCCGGCAAGGATTAGAGGAGTATTAATGCAGGATGGGAAGGTCGTAGCGTATGCCTCGCGACGCTACGACCCCACGAAGAGAATTATCCCACACACGACTGGAATTAGCCGCGGTTGTACACGCATTGAAGATCTGGAGACACTATCTCGATCGGGAACCACCGTGATGTGTATACCGATCACAAGAGCCTAAAATATTTCTTTACTCACCCCGATCTCAATCTACGATGAGGCGATGGCTGGAGTTGATCAAGGATTACGATCTAGGAATCCATTATCATCCCGACAAGGCAAATGTAGTGGCCGATGCGCCGAGCCGCAAAGCCCAATGCAACCACATGGGATTGGGAGGTATGGCCAATGAACTCCAAGAAGAAATGGCTAGACTCAATCTACACCTAATTCCTCACGGAGAAGTGAACTCACTTGGAAATCCAACCCCTACCGAGAACTCAAATAGAGGAAGCCCAAAAAGGGAATGAGGAAACCAGTGAAATCAAGGAACGCATGGCCGCCGGACGCGCTCGGAGTTTTCGCAGATGACAAGGGAATCCTGTGGTACAAGAAAAGAATCTCGTGTGCTCGAACGAGGCGGTTTGAGAGGATTGATCTTAAAGGAAGCCCACGAATCGGCATATTCGTTACATCCCTAAGCACGAAAATGTACCAGGATTTGAAAGGAGAATACCGGTGGCCCAATATGAAGAGAGATGTAGCCGAATACGTAGCCGTGTGCGATGTGTGCCAAAGGGTGAAAGCCGAGCATCAACGGCCACGGCTTGTCATAGCCACTCAAGATTCCCGAATGGAAATGGGACGAGATAGGCATGGATTTCATAGTGGACTACCCAAAACTACGACTCGGTTACGATTCCATTTGGGTAATAGTAGATCGGCTCACCAAGACCGCCGTATTTATACCCGTGAAAACTAACTACAACAAAGTGCCAAGCTAGCGGAACTATATATGAGTAGGATTGTATGTCTTCACGGTGTACCAAAGAGGATCATATCGGATCGTGGTACCCAATTCACATCTCATTTTTGGAGCAAAGTCCACGAGGCACTCGGAAGTCATCTCGCTTCGCACCGCCTATCACCCACGCACCGATGGCGACCGAAAGGACGAACTAAGTACTCGGGAGGATATGCCGAGAGCTCGTGCATTGGATTTCACCAAGGATTGGGAGAAATGCTTGCCGTACGCCGAGTTCTCTTACAACAATAGCTACTCAAGCCGCCTCAAGATGTCGCCAAACGAAGCTCTATTTGGTCGCCGATGTCGAACCCCATTGATGTGGTCGAAACCGGTGAACGAACCGTATTCGGGCCCGACATAATCAAGGAGGCCGAGGAAAAGGTTCGCCCGATCCGGACCGACTACAAGCCGCTCAATCACGACAAAAGAGCTACGCGGATACCCGACGAAGAGAATTGGAATTCAAAGAGGGTGACTACGTGTATCTAAAGGTCTCACCACTACGGGGAACACAGAGATTCAAAGTCAAAGGAAAACTCGCACCACGATACGTGGGCCCATTCTTGATAAGCGCTAGGAGGGGAGAAGTGGCTTACCAATTGAACCGCCCGAGAATCTCTCCGATGTCCACCCAAGATTCCACGTGTCGCAGCTGAAGAAATGTTTGCGGGTACCGAAGAGCAAGCCCCGTTAGAAACCATCCATGTCCACAAAGTGATCTTACCTACCCTGAGCATCCAATCAAGATACTAGACGAAGGGTAAAAGAAGACACGAACCAAGTCGTGGCGCATGTACAAAGTACAATGGAACAATCACACGTAAGAAGAAGCTACCTCGGGAGAGCGAAGAGTTCCCGAGGACAGAATACCCACACCTACTCAACAATCGGTAAGAAATCTCGGGACGAGATTTATTGTTAGGGGGTAGGTTTGTAACATCCCGAAAATCGAAGGAGTAGAATTCGAACGTGAAAATCTAACTCACAAAAACTTTTGGAATCATTACTTCTTATCGTGTTTTTCGATCTTAATTGCTGGCCAATATATAAGATTTTCTTCTAGAATTACTTTGAGGTAAAATGGAATAAAACCCTAAGCTTTGCAATCCCAAATGAGTGAAAACAATTTCAAAATAAACATGTGTGTACTCGAAAAGAGCATATAGATATATATATGTATATAATATGGTGCATTACAAAAGGGATATATTAATGTTTAAACTCTAATTGATGGGGGAAATATAATAAATAATTGGAATTGGATGGCAAAATATTTTTGGAAAAAGAGAAATAAAATTTGAAATTTGGTTTCAATCAAAATTCCATTTTCTTGAATTTAAGAGAAGAGACAAAATAAAAAAATGGAAAATATATATAAAGAAAAATATAGGGAAAAGTGGAAAATATAATTTTAGAAATTGTTCTGTGAATACCAAGATTTATTGGGATTTTTAGGAATAAAAGAAATGGAAATGGAAAATAGGATTTCAAATTCGGGATAAATGGAAAAGCGCACTGCTCATCGCGTCGCAGTGTTCGACCAACCCGTCAGCCCACGTTCGCGCGCGCGCACGCGCCGAGCGCCGTGCCGCGCCGTACCAGACGCCTCGCGCACGCGTGCTCGCCGACGACACCGCCCCGCGCGCACGCCCGCCGCCGGCATGGGCCAGCGCCACCTCGCGGTCGCCGGTCGCTGCCGACGCCGCGCTAGGCCGCCGCCATGTCGCCGCCAGACCCGCGTGAGCGCGCGCTCGTGCATGCCCGCACGCACCGTCCTCGCCGCGCCACCGTACGCACACACGGCTGCGCTGCCGCACGCGCGCGCACGATCTCCCTCGCGACCACGCCATGCCGCCGACGCGCGCCATTGCCGCCGTCGCGTCGCCCTCGCCGTCGACCGCCTATAAGAAGCCTCCCGCACCTCGCCCCCAACATCGAAAATACTCCCTGCTGATCACTCGTGCTTTTCCCCCAATTTCCCCAAAGATTAGCCACTACATTGCGCGAATTTTGGGAAGGATCGGAGCTCGGCCTGAAGAACCCTAATTCGACCGCCCGTGCGACACTCCGAAATTCGTCACCCTCGGCCGATTTCTTCCCGAATTAAAGGTACCATTATCATCCCCGTGCTCTAGGTATTATTTCCCTAAGCTTCCCGAGCCAAATGGTCGCCGGAAAATCGCCGCGACGAACCCTCGAATTCCCCTCGCCTCGCCGCCGCCACCCCGCCGTCGCCACCCGCCAGCAACCTCTCCTGCCGAACCAACCCCACCTTTAGCATCCCTAGGGTTCACCGATGCTCGTAGACCCTCACTTTGGCCGAGCTTCGCCGGATTTTGCCGCCGACGAGCGCCACCGCCGCCGAACCACCTCGCCGTCGCCAGCCCTTTCCGCCGCTCCCGGTCTCGGCCGAGTGGAGAAATGGAACCCTCGTGGTCCCAAGATGGTGAAACGCCCTCTTTCCCTAGCTCCGCCTCCTCGCCGCCGGCGCCCTCCCTCACCGTCGGCCGCCGGTGGAAACAGAGCAGGGAAAGGGAGGGAAGAAGCAGAGGAAGAAAGAAAAGAAAGGGAAAAAGAAAAGAAAGAGAAAGAAAAAAATAAGGAAAAGAAAAATAGTAAAGGAATTAGGGTAAAGGTAAAAATTATTTTGGAAATATTTTAGGATAAAAATAAGGTTTTTGAAATATTATTATCTAGGAATGAGTATAATATTCTTTTTCCTTCCAAAAGAAATACTTTGTGAAAATAATTTATAGATTAAATTTTTCCTTTTATGAATTCAAATATTGTCCGACCTCTAAATTGTTATCGAAGTTCACATGAGACTTTTTTTAAATATTTGTTAAGCATGAATGACATTATCCTATCGTTAGAATTCCAAAACCCTAACAAATATAATTGCAACATTAAAGATCAATTATTGGAGATATGGAAATTAGAAACCTAATTATTCTAGGATATCTTCAAATTTAAGTGTAAAATACATATTAATTACGAGATGGTTCGCCGGTTTAACCGAACTCCTTTTCGTTGATTCAACTATTAAAATTTCCGAAGTTTGAGGTTGTGTTTGGAATCCGCTTCCGCGATCATTTTGAGATCTCTTTCTTTTCGTTGATATTGTTGAATTTTAATTGGATTCAACCCTTCTTTTCGCACGTACGGATAGCGTCCGAAGAAGTGAACACCGACTACGCGGAAGACCCCACTCAACCAAATGCGAGCAAGGCAAGTCTTCACACCCTTTGAACATATCGATCCCAATTGCGAAATGATGTTATTTTAAACTCTAAACATGCATGCTTTACGAGTTACCTATACTTGTTATGCCATTCCTTGCTATTGATTACCTTTAGAATTACTCCTTGTAACTCGCGATGTGATACAAACAACCGAAGATAACTTCGGTAAACCGCTTAGCCATGCTATACTTAGATTTATGCATACTCATGACTTTATGAAAAAGCTTTGTAGCTTGGGCAACTACCTTAGGGAAGGTAGTTGAGATTCGGCATGTGGAGACATGAGCGCCACATGGCCATGAGAATGAGGAACTAAGTTTGATGAAAATTGAAAGTACTATACAAATGTTTTAGACTCGGGCGGCTGGATGATTTGGGTGGATTCCGGAAAAGGCAAGTGCCGACCCTGGTCAATTAAGGACCGAGCCATGAGATAGCCGGGAAACGAGCCAAGCACAACCGTATTTCGAATGGGTATAGACCTAGCCGACTAGATAGCCGAGCGAGGCGATCCTTGCATAGATGGTTCTCTATGATGTGGTTATGGGATGAGAATGAGGCTGCGGCCTTTGTTATGAATGGTGGGATTAAACTAATGTTAATTAAACTTAAAGATTGGAAATGTCTTCCCTTACCCCGGTGCGCCGTAACCCTCTCACCGCTAGAAAAGGACGGCTAGAGTGCATGAGGACATAAGTTCATGGAGCGGGTACGCCAAAGTGAGGTTATTGAAAGGCTTTGCCGTGACTGCCTCATGTGTTGAGGCGTAGGCTCATTTGTTGGGCCGTCGCGGAGTACGGTAAAGTGTACATCCACCGCAAAGGTGAATGAATCAATCTATTCGAATAGCCGTGCTCGCGGATATTGAGCATCGTGACAAGACTTTCGCTTGGCTAGACATTGAACTTAAAATACTCGGGATGGGTTTGCATGATGATTTTATTCGCCGGGTGGATCAACTTCTCGAGAATACGAGAAGGGTGGACTCCCGTAAAATCATGACGAACCGGAGGCGGGAAGCCATCCTTGGAATCACGATGGATGGTAGACGTAACCGTCGCCGGGTTAATGAACTATGAAATTAAAACTTGATTTGGCTAGTCGATAGGCTTGTGAAAAGAATTGTGAAAACCGGCTTTACGCAAAAATAACCCTAGCCATGTTCTTTGAATAACCCTAGCATATGCATCAATTCGTGTTGGCTTGCCGAGTACGGTTGGTACTCACCCTTGCTATACGCACAAACCTCCAAATCTGATGGAGTTGAAGAGCCGAAGATCCATACGCATATCACCAGAGGACGAGGAACCGACGGCGCATATTAGACTTTAGCTCCTGGCCGTTGCTCGTGGCAATTGACAAGCCGCCGCCTTTCCGCCGCCTTATCTAAACTCGTTTTTATGTTGTATTCTGACCATAAGGTCCTCGTGGGATGAACAATGCCTTCGGGCCTATTAATGTAATAATGGTATTGTAAGACTTTCGTGCATGCGCACTTGATTATCCAAGATCGTATTCGTGGGTACCAACTACTTGAGCCAAAGGAAATGGTACTATGAACACGAAAGATTCCCGCCTCAAAATCGGGGTCGACACTAGATAACCAATCAAGCGGCTAAACAAGAGGATTAGCTAGAAAACCACTTCTGAAGTTAGGCCGTCGAAGAAACAAAGGCTCCTAGTCCCCCGGGCCCTTTTTGTCTCCGGGGCCCCTAGACCCCTAAGCCGTTAACCTCGTCGCCCCTAGCCCCCTAGACCCCTAGGCCCCTAGGCCCGTCGGCCCCGAGGCCCCGAGGCCCCAAAAGGGACTAACTTAATCGTAGGCGCAAGCCAAGCACCGTAAGGAAGCCTTGTCTTGCATTCAAGTCCGAGAATCAAGAGAACATTGTTGCTTGAAGTTGACTTCCATAGTTGAAAGGTAGGGCCGGACCTTGAAACACCTTGTCATTCCCGATCTTCCAAATTTCCCAGCTCGCTATAAGGATAGTATTCAGCCGCATGATAACGGTGACGAGGAGATTGCTCGAACCATTCTCGTCTTTGATGGAGATGGAGGTGTCCCATTGCAACCGTATGTTGGACCAGCATTGAACCGCAAACGGACACAAGAAGAAGAGGTGATCCGCATTTTCTTCCTCTCTCGTATCACACATACTACGTAGATTATCACCTGTGAGTGTTGATATGTCTTCTTTGTAGCATTGTTTTCGTATTAAGCCCGTCCGTAAGAAGAAGCCAAGTGAAGAATTTTATTCTTGGTAGACATTTAGATTTCCGGATAATCCGAAAACACCGATGACCGTCTACGGAGTTGAAGATGTGATTGTAAAAGTGTCTTGAAGTGTAGGTTTTACCCCAAATCATTGTCCAATTGTCCGGGAGTTCTCATCATATGGAAGATCTTGAAGGAGGGGTTGGAGGAGCTGTAGTTCGTGTGAGCTTGCTCGGAAAGTGGTAGGTGAAGTATTGAGTCCAAATCTTCGCTTCCATGATTTCAAATATTGACGCATTTCTTTTCTTCGCAAAGGATGCAAGGCAAGGGAAATTCACCGAATATTCAGATTGTTCCAGCTTGTCCATCCAAAAGCTTACCGCATATCCTTTTCCAATCTCGACAAGAAGCCATCGACCCGAAAAGTTCATTTAGGCGAAGGATATCCTTCCACCCGTAACGAACCCATTTCTCGCACAAAGCGGACCTTTGCTTGATAATATTGGAACCGATAAGATTAACCTGTGGGATGTCTTCATGGTTGTAGAATTTTTCTAGTTGCTTGAGTAACAGAGCGTCGTTTTGTAAGCGAAGGTTCAAAATCCCTAGACCACCCTTCTCCTTTGGTGTCGTGACTAGGTTCCAGTGCCACCGATTGCCCCCTTTTTTCCCTATTGTTTCCTCCAAAGACATTGCTTTCTTGATATGTCTATGGCGTCAATGATCCCTTTTGGGGCTTTGAGGGTGCACATAGCATATGTTGTTACCGGACTCGATTGCCGAGTTTATCATCTCCAACCTTCATGCATAAGTGAGCCAAGTTACGCATGAGGATAGCTTTCTTTGCACTCTGTCCAGCATAGGTACCCAATCTTCAATTTTTGGCTTGGTCGTTCCAAGGTGTAAACCCAAGTAGGTAAAGGGCAGAGAGCCTGCCTCACAGCCAAAGGTGTTAGCTTGGTGATTGAGCTTCTCATTGTTTATGTTGATGGGGTACAAACTTGTTTTTTTGTAGTTTACTTTGAGACCCATCGCTGTCTCCGGATGGCATATAGATTTTTGAGAAAAAGAGTTGTCTCCGGCGTCCGCCCGCATGATGATGAAAGTGTCATCGCGTATGGCACTACCGGAAAGTCCTCCGAGGGCTGCGTGATCGCAATCGAATAAGACCTTCTTGTCCGGCTTTGTTGATTAAAAACTGGATGAGTTCAAATTGCCAAGACAAATAGTAGGGGGAAAGCGGATCACCTTGTCTAACACCTCTCTGCAACGGAAGGTTTTTCTAGGAACTCCATTGAGTAAGACCTAAGAAGTCCCATGAGAGCATCTCCCGAACCCATTGCAACCATCTATTTGGGAATCCAAGACTCTGCATCATGGCTAGGATAGCTGAATGCTCAATTGTGTCAAAGGCCTTCTCAAAGTCCAAGCTTTAAGAATGATTGTTTCATTTCGGAGCGGTGACATTGGTGGATGTATTCAAAAGCCCAAGCTAGGAAATCTTGGATTGTTCTTGGAATGGATAAAGCCATATTGATTCTCGATGGATTACCGTTTTTATAACTCCTTGAATGGATAAGACCTTGGTTATGATTTTCGTGGAGGAGTTGAGCAGGATATTGGCCGATAATCATTCACGCCTCAGGGTTTTCTTTCTTTGGGATCAGCGTGATGTAAGAGTTATTAATTGGCTGCAAACTCACCCGACCTTGTTGAAAAGAGTCACAGTGAGCCTCGTAAAAATCCTGTTTGATGATTGGCCGCATGTCTTGAAGAATCTCCCATTAAAGCCATCCGGTCCCGGTGCTTTATCTCGCTCAGCTATCTTTTGTTCTCGCTATATCCAATTCCTCATGCGAGACTCGGATGTGCCAAAGGAGCTAGTCCCTCTTTGGTTGTATTAGACTTGGAAGGTCAAAAATCATATCCGGCATGGAAGAGGAACCCATTCCGCTCTTGATGGAAGACCAGAGAACCGCCGCCTTTTCCGCATGTTCCCGAACCCATTCACCCCGTTCATTTCTGATTTGTGAGATAGAGTTCTTTCGTAAGCTAAGGATGCCATGCTATGAAAAAAATTTTGTGCATTCATCTCCCAAATGATTCTATTTACGTGTACCTATTTCTCCAAAAATGTTTCTCATATGGAGTCGTTTTGCAGCCTTTTTTAACAATAACCCTCGATTACTTTTCGTGTTGAAAATACTTCTTCTTCTTCAAGGGAATCCAGAAAGGCAATTACAAAGTGTTGCAGCTTCGATCAATAATTTCAAATTGGAAAATTTTTGCTCCATGATTTGAGCCCCGCTCTCGTGGATTTTGAATTTTCTCGCTATGTTCTTTGTAGCATCCTCTCGGATGACCGAGTGAGCCCAACACTCAAGAACAATGTTCTTAAAATCCGCCGCTTCTACCTGTAAATTCTCAAAGCGAAAAATGCTTGCCTTGGGGATTTTTGTACCAATCACTACTTTGCAGGAACATGGTCTCAAACTGTTCTCGCTAGCGGAATTACTTTGGTGTCGTGAAATCTATTGTCCAAGAGTCAAGAGAAAAACCAATCCAAATACTCAAGAAGGGGGTCCACTTGCATATTACTCAAGTATAAGCTCTTCCTTTAATTGGAATTTCAATTAAGCCTAGATGACCAATCGCTTCATTAAAGATGAAAGTATCGGAGAGGTTTCCTGGTTTGTTTTTGTTGGCCGTAGACCGATAGAAATTAAAATCTCCTAAGAAAAACCGTCCCCTCGTCTTGAATTTCATGGTTTCTCAACCAGTTTATGAAGACGGTGCGAAGTGGCTCGTCACGTGGGCCATAGACCACTATTAAATTCCACGTTATTGCCGTTTGAAGGGAAGTAAAGGCAACCGAGATGCCAAAAATTTGTTTGTCAAGAACCAGGCCCGAAACCGCTTCCCTTCCATAGAACCGAATACCACCCGAGGCCCCACCGAGGGGATAAAGTCAAAGCAATTGAAACTTTTGGGGCAAAATTTCTGATGTATCTACTATCGAAAGTCTCCCTTTAGTTTCCTGAATGCAAACCACCGAACAAGCTCTTTCCTCAATTTTGGTCCCGATTGCCTCCCATTTCTGGGTGCGTTGATTCCTCCGATGTTCCAAAGATAGAATAATCCAATCACGGGTAATCATGGGAAGCAAAGAATAGCGACAACGACAAATCGAGAAGCATAAATAGTCGATATCCCCAACCAACCCCGTAGAGATCAAGCGAAAGAACTAATAATGTAAAGCAACTGGGTTCAGCATCGTAGATGACAGGATTCTCGAGTACTAAGAATGAAGAAGACCAACAGAGCTTGAAGGTGGTCAATAAAATACGTAACATATCCATGTCGCAAGGCATAGTACAAAGGGTGATCACCATATTACACAGACTTAACATTGTCGTAAAAGTACTCAACACCGCAATCAAACAGAAGATAGAGGGGATAGAGAAATTTTGTAGAAATAATCGTGGCCCGCCGCTAGTGAATTCTACATCTCGAGGATTTTCATCATTGGCATTCTTGGTGTTCTCGCATCAAGTTCTCATCGGCAAGATCCATAGGATCCGCTCCATAGTCTATTCCCCATCCTTGAAGAACCGAGACTGGACTGGCCCTTCCTTTCCGGTGTTATCATCAATTTGGATCACCACAATTTTTCGCTTCTTGGAGGGATTGGCATCAAGTTTGACTCGTTGGAAAGAAAAAGCCATTGGAATTAAAATTTCTTCTTGGGCTTCGTCTCACACCGTTGTGAATTAAAGTCATTTGTTTATTAGAAGTTGACACTTTTGTAGGAAGAGCTAGAGATTTTGTACTGTGGGACCTTGTTCTTTTGAACCTGGCACAGGATGATGCAGGCGCGACATCTCGCTTGAGCCCGGGTTGTCTCCGTGTGCACGGCATCCACCTCCTTCCCCATGCGCGCCCTTTCGATTGCCCCGTCCACCATGGGCTAGAGTTGAAGGGCAATAGCATCCTTTACTGGGTACCAGGGGACGATTTCCATTCCATGAGCAGGGTTGGGTTGGGGAGCAGGGGAGAGCGGTCTCCAATTTAAGCCGCCGACATCGAGCCGCACCGGTTGGCTTGAAGCTTCTCCAATTTCAAAAGGGTGTTGGGGATGTCCCTTCTATCTCGAGAGTCCAGCTCAAGCACACCTTAATCCTGGCTTCCCCCAAACAAGTCCTCTCCCCGGTGGCATCCGGTAGGTGGCCTCATTAGATGAGGAGCTATCCTGATCACCCTCACCGTTCAGAGCCTTGATGAGGTCTACAATGGGAATGTCAGGGTGCTGGGCACGAAGATAGCGCAAGGAGGAGGACAAATGATCGAGGTCTCTATAGTGCTGGGGACGTGCGGGTGCTTAGGGATTTGAGGACCCCATGCAGCCAATCATTGTTGTTTTCCACATTCCCCCTTCTCCCTCCACGCCTTGCTCCATTTGCTGGTCATTAACTCCGGGTTGGGGTTGCTCGACCGAGGTTGCCGCCATTGTGGTTGGACAAAGTTGGTTTGCCACCCGATGGGGATCGCCGCCCATGACATCCAGCTTGGTCCCCCTCCTTGCTCCTCATTCTCGCCAATCTCGATGCCTACTGCAAAGAGGGTCTCGCCGTAAGAGGGTTCGGGGGTGGATGTGGTCAATCGCGGCACCGGGTCTTCATCTGCTGGGAACTGATCTGGGAACTGCCCATTGAGGATGAACACCGGGACCGTTCTAGGATCTTCCTTGCAGTACCATCAAAAGGGAACCCGAGATCACAATACTTCGTGGCACCCTCTCCGGCATAAGATCAGCATTCTCACCAGGATCCCGGAGCGGTTGGCGTCCTTGTACCGCCTAGCAATCCGCCAAAGGGCGTCACCGCCGCTTGTATGAAGGTGTCATTCGAAGTCCAACAGAAGGCGAGTAGCATGATCCAACAAAGGCGGGTGTAAGTATAGGACCGAAGGTTGATGCCTTCATCATGACGAACAACCCGGATGACATGATCCCGACCCGGTGGTAGGGGAGTTCTAGACTACTCTTTCCCCACAACCACGCCTCGAGTCTTATTAGGCCCAATCCATGCGGCGAGAGGTGCGCCTCCTTCACTCGCACATTTTGATCTTCTTCGAGGAAGCTGCGTGACATTGTTGAGGGCTTGTCGTAGGAGGTTTGTGTCTTCTGGCATTGGATCCAAAGAGACAATGGCGAACTCCTCGTGACCTCGAGGGAGTTCCCTCCCAACGCGACCCTAGTTCTCGCCGGGCGCTCCCATCCTTGCTCCACATGTAATCCACCAATGAGAAACGGCTCTGTGGTTCACCGGAAGTTGGCCATGGCGGTGGCCGTGGGGGAGGAGCTGATGTCGGTGTAGGGCGAGGTCGGGTTGGGGAGAGTGGAAGTCGAAGTGTTCTTGGAAAGAGAAAGCCGGACACCAAAGAGTTTGGAGTAGTAGATTGAACTGCTCTCTAGTTGAAACCAGGAGTTGCCGATCTCAGGAGTTGTGGGGTGGGGTTGTGACCGATGGTTTCCAGTGCTGATCCCTTAGGGTACCAGCTAGGCGAGGAAGTGAACTAGTAACCCCACCTCTCATAGAGACAGACATTCGCGCGTCACGACCTTTGGTCGCCACGTAAGGCGCGGGCCCGAGAGTTTACGCGACGTGCAACACACGACCGAGTGCCCAATGAAATTGCACCGGTTGCATCGAGTCCCGTCCCTGCATTTAAAGCCGATATGACCAGCAGAGGCGATGTTGCGTGTTTTGAAAATAGGGGCTCGAGGGTCGGGGAATGTGCAGCCGAGATATGGAGATCTTCCTTTTGATGCCCATACCGTTGACAATAAATGCAGAACTATGATTAATAACAGTTGACCGTTTGAAGCAAGAACGAAGAATAGAGGAGCCGCTTGAGACCCAATACGAGACGAAGGGCAAGAAAGCCGACAAAAATGAGAGCCGAAAGATCATTCTGATCCGAACAGAAGCCCCATTTCCGAAAACCAGTTTGCCAAGGAACAAGCACGAAGTGTAATCAAGATTAACTTTGATAGAACCAACGGTGATAGAGGAAGAAAGCCCGACAGCTTTGGATGGGGGTCTAGAAAAGTCACTGGCAAACGAAACTTTCTTCGAACTCTTAGAAGCCAATTTCTTGGATCTTTTGGAGACTATTTTAGTCCATTTTTTTCTTGTTCTAGTTCCCAAAGCCTCTTTTGCCTTTCCCAGCTTGGGCATGCCATTGTTCCGCAGATGAAAGTAGCAATCAAAATTATCCATGATAACCCTAAGCTTGTAAACATGAAAGCCCACTTGCTTAGAGAAACCGAGAAGCGGAAATGGTTATTGCTTAGGAAATGAACATGAAAGCTTTCAGCCTTGCCGCCCAAGCAAGCTTGAAGGGCAAGAGCTACCGAATCTTCATAAAGAAGAAAAAGATGTCGACGAAAAGTAACCAAGCCAGAAGAAGGAGCCCAAAGCAGAGGGTAGGGTAGGGACGGGATGACCGAAGAGGCGGCGAACATCCTCCTAAAAGGCAAGGCCTTTGTTGAAATCCATTCTCTCGGCCAAACCCCTGACTCCATGCCATCAACTCCCAACAGCCCGCATCAAGCACGATGAGCGCCATGAGAGGGATGCTCAAGGTTCGAAAATGGAGGTTTAGGCGAGAGGGAGGGGAGCCGAGAGAGAGCGGGGTGGAGGGCGAGAGGAGAGCCATTCAATCTTTTGGATGTGACTTCTGATTCCTGATGTTGTATATGTATATGCCCCTAGTTTTGTCGATGATGACTACAAAGATTGATAAAAGTAGTATTCCGAACAAACCAAGGCGTGCCGTATCAAGCCAATTTAGGAAAAACCAGAGGTAAAAACTTAGAAAAAATTGTATAAAGGCTGCGTGCATCCCACCACATTGGCTAACACGAATCGGCTAGCATTAGCCGAATCATGAGTTGATCCAAACACTAGGGTGATATTATTTCAAATATTTGCCATTGAGAGCCCTTCCAAATACTTCTCCGTCCAATCCTTCCAAAGATGTAGGCTCCTTTAGAGATGCACTTGTGGATCTTGAAAGGCTCTTCCCAATTAGGTGACCACTTGCCAAATTTGTTATGCCTTGATCCAATCGGCAATATTAATTTCCAAACGAGCTCGCCCTCCTCAAAAGACTTAGGGACAATCTTCTTGTTATAATGACAGGCTACCCGCTCCTTGTTTCTCGGTCACTTTTTCCAATGAGCGCATTCTTGAAAGAACAAGGTCTTCCCGACTCATCTACCATCAAGTTATAATAATCATCCACCGTTACCTTGTCTTGTAGTTGAATTTTTCTTGAGTCGATGATATTTTCTCATGGCGTAACCTGCTTCATGTCCGTAGACCAATTTATATGGGGACACCTAGATTGACCCGTGGCAAGCCATCCGATAGGCCCATAGTGATTCCGCTAATCGGCTGTGCCATTGCTTTGGGTATTCAATGATCTTTGTTTTTATCACTTCTTTAAACTCTTGTTTGAGGCCTCCGCTTGCCCGTTGGCCCGAGCATAGTATGGTGAAGAATTGAGCAACTTGATCCCCATGTCGTCGGCAAACTGAACAAACTCGTCTGAGATAAAAATAGATCCCTGATCCGTAGTTATAGTTTGAGGAAGGCCGAATCGGTATATAATGTGTTCCTTGACAAACTTGATGGCATCCCTGAGTCAACCTTCTTTAAAGGAATTGCTTCCACCCACTTGGTAAAATAATCGTCTCCCACCAATATGAACTTATGTCCTTTGTTTGAGGGTGGACTAATTTGGCCGATCATGTCGATTCCCAACCCCGAACGGCCAAGGCTTGATGATGGGGTTCATAGCCGATGCTGGTGCCCTTTGATAGCTCCAAACTTTTGACATCCTTGGCATCCCTTGTAATATTTGAAACAATCTTCCAACATCGTCGGCCAAAAGTATCATGTTCTTCGAAGTAACCATTTCATCTTGTGAGTCGATTGATGTGTGCCACAAACTGCTTCATGTACTTCCCCGATAGCAACCTTGGCTTGATCGGCGCCGAGACATTTGAGTATCACACCATCAATCGTCCGATAGTATAACTCTTCATCAAGTAGAACAGATCTCAAAGCCTTGTAGCGTAATTTCCTTGAAGCCGATCGGAAGGATTTTGCAGTGGTTGTGGACTTCAAACCTCCAAATACCGTCAAGGCTGTCATGGTAGCAATCTCCACTTCGACATATTTTATCATGGGCCTCGTAGCCCGATGCCCCCGAGCTAAATCATTGGCTTCGCATTTTGTTCCCGCAGGATATGCTTCAATGTTACTAGCCGAAAGTTGTTCATCAATTCTCGGCACTTGTGATAGTAGACCATCAGCGTGTCGTTCTTGCATTCATATTCCCTTGACAACCGGGCCGATGACTAACAGCGAATCTCCCATTATCTCGATGGCGTCGGCTTCCACCTCCTTGAGCAGCTTGTAGTCCTTTAAGCACGGCTTCATACTTGGATTGGTTATTTGTGGCGTGGGGTGTGATTGAAAAAGAAAACTCAAAGCTTGCCCCCTTGGAAAAATTATTACCAAGACGATTTCGCATCCATTGGTGCAACCGAGGCACCGAAAGTCAAACTCAAGGCATGATTTCCACCGAGCCGATTGAATCGTCTCGTGTTCCACTATAAAATCAGCTATAGCTTGTCCTTTTATCGCCTTGGGTGCTTGATAGCGTAGATAAAATTATGTTAAGCCAAATATCCACTTCCCCACCCTTCCTTTTAGCACTCGGAGCCGATAGCATATACTTTACTACGTCGGTTTTGCATACCACTGCACTCGTTGGATAATAGATAATGCCTCAACTTTGTGCATGAAAACTATAGGCAAAGGCATAATTTCTCCGTGGGTGAATACCTTATTTTAGCGCCCGTAAGCTTATCGGCTAAGGTAAAATATAGCCTTTTCTTTTCCTTCGACCTCCCGAATTAAAACTGAGCCAATGGACTTTTCGTCGATCGACATATATATAACTGAATGGTATCCCTTTTGTGGAGGGATCAAGACTGGAGGTGAGCTTAAATAATCCTTGATATTGTCCAATGCTTTCTGCTATTCTTCCCCCCAGGTGAATGCTTGACCGGCCTATAGCCGGCAGGGTGTGAACGGCTCCATCTTTTCGATAGATTGGCTATGAATCGCCCGATGAAATTGATTTTGCACATCAAAGACTATAGATCCTTCTTGTTCTTGGGAGGTCAGATCGTTTTGATTGCGTTATGCTCCTTGGTGTAACTTCAATTCCTCTTTCGTGAACAAGAAATCCTAAAACCGTCCGGCCGATACTCCAGACACACACTTCGGGATTCATCTTCGTGCCATATTTTCTCGTTCTCTCCAAAACCCGTCTTAGGTCGGTTATATGGTCTTCTATTTCCCGGATTTAACAACGAAGTCATGAATGTAAATTTCTACCAGGGAGCCGATCATATCATGGAAAATGTAGTTCATGGCCCTTCGATACGTAGCTCCAGCCGTTTTTCAAGCCGAACGTCATGACGACCCATTCATATAGGCCGATTGCCCCCGGGCATCTGAAAGCTGTCTTGTGGATGTCTTCCTTGGCCATGAAGATCTGGTTATAACCTGCGTTGCCGTCCATGAAACTTATGATTTTGTGGCCGGAGGCGGCATCCACTAGCAGATCGGCTATAGGCACGGGTACTCATCCTTGGGGGTAGCCTTGTTCAAATCACCGAAGTCGATACATACCATAAGCTTGTCATTTTTCTTTTAACACTGGAACTATGTTGGAGACCCACTCGTATCGGCAGGCTGAATAAATCCGCATCGTATAGCCGAGTGATCTCGCCTTTGACCGCGTCGTACATATCAGCTTTAAACCTCCCGGGAGGCCGCTTGTACTGTCGATATCCGTGCTTTATAGGCACCGATGCACAACAATGGATGGGCTAAGACCGACATCTCACAATAATCCCAACCAAAACAATCTTTGTATTCCTTTAATAAATCGATGAGTTTGGACCTAAAATGAGAAGACAAATTTTTGCTAATGTATGTCGGCCTAGGCCTATCACCTGTTCCTATGTCAACTTCTTCTAGCTCGTCGGCCGACATAAAACCTTGCCCAAGTTTGCCGTCGTTGTCGTACACGGTGTCCTCGCCGTAGACGCCGAGCCATCCAGACGCCTTCAAAGTAGCAATTGAGGCTCCTCGTCTCCAATGGGCCGTATATTGGAATCGGACACATTTAGAAAGTCGGCTTGCCGATTTTGCCGATAGGCAAACAATACCATCGATTTCCCAGTGGCAAATCGGCATTAGCAACGTTGATTGGCCTTTGGCTAGCACGTTCTCTATCTTGTCGCCTTGCCACCGGATTAGACTTTTGGTGCATTGTAGAAGGGATACAACAGCCTGGCGTGAATCCAATCCCTTCCTAGTAGTAGGCTATATGATCCCTTTCCGTCGATGATGAAAACGTAGTGGGCATGGTCCCGTTGCCGACGGTCGCCTCAACATTTAAAACTCCTTTGGTCTCTCAAGGATTGCCGCCGAAGTCTTTGAGAATCATATTTGTCTTGATCGTGTCTTCGGCTCCTTTCCCTAGTTTCCTAAAAGTTGCATAGGGCATTAGGTTGACAAAGCAGCCCTCCATCGACTAGCATCTTAGACATCGACTTGCCATTGACGAATCCTTTAACGTAAAGTGGCTTCAAGTGCCGATTTTTGGTCCCCTCAAGTTTTACGAAGATAGCTTGTTTTGGGGATTGAACTAGTTTTGCCAATATCTCCTCGATGTTGTCTCAGATCGGCCTCGGTAGCCTCAAACTCTTGCCGGGTAGACCGAAAACCATGTTGATCGATGCCGAGACCACTATTTTGCCTTTCGCTACCCCGTTGGCTTTGTCGGCCGGGCTTTCGCCGACTAGGGCCGCTTGTCTCTTGGATCATTCGCCGGACTTCTTCCTCCCCGTCCTCGCTCTTGAGCCTCTGAATTTTTCATTTCGTGTTTTGGTGAAGAGGTCCGAAGGGCACCATTGGGGTTGGTCGATTGCTCTTCATCCGCCTCTTCTTGATCTTCTTCCCGGAAAAAGTCTTGGTGGATGGGGCCGAGCCGATCATGAACGGAGGGGTTTCCGCCGATTAAGTTGAACGGCTCGGGGACGAATCGGCTAGAACTTTCCAAAGGGTGGTCCCCCGTATTCGTCCCCACGTAGTCACCGCAAGCCGGGCACTCGAGGTAGGTAACCTCATTCCTTGCTCCCGTGAAACCCAGAAACTCGGCGTGCCAATGCGGGTCACAACCGCCGTGGCGACAGTAGTATGCCATGCCCGCCGATCAGTGCCCTCCGGTATGGCTTGTCGCGTCGGCTTTCTTCTTCCTCCCGGATCTCGCAATGGAACCGCAGCTGGCGATTGATGCAGCTATATCTCCGGGCTTTATGGGGTGGCCCCGAGTTAGCGCTAACTCGATTTTAGTGTTTTGACTAAGTTGTACGTCATTCGTTGCCGCGATCAGCTCGCCCGTGGCCGGCTTGGACCATGTTGACCGGAAAGAGTTGCCATCAACCTTCATCGCTTAGCCGATTCTGCGAATTTTATTTTCCCGCTTCGATGGCCAACTGGATCTACTTCCGAACACCTTGCAAACGTTGGTGCGCTGTGGAGGTGGTGTTATGCCATTTACGTGCATTTTCTTGAGTTCTTCAAACGATGGGATGACGTGGTTGTCAGGAGCTGAATTTGTTTTTCCTTCAAGAACAGATCGAAGATCCTATCTACGCTTGGTCATATCGAAGATGTACTTCTCCTCCTTAGCCGTTTTCAAAAGCCATTGGTAGATTATGGCCTTCTTGTTTCTTGTCCACTCTACTGCCGCTAATTCAACGTCAGCCGTCGCTTGACTCGAGTATGTTTCGCAAACAACGTGAGTAATCTTCTTGACGGCCTTTCTTGATTCTTGAAATCTTTGTTCGTGGGCCGTCACCTTTTGGGCCAAGTGGCCAAGCCGTCAAAGTCCCGAGCCAAAAATCTTTCACGGATTGGCGTAAGGACGTGAAACGCCAAATCGTAGCCGGGAGTCCGATAAAACCGTACTATAGCATCGGTTCCTCATTTCTCGTGAAACGTTGAATGTAGTCTTGGACCGATTCCTCGTGCTTCGTCTCCTGATGTCAAGTTAAGTCCGACGCCTTCATCTCATGGTTGCCGAGTAGAAATAGCTATGAAATTGTTTCTCAAGATCGGCCCAACTCTGTATCGAGTTGTATGGCAGTGATGAAAACCAGGTAAAGGCCGATCTCTATAACGACAGCGGGAACAGGTGAACCCTGAGTGCGTCTGTAGCCGATGCCTCCCCGCATTGAGCCAAGAATCGGGCCGACGTGCTCGTAGGTAGACACATTGTCATGCCCTAGAACTTGGAGAAGTCCAGCACTTTGTACCGGTTTGGCAAAGTGGCACCCTCTCGAAGTGCTCGGATACGGGTACCGGTACATATGGTCGGAGTCCTTTGGCTTGAGGGCGAACTGATCGCGCATCACATCGGCAATCAGGTCGGCCCTAGGTCTATTGTCTTGAGCTTGGGGTATCAGCCGTATTGTTCATACGGTATAGGTCCTTGCCGATACTGAAGTGGCGGTGGTGTCTCGTGGCCGATATCTGCTCGAAATGGCTTTCTGGATATTGATACTGGATATGATTCGTAGCGGGAGGTGGCCGAGACACGCCGGCGGTGAGTGTTCGTAGTAGTCGATTGCCGACGGTGACTATGATGTGGTGCCGGGGAATACCGCCAATCGGCTCATTGAGCATGATTGGCCGTCGATTGGTGTTGAACATGTTCTCCGCCTACTCCCGCATCTCTGTCGGGCACCACGGGATGTGGCTCTGAGGTCGATGCTTGTGCGTTTGGTTGAATCAGAGCTCCTCCTTGAGGATTCGACCGTCCCAGCTGGACCGGATTGGCAAGCCTTGAGTTGACAACGTCCCGTAGCCCGGGAATTGGCCGTCGTGAAATAGGTCAGCCCCTTGGCAAGTTTCTCGGCTATCTTCGAGTCGACCATAGTGGCTATCATATTGTTAAGGGTATTGACGAGTATGCCACTTTGGTTGATGAGGACATGATGGATAAGCCGAGTCGATTCGGTCCCGTAGAGTGTGAAGTCCCGAATCATCTTGTTCTTTCTTAACGTCCTCCATTTTCTTCTTCTTCCCGTCCTCCTCGAGGACGTGTTGAGGTTCTCGAGCTTGAATTTAAACTTCGGAGGACAGCCCTAGATCTGGGTCCGGTAAAGGACCTGCAGGTGATTAGCCTACAATTACTCAACCATCTATTTGTAATCGCCTAGTTGTTCAAATTGATAGTTGTTCAATTGTCGCCGGATGATGTTTTCCTCGTTGATTTCTAGGTTCTTGACGCTCAAACATTGTGTTGAACTTAGAAGTCTACACTTGGTCCTACCTGGCGTGCCAAAAGCGTGTTGATGAGAAACTGATTCCCATGCACTGGCCTCGAGAGGTTTGCTTTACTCTAGTGCAGTCCAAATTGGTTGCCTTTGGTGAATTCAGAGTGTGCCGCTTGGTTTGATCCTCGTAACCAACAAGAAACAAGAAATAGACAATAAGCTCAAATTAGATCCTACCGGATCGCACAAGACATCAATAAACATATAATTGTTATTCCAAAGCACATTTATACTAAGTGATTGGGATAGATCGGTAGTATACCGAGACAAAGATAAATCACTTAGGCTAAAGGCACACTAGAATATAATTATCTACATTGACAACCTAGCCGATACTGCAGGTCTAATGTCAATCGGCTAATACTCCGATACATTTTATAAAAAGATATTAATGTAATCTAGATGCGTTAAAACCTAGATCAATCCACGGTCAAGATAACTTGACAGATTGATACTGGTTTAGGTCATTTAAACAGATTGAGATCTTAATATAAAAGGCGGTTTTAATATATCTAATAGCAATTAAAACTAAGAGATAACTAAAACAGATAAGGCCGATTGAAACTCCAAACACTGCTCTCTAATGATAAACATTAAACCAAACAGATCTTGATAGTTCTAAAAGCGACTTAACAGTCGATTAGATGCAAGATTAAGTACAAAAAGAAATAACATATCTCGTATAAGTTAATGAGAACCCTCGAGACGGTAGACATGACATATAATCTAACTCAACCCTTGGATCTAGCCTCATCGACCGCCTCTCTGAGAGAAACTAGCCGATCATGGGATAGATCTAGGTATTGCTCTAGATTGTAGGCCGCATATGATAGATAGCGTAGTTTATAACATCGAAACTAGAGTATCATGATGATGGAAGCACTAATCCCGATGATACAAATCACCGATAACAAGGAATTATTTTGTTCTGGAGATCGAAGCCGATGCAACCCGAGCAAGAGCAAGAACTTGTCAAAAATAAAAGGGTGACGATGCGCCAAGTTGATTGATTGTGTGTTGGTTGTTGTTACAAAGAGCCTTTGGGTCTTATTTATACCCGGGCATAACGACATCCGTGTAGGACACGGTTTCTAACTTATCTACTATTTACAAGATTTATTAATATCTCAGACGCAAATTCCATGCTGTATTACAAAAGGAATATCTAATAACTTCGTAAATTATAGATACAATTGCCAAGCATGTGACCTTATACATAGATGGCAATATCTTTACGCACAATTTGGAGACCGAATCCAATACTTTATCTTTAAATTTCCTCTCGGACCGGCCCCAGCTCTATCTTCACGCGGATCGGCATCGGATATCCCGGTCCGACTCAGACTCACCTCGACTAGCTCCGTAGCCGATTCGAACTTAGCCGACGTGGCCCCCTGCTTCTCTACAGTCACGCATCTTCTCCGATTCCGCCTCAATCTCTGTTTCAAACCCGGGATTTGGTTACCAAATTTGGTCAATGTACGTAGGGCATCGTGTTGACATGAAGCCCCACCATCAACTAGCATCTTGGACACGGCTTCCCATTCACACATCCTTTGACGTATAAGGGCTTCAAGTGCCGATTCTCTGGTCCCCTGTGTTTCTCGAAGATAGCTTGTTCCGAGGACAAGACCAGCTTAGACAAGGTTTCTTTCATCGTGTCCGCATCGGCTTCGACACCTCAAATTCAGCCGGCAATACAAAAACCAGTTGACCAATGCAATGACCACTCCCCGTGCCTTTGCGGCCCTTTTGGCTTTGTCGGCTGGGCTCGTCGGCTAGGGCTGCTCGTTTTTTGACCCGCCATTGCTTTGCACCCCGCCGACAATATTGTCGTTGTATCATCCGTTGGACTTCTTCTTCCCGTCCTCACTCTTAAGCCTCCGAATTTTTCTTTTTTTGCGTTTTGGTGAACAGTTCGATGGGCACCATTGGGGATTGGCCTTGCTCTTCATTAGCCTCCTCTTCGTCCTCTTCTTGGAAGAAGTCCCGGTGGATTGGGTCGAGCCAATCATGGATGAAAGTTTTCCACGGTTAAGTTGAACGGCTGGGGGACAAATTGGCTAGAACATTCCACCGGTGGTCCCCCTCGATCCGTCCTCCCCGTAGTCGCCGCACGCCGGGCAATTTTCAAGGGTAGGCGCCTCATTCCTTGTTCCCAGCCAGAACTCCGAAGAACTCGCAGCTCCAATGCGGGTCACAACCATGGCGGCAATAATATGCTACACCCAGCTGATCGTGCCCTCTCGGTACGGTTTACCACGCCGGCTATCTTCTTCCTCTTGCTCCTCGTTGGAACCGCAACCGGCAAGCCTCGCTTGCCCGCCGACGATTGGCCGATCGGCCTCGTGTAAACCATATTGATTGGTGCGGCTTTCACTTTAGTCGCCCTTGTTGGTCCTCGCCGAGCTTTACGCCATTCTCGTTTGTCAATCAGCTCACACAAGACCGGCTTGGATGGTGTTGACAGGAAAGGATTGCCGTCTACCTTCATCCGGCTTAGCCGATTCTTCGAACTTAATCTTCCCCGCCTCAATGGCCTATCGTATCTGGTGGCTAAGACCTTGCAATCGTTGGTGCCGTGAGAGGTTGTGTTGTGCCACTTGCAATACCTTTTCTTTTGAGCTCGTCGGCCGATGGGATAATGTGTTTGTCCCAGCAGACGAATTTGCTTCTCCCTCAAGCATCGATCAAAAATCCCGTCGCCTTTAGTTATATCAAAATCGTACTTTTCTTCTTTAGCCGACTTTTTCAAATTTTGCATTATGGCCTTCTTGTTTCTTGTCCACTCTACCGCCGCCACTTCGCGTCACCGTCGCTTGAATCCGTGTGATGTTGCGTAGGCGACGTGGGTGACTTTCTTGAAGGCTTTCTTCGATTCTTGAAATCTTTGCTCGTGGGTCGTCACCTTCTCGGCCAAGGGGCTGTGCTTTCAAAGTCTTGAGCCGAAAATCTTTCATGGATTGGGGCCAAAAGACCGTGGAAAATCTAAATCGGCTAGCTGCGAGTCCGATAACACCAAGCCGTAGCATCGGTTCCTCATGTCCTCAAACACTCGGATGTAGCCCCGACAGTATTCTTCGTGTTTTTGCCCGATGCCTGTAAGATCCAACAACTTCATTTCATGGGTACCGAGTAGAAGTAGCCGTGGGAACTGCTTTCTCGAGATCGGCCCAGCCTTTGAACCGAGTTGTACGGTAAGGAAGAAAAACCGGGTAAAAGTCGATCCCGAAAGCGATAAGGGAACAAGCGTACTCGAGCGCGTCTCGTAGCCGATGCTTTCCCGCATTGGGCTAGGAATCGCCGACGTGTTCATAAGTGGACACGCCTGTCTTGCCCAAAGAATTTTGAGAAATTCGGCACCTTGTACCGGTTTGGCGCTGACACCCTCTCGAAGTATTCCGGTATGGGTATCCATGTACATGTTGTCGACGCCCTTGCGCTTGAGGCCGAACCGATCGCGCATGACGTCGGCAATCGATCGGCCTGTGGTCTCGTTGTCTTGAGCTTGAACTTGAGGTATCAGCTCGTACTGTTCGTACTGTACAGGTCTTTGCCAATACTGGAGTGGTGGCGTCTGTGGCTAGTACTGCTGCTCGTATTGGCCTCCCGGATATTGGCATTGAAACCGACTTGCAATGGAGGTGGCCGAGACGCGATCGGCGTTGATTGCTCGTGATGTAGCCGATTACGGTGGGATTATGATATGGGCCCGGGCGGTGTTGCCGATCGGCTCATTGGACATGATTGGCCGCCGATTGGCATCAAACATGTGCTCCACTTGTTCCTCGCATCACCGTTGGGATACCGCGGCTCGATGTTGAGGCTATTGTCGACCAGATCCCGGGGTGCGGCTCGGCCGATGCCTATACGTTTGGTTGACTCGAGCCCCTCCTTGAGGATTCGGCCGTCCTAGTGGCGGGATTGGTAGACCCTAGGTTGACAAATGCTTCGTAAGACAGAACCGGCCGCTCAGTGAAATACGTCGACCCTATCGGTAGCTGCTCGGCATCTTCGAGTCAACCACAAGGCTTATCATGTTGTTGAGGGTGTTAACCAGCACGCCACTTTGGTTTACGAGCGCATGATGGATAGTCGAGTCGATTCGGTCCTATAGAGTGTAAGGGCCCGAACCGTCTTGTTCTTGCTTGATGTCCTTCATCTTCTTTTTTCCTTTCTTGTCTTCATTAGACAAGTCAAAGTCTTCGATGGAGAACTTAAATTTCTGGAGGACCACCCCAGATCCGGTCCAGGTGAAAGATTGCATAATGAGCCTGTAGCCGCTCAACCATCTACTTGTAGTTAGCTAGTTGTTCACCCAACAGCTTGCTCCATTGTCACCGGGATGACGTTTTCTTGGTCGATCTCTAGAGTCTTGGTGTCGACATCTCGTCGAACTTGGAAGTCTCAGAGAGGTCCCACCGGCGTGCAAAAGCGTGTTGATGAGAAAAGCTTCCCACGCACCGGCCTCGAGAGATTTGCTTTACTTTAGTGTAGGTCCAAATTGATTGCCTTTGGTGGAATTTGGGCGTGCCAGCTGGTTTGATCTAGTAACCAACAAGAAATATGCGTTTGGGTTAAGATTAGACCCTACTCGATTGGCTAAAGACAACAATAAACATATATAATCGTTATCCCAATACACATTTAAACTAAGTGATTGGGATAGATCGGTAGTATACCGAGACAAGATAAACCACTTAGGTCCAAAAGTGCATTAGTATAAAGATTATATGCATTCAAAACCCAGCCGATGTTGCAGTATGTAATGTAAATCGCTAATACTCCGATATATTTTATAAAAAGATATTAATCTGAGTTAAATGCGATAAACCTAGATCGATCGGTTGTTGATATGATTCAACATTGATGCCGCTTATGGCATTTAAATAGATTGAGATTTTAATATAAAAGGCAGCTCTAATACATCCGATAGTAATAAATACTAAAAGATGATTAAAATAGGTAAGGTTGGATGAAACTCCAAAGACTGCCTCTAATGGAAAACATTATGCCGAATAGATCTACATACCTCTAAAAGCGACTTAACAGTCAATTTGATGCAAAGCATTAAGTACAAGAAGAACTACTAGATCCGTATGAGCCAATGAGAACCCTTCGAGATTGTAGACACGCCATATAATCTAAATCAACATCTAAATCTAGTTCCATCGGCTATCGTTTCTGTGAGAGAACTTAGCCGATTGCAAGATAGATCTAGACATTGTTCTAGATTATATGTCGTAACTAGCTATCATAATGATGATGTAAGCACTAACCCCGACGATACAAGCCACTTGCAACAAGGAATTACCTTGTTTGGAGATCGACGCGATGCACCCGAGCAAAAGCAAGAACTTGTTGAGAAAAGTAAAAACGAAAAGGTTTGGCGATGCGCCGAGATTGTATTGATTGTTGATTGATATTTTTACAAGCCCTCAAGTCTTATTTATACCGTATACACAATGAGTCCGTGAAGGACACGTTTCCTATTACGATTAAATTACAAAACAAACCAACATTATCACGTAAGGAAACTATACAAAATATCCTAACTTAATGTATACAATTGCCATTGTAGGACCTTATCCATAGATGGCAATATCTTTAACGCACTTTGGAAACCGAATCCAACACTTCATCCTCAACCTTTCTTTCGAAATTGGCTTCACTTCTATCTTCAACTGTAGATCGGCTATCTACCGTCCTAGTCCGACTCGACACACCCGATCGATCACGCAAACGATCTCGACTTAGCCGACGCAGCCTTTGTTTCTTCGCAGATTATGCTTCTCCGATTCCACTTCAATCTTAGCTTTAAACTTGGAAATTTGCTTACCAAATTTGGTCATTAAAAGGATGTCAAGTAAAGTCCCGATGGTGCTCAAGCCGAACACGTTTTTCTCGAGGTGCATGACATCGATGGCATGACGAATCTCCAAGTCTTTCTAGTACGTCAGTACTTCAAAAAGATTGAATGTTTCTTGAAGGGCAGCGTGTTTTCTATCACTTCTTTCTTCCTCTTGCCTCGAAGTGTCTTTCCCTTGCAAAACACGACTTTTATGTTTTTTGTCGCCTTGAACACCGTGGAAAGCCTCCTTTGCTTCGAGGGCGCACTTCCTCAACAGCTTTGTCAAAAAGGTAGCCATCGCACGATACCTATGCTTCGTGGTAAGAAACGACGATAACACATGTAAACTAACTTTTTGACGAGGTCGTATATATGTACGATGTGTTGTCCATATATCGTACATCCGGCTTTCATTTAATCTGTCCTGGAGAGGGAAAATTGGGCCGGTAGATCGTTTATATTAATGAATATGATAGTACGTAGAGTAAAATACTCTGACGGTACGCATCAAACAATCATATACCCTCTTCCCACATTTCTTGCATATCCTCCATCAAAGGTTTAAGAAACACATCTAGGTCGATGCCAGTCTGTTTTGGCCCTTGTATAAGGATAGTCAACAAAAAGTACTTTCGCTTCGACATAACCATGTCGAAAGGTTATACATGGTGAGCAAATCAGCCAAGTGTTGTGCGAGCTACTTAGGTCACCAAACGGATTCATTCCATCTGTGCTCAACGCAAACCTGACATTTCTCGGATCATTTGCAAATTCTGGGTGCTTCGAATCAAAGTTTCTCCATTGTCGAGCATCGACGGATGTCGAATCATACCATCCGTCTTTCGACCCTCTTGTTGCCATCCAATCAACTCCTGTTGGTGGGGTTCGAGAACAATCGCTTCATGTGATCTTTCACCGGCAAGTACCACATCACCATGGCCGGAATCTTTTTTCCTGGCTCGACCAATGCATTTGGTTCTAAGAACATCACTATCGGCGCGTGTTATCCTTTTTGTACCTACTCACCCCACAAGTTGGACACTTGTCCAAGTCAAAGATATTCCTTGTAATAAAGTACACAAGTGATTAATACATGAATGAATATTTTCCACACCAAGTGATAATGGACATATCCGTTTCTTGGCTTGATAGGTGTTAGCTAGCAACAAGTTAGGCTTAGGAAGCATAGCTCTCGTGAGACCCATCAAGTCGTTGAAACTAGTATCGCACCATCCGTGCATGGCCTTCAATCTAAGAAGTTCTAGCACCGACCGCAACACTCGTATAATCCATGTCACATCCCTTTGATTGATCGTATAAAAGATTTTTCGTTGATTTCTCCAACGCCTCCCAATTGTTTAAATCTCTTGCTTTCCGTTAGGGACCTCCGGTTCAGCATGCCGCAACATATCCTCAAGATCGAGATCAATATCAACCTCCGCATCGTCAAAACCAGAGCTACCAAAATCACCCATCCGACATGTCCTTAATTATAAAATTCTCTGCCTCATCGAACAAAATATCAGGAATCTCTTCAGGAGGGGCGACTTCCCGTGATAAGTCCAAACTCGTGTGTTTCTCCACAAATCCATGTTGAATTATGTCTCCGAGAATTACATTCGGATCTTTCCACATCTTCCGATTCTTGCAATCCACGCAAGGACAAAAAATATCCTTCCTACTCTCCCTCAAAGCGTGTGCCTTAGCCTTATCAATAAATGTTGATGCTTCTCTCATGAACACCGAATGAGTTCTCCGTGTCTCACACATCCATGTCCGATCCATCTAAAAAAATTCAAAACATAAATTAATATTATATTGCCGGTGTTTTCTAAATAAACAAATTGAACTTAAATCCTACTTAGAACTAAAAATTCATTCACAGCAAATAATAATACCGAGACAATATTAATTACCAAAAAATGGTTCACTAAAAACAACATATTTGACCTACAAATTACAAAAATAGCTCAAAATGACAATTCGTACAAGTTTAAATATCTTCGCATTCAACCAATGAAATTTTACAACAACGGAAGCAAATGAAAGAGATGATCAAGCACGTTGCCTTTTATATTGATTTCAATCAAAGATTTCAAGTCTAAAACCTCCCACCAAAAAAATTGTCTATTTTTGGAGAGAGAAACCGAGTTAAAAAGTTCAAATATCTTTGCATTCAACCAATAAAAATTTTTAAAAATGGAAGCAAATGGAAGAGAAGATCAAGTATGGTACCTTTTGTATTGATTCCAATTGAAGAATTCAAGTTGAAAACCGTCCCCCTATAATTGCCTTTTCTTGGAGAGAGAAACACCATGTTAAATGTGGCACCGTCGGGTTGGGCAAATGCTTTTGTTAGTGATATGCCCTTGAGGCTACATGAAGATGTTGGATATCATGGTCAATGTTTATGTATTTGAACAAAGTCATAAAATAGACATCTTGTATTGATCAATAAGTATGTGACTTATTTATGAGACTCTATATGTATGAATCTATTTATAAATGATCCTCGATCATGTGTCATATTGTTGGAACAAATATGACTCTAAGACTCGGCATGTTTATTGATTGATGATCATGTCTCATAGATCATAGTATGAAGATACCAAATCAATATATGTAGACATGTGTTAGAGAACACATTGTTGGATAGACCCACCATGAGACACTACAGGAATTAATGTGCCATTAGTTGGTCTCAAGTAGTGTTGGTACAAAGTCCTTAGACCTGAGATCATCATGGATTCCAACATGTGTAGTAGCCTACTTTGGGACTACCAAACGCTATTCTCAGAATCGGATGGTTATAAAAGTAGTCTTTGGGTTTGCTATAAAACATGTAGTGGGATGTGAATGATCAAGATGGAATTTGCCTCTCCTTTGGGAGAGATATCTCTGGCCCCTCGAGGTAATGGATTATGGAAGTGCATGGCCATGCCGAGTTGATTGAGGAGTCAATCAATAGACAGATAATCCAATACGGTTCGAGTGAATGGTTAAGCTATTGAAGGGATGGCACACATCTTGCCTATAGCTTAATTGGTATCGTGAGGCAAAGGGATTTGTGTACACATTATGTGCTCCGTAGTCGATATTATATTCTTTTATACTATGGTGTCAATATGTGCTGTTAGGCACCGCTATTGACGGCCGGCTGAGTTGGACTCGAGCCGACGATCGGCCGAGCTGGACTCTAGCCGAAACCGAGTGTACCCGAACCTGCATGTGGTCGCACGCTTAAGGGGATAAGAACAGCATTCGAGTTGGACTCGGATACGGCTCGATCGGATAGGGATCCAATCGGATAGAGTCCTATGGGCTTACGAAGTCTGGCCGGCCAACTCTATTAGATTCGGATCGGATCCGATTCAAAATAGCGTCCCGATGGGCCTCTAGGCCCAGCCGGCAACTCTATATAAAAGGGTGAGGGGTGGAGAGCTGCACCATGTTAATTGGAACCGAATCAATCTAATCACGCGCGGCTTTAGAAGTCGGCGAGATCAATCTCCACGGAAACCCTCCCCACTTCCGAGCCAAACCCTAGCCTTGCATCTTGTGCTAGCTCACAGGTGTTAGGCATTCTGTTCCCGAACGTGTGGATACCGGTAGAGGCACTGCTACGTTGCGGTGCTTATCGGCGGCTGCAAATCAACTGTGGTTGGACAGATCGGCTACGGTCGGGTGCGAGAAATCGACAGTCATGGTCGGGCGAGGCACGCGAGCACGGTCGTGCGATTCAACGAATTGGCGAGTCGGCTATCGCTAAATCAGCTACGGCAGATCGGCTGTGACGAATCGGCTGTCGGCTAGCGGGAATCGGCGGTCGGCAAATCGGCTGTCATCAGCCAGCACATTTCCGGATCGGATAGCTCCAGATTGGCTAATCCGCTGCACTCTACTCCAATTGGTAACGATCTATCGACCCTTACTTGCAAGTGTTCCTGGTTTGCGCGGTAGAAAAGTTTTATTTTTAGCTATCGTAGCTTTCGCATAACCCTTCAGTGGTATCAGAGCTAATCTTGCTTAGTTCGGGTATTAGATTGATCTCGAACAAGTTTTGCACACAGTTGATTAGATCAATCGGTTTTATGGGATCTCGTAGAGAGAGAGTAGATGGTAATTGCGTTCCTTGATAGTGTATCGAACGGCGTAATGTGATTACATCGAAGCAATATCCATAGAACTCAGCCTTGAGTTGGGTTTGAGATAGCGTTCCTTGATAGTGTATCGGAACGATATAATGTGATTATGCCGAAGCTGTCTCGTAGTCCGACCTTGTATGCCGCCCTCGCGCCTACGCAAACCATCTCCCTTGATAGTGTATCGAGACGGCATAATGTGATTACGCCGATATGGTTTCCGTAAGCGATTTCATAGATTGGATCTATGAATTTCGTGTCGTGTTCCGGCGCTGCCTGACCGCCGTGTGCGTCCCCTTTTTTTGTCGTCTTGATACCGTATCTCTGCAATAGGTAGAAAACGTTCTACGCCTAACTTGTTTTTACACAGAATGCTTTGAGATGGTATGGCCCTATTGTATGTATGAGATGCATGTGATGCGTGTAATATTCTTTTATATGTGCAATCCCTGTAATATTCTTTCTTACGTGCAATGCTTGTAATATTCTTTCACGACCTACGAGTCGATGTAATCTTCAATTATAGCTTCTGTAGTAGTAGCTTAGTTTGAAGAAATCAAGCTTTCGGCACTTGGAAGAACGGTGATGAAGATGGAGATCCTCTACACCGGCATGGAGATGAAGATCACCATGTGAAGGAGGCATACTATTTCATTATGTGCTATTCTACCTGCTTTCATATATGTGATATGTTTGTTTGATAGGATAGTATCCCTCACAAAATTAAGTAGTAATGATGTCCTTCCAAATGTTAAATTGTTTAACAATAGACACAGCATAAAACATTGTGCTAAACTTTGCTTTTTCTGTTGTAGAATAAATGGCAGCTAATACTTCACCTAGTACCTTTAATTTGCGATCTATTCTCGAGAAAGAAAAATTGAATGGAACAAACTTTATGGATTGGTATCGCAACTTGAGAATTGTTCTCAAGCAAGAGCGCAAGGAGTACGTTCTTGAAGTACCCTATCCGGATGAGTTGCCTAATAATGCTACTGCTACTGCACGGAGGGCTTATGAGAAGCACACTAATGATGCCCTAGACATAAGCTGTCTCATGCTTGCTACAATGTCCTCTGAGCTTCAGAAGCAATATGAGAGCAGCTATACTCGGACTATTATTCAGGGACTGCGTGGCATGTTTGAGACCAAGCTAGGGCCGAGAGGTTCAATACCTCAAAGTCCCTTTTTGCGTGCAGGCTTGTTGAGGGGAGTCCCGTCAGTCCGCATGTGATAAAAATGATTGGCTACATTGAGAGTCTGGAAAAACTAGGTTTTCCCCTTAGCCAAGAGTTGGCTACTGATGTAATTCTCCAGTCGCTCCCTTCGAGCTTCGAGCCATTCATATTAAACTATCACATGAACAGTATGGATAAGACCTTGGCTGAATTGCATGGGATGTTAAAGACGACTGAGGAGAGTATCCAGAAAAACGGTCATCATGTGATGATGATGCAGAAGGCTAAGCACAAACCACCTGTCAAAAAACTTTGCACCAAGAGAAAACTAACTCCCGATGAGATCGCAAGTGCCTCCAATGCAAAGAAGGGCAAGAAGGGGTCGCCGGCATCAGATGTCGTTTGCTTCTATTGCAAGGAGACATGTCACAGGAAAAGGAATTGCAAGAAATACATGAAGGATCTCAAAAAGAAGCAAAGTGCGACTTTTGCTTCAGGTATTAATGTTATAGACATTAATCTTGCTACTTCACCTACCGACTTTTGGGTATTTGATACCGGATCGGAGCTCATATTTGCAAATCGCGTGGGAATGAGAAGAAGTAGAAGCTTGAGAAGGGGCGAGGTGAACATGCGCATCGGCAAGAATGGAGCAAGTGTTGCTACACCGCCGCAAGCACTACGTCACTTCATTTACCTTCAGATTAGTTTTGGAATTAAATAATTGTTATTGTGTTCCAAATCTATGTCAAAATGTTATTTCCGCTTCATGTTTGCAAGCGGAAGGATATGATTTTAGATCAATGGACAATGGTTGTTCAGTTTATCTCAGAGATATGTTCTATTTTCATACTCCATTGGTGAATGGATTATACATTTTGAATCTTGAAGCGTCTCCCATCTATAACATTAATACAGAGAGGAACCTCCCAAATAATACAAATCCCACGTTTATCTGGCATTGTCGCTTAGGCCATATAAATCAAAAACGCATGGAGAAGCTCCATAAGGATGGATTGCTTCACTCTTTTGATTTTGAATCATTTGAGACATGTGACCTTGTTTACTTGGTAAGATGATAAAGGCACCTTTCACGGGACAAAGTGAGAGAGCAAATGATTTGTTGAGACTCGTACACACTGATGTATGTGGACCAATGAGCTCAACGGTCAGAGGTGGTTATCAGTACTTCATTACCTTACCGATGACTTTAGTAGATATGGTTATATCTACTTAATGAGGCATAAGTCCGAATCTTTTGAAAAGTTCAAAGAATTCCAAAATGAAGTACATAATCATTTAGGGAAAACAATCAAGTTTCTACGATCAGATCATGGAGGGGAATACTTGAGCCAAGAATTTGGTAATCATCTGAAAGATTGTGGAATTGTTCCATAGTTGACTCCGCCAGAAACTCCACAATGGAATGGGGTGTCCGAACGGAGAAATCGCATCTTGTTGGACATGGTGCGGTCCATGATGAGCCAAAGTGATCTTCTGTTATCCTTCTGGGGATATGCTCTTGAAACAGATGGGTTCACACTAAATAGAGTTCCATCTAAGTTAGTTGAAAAGACACCACATGAGATATGGACAGGGCGACCCCGTAGTTTGTCTTTCCTCAAAATTTGGGGATGTTAGGCTTATGTAAAATGTTTACAGTCCGACAAACTCACACCGAAATCTGACAAGTACTTCTTTGTGGGATATCCTAAGGAAGCTAAGGGATATTACTTTTATAATCGGGAACAAGGCAAAGTGTTTGTCGCCCGACACGGTGTATTCTTGGAGAAATAGTTTCTTTCAAGAAGGGTTAGTTGGAGCGGGGTGCATCTTGAAGAAGTTCAAGAAACATCAGAAAATGTTTCAGCTGCCACAGAACCACAACAAGAGGAACAAGATGTTGTGCCACCTGTTGTAGATACACCAGCCCCACGGAGGTCTGAAAGATCACGTCGTGCACTTGACAGGTACACAGGTGCGGAACAACGTGATATATTGTTGTTAGACAACGATGAACCTAAGACCTATGAGGAAGCGATGGTGGGACCCGATTCCAACAAGTGGCTTGGAGCCATGAAATCCGAAATAGAATCCATGTATGATAATCAAGTTTGGAACTTGATTGATCCACCCGATGGTGTCAAAACCATTGAGTGCAAATGTGTTCTTAAGAAAAAGGCCGACATGGATGGAAATGTTCACATCTATAAGGCGCGATTGGTGGCGAAATGTTTTACACAGATTCAAGGTGTTGATTATGATGAAACCTTCTCGCCCGTCGCAATGCTTAAGTCTATTCGGATTATTCTAGCGATTGTTGTATTTTCCATTATGAGATATGGCAAATGGATGCCAAAACGGCTTTCCTAAATGGAAACCTAAGCGAGGATGTATACATGATACAACCTGAGGGTTTTGTCAATCCACAATCGTCTGGAAATATATGCAAGCTACAGAAATCCATTTATGGATTGAAGCAAGCATCTCGGAGTTCGAATATTTGTTTTGATGAAGTAATCAAAGGGTTTGGTTTCATCAAAAATGAAGAGGAGGCATGTGTTTACAAAAAGGTCAGTGGGAGTGCAATTGTATTTCTAATCGTATATGTGGATGACATATTACTGATTGGAAATGATATCCCTATGCTAGAATCCGTCAAGTTTTCATTGAAAATTAGTTTTTCCATGAAAGAATTAGGGGAGGCAGCATACATATTGGGCATTCGGATCTATATAGATAGATCCAAGAGGCTAATTGGATTAAGCCAAAGTACATACATTGACAAGGTGTTGAAAAGTTTCAACATGCATGATTCCAAGAAACGTTTCTTGCCCATGTCACATGGCATTAATATTAGCAAGAATCAGTGTCCTTGGACACATGATGAGCGAAATAAGATGGGTATGGTTCCATATGCTTCGGCAATTGGATCCATCATGTATGCCATGCTTTGTACACGTCCAGATGTCTCGTACGCTTTGAGTGCTACGAGCAAATACCAGTCAAATCCAGGTGAATGTCACTGGACTGCCTAAAAAATATCCTTAAGTACTTGAGAAGAACTAAGGATATGTTCCTAGTCTATGGAGGTGAAGAAGAGCTCGTTGTAAGTGGTTACACCGATGCTAGCTTCCAAACGGATAAGGATGATTATATATCGCAATCTGGGTTCTTGTTCTCGCCTCGAATGAAGGCACAAACCGGAAGAGTTCCAAGGTGTATTGTTGCCGATTCTACAACGGAGGCCGAGTACATTGATGCTTCGAAGATGCAAAGAAGGCCGTTGGATCAAGAAATTTGTTTCGAGCCGGGTGTGATGACCAAGCAGAACCGGTCCAATGTCTCTCTATTGTGATAATAGTGGAGCCATTGCGCAAGCCAAGGAGCCGAGGTCACATCGAAGTCCAAACACATACTTTGGCGATATCATCTCATCCGCGAGATAGTTGACAGAGGTAATGTCAAGATATGCAAAGTGCACACGGATCTCAACTTAGCCGATCCGTTGACAAAACCTCTCCCTCAGCCGAAACATGAGGCACACATAAGAGCAATGGGTATTAGATACTTACATGATTGACTCTAGTGCAAGTGGGAGACTATTAGTGGTATGCCCTAGAGGCAACATGGCGATATTGGATATCATGGTCAATGTTTATGTATTTATGAATAAAGCGTTATTCAGTTCCATGAAATAGACATCATGTATTGATCAATAAGTACGTGACTTATTTATGAGACTCTATATGTATGAATGTATTTCTAAATGATCTCTGATCATATGTCATATTGTTGGAACAAATATGACTCTAAGATTGGCATGTTTATTGATTGATGATCATGTCTCATAGATCATGGTATGGAGATACCAAATCAATATACGTGGACATGAGTTAGAGAACACATTGTTGGATAGACCCACCATGATACACTACAGAAATTAATGTGCCATTAGTTGGTCTCAAGTAGTGTTCGTACAAAATCTTTAGAACTGAGATCATCATGGATTCCAACATGTGTAGTAGCCTACTTTGGGACTACCAAACGCTATTCCATAACTGGGTAGTTATAAAAGTAGTCTTCGGGTTTGCTATAAAACATGTAGTGGGATGTGAAGAATCAGGATGGAATTTGCCCCTCCTTTGGGAGAGATATCTCGGGGCCCCTCGAGGTAATGGATTATGAAAGTGCATGGCCATGCCGAGTTGATTGAGTAGTCAATAAACAGACAGATAATCCAATACGGTTTGAGTGAATGGTTAAGCTATTGAAGGGATGGCACACATCTTGCCTATAGCGTAATTGGTATCGTAAGGCAAAGGAATTTGTGTACACATTATAGGTTTAGAGTCGATATTATATTCTTGTATACTATGGTGTCAATATGTGCTCCTAGGCGCCGTTCTGGACGGCCGAGCGAGTTGAACTCGAGCCAACGGTGGCTGAGTTGGACTCGAGCCGACGATCGGCCTAAGCCGGACTCGAGCCGACGATCGGCTGAGTTGGACTCTAGCTGAAACCGAGTGTACGTGAACCTACTGTGGTCGCACGCTTAAGGGATAAGAACAGGCATTCGAGTTGGACTCGGATACGGCTCGATCGGATAGGGATCCGATCGGATAGAGTCCTATGGGCTTACGAAGTCCGGCGGTCAACTCTATGAGATTCGGATAGGATCCGATTCAAAATAGAGTCCCAATGGGCCTCTAGGCCCAGCCGAACTCTATATAAGGGGGTGAGGTGGAGAGCTGCGGCATGTTAATTGGAACCGAATCAATCTAATCACGCGTGGCTTGAGAAGCCGGCGAGATCAATCTCCATTGAAACCCTCCCCACTTCCGAGCCAAACCCTAGCCTTGCATCTTGTGCTAGCACACGGGGTTAGGCGTTTTGTTCTCGGACGTGTGGATACCGGTAGAGGCACCGCTACGCGCGGTGCTTATCACCGGGCCGCAAATCGACTTGGCCTGACGAGACGGCTACGGCGGTGCATCGAGGAAGAGAGTCGCGGTTGGGCGAGGCGCGCGAGCACGGTCGAGCGATTCAAAGAATTTGCGAGTCGGCTATCGCCGAATCACCATGGCAGATTGGCAAAGTGACAAATCGGCCGCGCGAACCTGGCCACACGCAGAATCTACGTTGGCTTGCGGGAATCGGTTGTCGGCAAATCGGCTGTCATCCGCTAGCACTGTTCCGGATCGGATAGCTCCTAATTGGCTAATCCGCTGCACTCTACTCCAATCGATAACGATCTATCGACCGTTACTTGCAAGTGTTCCTGGTTTGCGCGGTAGAAAGGTTTTATTTTTAGCTATCGTAGCTTCCGCATAACCCTTCAGTTTTATGATGCACCATCGCATGTGGTCTACTTAACGGCCCGCACGAGAAAATGCATTATCCCGTGCGGGTCTGTCACGCCTGAAATTTTTCCCAAATTTCAAGACTATTTTGTATTAATTTCCTCGTCTGTGACCAATGTGTGGTACACAAAATGACAAATCAATACACAGATCCAAACGTAAATTAAAGCGTATAAATATACTTACGTAAGAGGCACTTAGTCCCCGCACTCAAGAAAACTCGGCAATGAAAAGCAGACGATCCTAGCGTGGCTTCGCCTCCACTCCACAGCAAACTCAATCTGGTCCGAGCCTTGGTCCTCTAACACCGTCTTCGACCTCGCAGGCACTACACTTTGAAAGAGGGAAGGAATTGCAAGGCCGAGTACAACCACCGTACTCAACAAGCCATGCCTGAGAATGCAAATAATGCAAGGGAGTACAAAGAATTCATATATAGGGTTATTTTGTAAAACCAAAGATTTCATGCATTTAAATATTTTAAGGCATTTTAATAAACACGAGCCTATCTCTAGTCAAATTATTATCAAGTCGCGCACCAACGCGATCTTGCCTTAACTCACGCCAACATGTGCTAACTCCAAATCTTTCGCTTTAAACAGAATTAAACTCTAACTTGGGTACATTGCTCGGCTTGCCCATAACCGAGGGCGCGGCTATTCGAATAGATTTACTCTGATCAGAGGTGTACATCTTTACCCACCAGACATGTCTTCCTCACGTGTTGCGACGTGCCACATGCCACCATGGCATACGGACGGAAGCCATGACATAACTCATCGCTTAGTACCGCCCTAAACAAAGAAGACCGACATAGACTTCCCCCGCCAAAGCGCTGGGTCGAGCAGTATGCCCATGCCCCCAGCATCTCGACTCGTCCCGAGTCTTCACTTGCAAGAGACGTCAGCCCATGGGCTTCAACCCTTCCTAGGGCTTCATCCATCCCTATCCGTGTCTTTTTTGTTTCTGACCGTACTAGTCGACGTGTTAAGCCTTACCCATTAGACAGGTGGTAGTACGGAAATGCTTTGCAACAGAGGCCCGAAGACCGGTCCTTATGACTACCGAGGTGCGACTAACAAAACCATGCACCTCGTGCCCAAATTCGAAACATGTTTGGGGAATTTTGAAGGGACATTTATTGCCACGACTAAACAAACCAAAACTTCATCATTTACAAGTTATTCCTTAGTCTAATTATTGAAAACATCTAATCTGCTTCTATTCAAGCAGGCTAAGCATATTCCTAAGTTTGCTAGTAAGTACCACATATATAAAGTGCTCACTAGTTTTATTTTTCCTAGGGCTATCAAGGATCATAATAATACAAGTAATAGGGCTATAACAAGGAGAATCGATAAGGCTAAATAAAACAAAGATAGACACGAGAATTTAATAAAGCAAAATGCAATAATTTAAATAAAAATAATTTTGTAAACTCGGATAGCAATATGATCAAAATGACATGACTTGCCTTGCTCCTTTGAACAAAAACTTCTTTTCCGCGAGCGAACCTCCGAAACGACGAAGTCTACACGCCGACACGCAAAACAAGAAAAACCCTAATAAAAACCAAATGAACAATACAATAAAAGTAAACAAACATGTAGAGCTTAATTTTAGATGAATTTTGCAATTTGAATGGCCCAATTTGGAGTTTGTATGGATTAGATATGAATTTTAGAAGTTTTGGACCATTTAAGTGAATTCGAAATTAAATTGATTTATTACACAATTTTTAATTATTTTTGGAAGGAAAAAGTGTAGGATGACGACAAGGGGCAAGGATGGTAGAGGGGCGGCTCACTGTGTGCTCAACAACGAGAAGAGGCAGCGCGCGGCGCACGACAAGAACAGAGGGAAGGCTTGCGCATGGGTGCCGACACGGGGACGAGGACGAAACAACTAGGAATGGTGAGAGACGACGACGACGCGCCGGCGGCCGCAGGATGGTGAGGACGGCGTGGAACACGCCGCCGCATTGCCGCCGACGGAGACGACGAGGCCACGGGCGACGTGCCAAGAAGGAAGAATGGCTTGTCAAGATTGTACCAAGAAGGATGACAACGGCAGCTTCTGCAGCAGCTCGCATGAAGGTGAGGCCAAGCATGGAGCAACCCGTCGCGATGCCGACGACCGTGGCGGTGCAATGAGGCAACGTGCCGACAAGCAGAATGGTCGGCTGTGCACGACGACTCACGATGGGAGGAGGAGCACATGGTCAATGGCGTCCGATGACCTTCCAACGAAACCGAGCGATGGCGTGGGAAGAGGATGGTACCGCAATGCCGCGAAGGAGACGACAATGTCGTGCAACACATCGCTGAGGCGGCAGAGCTACCGAAGCTGGCATCGGCGAGACCGAGGATGAGGTGGCACGGCCGTCATCGTTGCAAATGGGTCCGATGAATATGAGGCTTGGCTCGGTGGAGAGCGATGCCGTGATGCCGTAGCAGGTGGCGCGCCGCAGCCCAACCTGGTGCACGGGCGAGGAGGAAGGGCCGACCGGAGTTGCGCCGCGAGGTGGATGGGCGGTGCCGGCAAGGCGCTCTCCTGGCGAAACAGAGGTAAGGCCGTGGGAGGAGGTGGTCGCGAGGCGGATGGAGGTGGTGGCAAGGTCTTGTGCTGCTCGCATGACAGGGAAGGGCCGCCTGGGTTCGCCGACACCGAGGAGAGAGAAAACCGAGCGGAGGAATGGAGGGAGAGCAAGGGAGCTCGAGGTGGTGTGAGGGGAGTGAGGAGGGTGCCGAGGGCTCCCTTTATAGGCCGGGAGGGAGGAGAGAAGGGCGCTGTGGAAGGGATGGCCGGGAGCTTGCCGTCGGCTATTCATGGCGGCCACTCAAAGTGGAGTTCAATCCGACTTAGAGCATTAATAATTGGGAGAAACATGGGGAAATTGATGAGGAAGAGGAGAGGAACCGATTTTCGCAATTTAATTGATGGGAAAACCACTGAGGAGGGAGATCGGCCGGCCATGGTGGAGCTCAACTGAAGAAACAAAATCGAAATCCACCACGAATTATTGGGATTGGGTGGGGAATTATGGGGGAAGTGGAGAGGAAGAGGTGAGGATTAATTTCCCTCAATTAATTTTGGATTTGAACAAGTGATTCGACGGGATTTGCGAAGGGAGGAAAGAGTTTGCTGTTCGGATGAACAAGACACAGTGCAACTCTAGGAGGAAGACGACATCAGTAGCAGAGGGAGGCAAAGCGTAGATTTTCCTTCCAATTTTCTTGAATTTTTATCTATACTTTCAATGCTCAAATAATTCCAAGAAAAATCCTGAAATTAGATGAACACTCAAAGTATTTAATAAAAATTCAACCAGATTATTTACTGATTAATTAATTTATTTAAATGTTCTTTGTATTATTAAAATTATTTCGAGCTCCAAAATTTCACTAAAAATTTCTCAGAGTACATTAGGGCATGGAGAATATTTTAAAAATATTTCCAGCCATGATTTTTAAAGGAAATTTTTATTTCCTTAATACTTTCACTTGATTAATATGCTTTGCATTTTATTTAATTTCTAGAAAATGAATTATTTAATGATTTTTAATCCCGAACAAAAATTGGGCGTGACAAACCTACCCTCCTTACAGAATCTCGTCCCGAGATTCGGCTAGAAAGAAAGAAGGTATAGTCGGGTTGGGTTGGTCTCATCCGACTTTTGCGGTTTCTTTCCGACTCAAATTGGTTGATTCTTTCGCGCTGACCCGATATGGTCAGCAGGAGTTGAAGCATCTCTATTTCCTTAGACCGTACAATTAACATTGGCAACTTCGGTACTCGAGAATTGACCCCGTTGAATAGGAGCTTGATGGGGTTTTCTTGAAACCTTTAACCGACTTTAGTTAATCCATAGATTTGGAATGTTCTCGAACTCGCTCCTAGTTCGAATGACAAGAACTCCAAGAAACTGCTTCATCCGCTCTTGTCTTGACTATGGATGTTTTTAGTTGCTTCTTGCTTAGGCTGGATTGTTGACCTAGTAGTTCAGTGTACTTCACCACTTAACGTGTCGGCTTGAGATGTTGTGACCCGCCAATACCTCGGCGCAGCTGACTCCTTGGGGTCGTGCCCAATCGTCTTGCCCGGTTGATCCTCCAAGCGGAACCTTTCGAGGTAGACCAAATTTCCTTCAAGTTCACCTTACCAAGGTAGTGGAGCTTTCGCCATCTCGCGACCGATGAGGTTACTACCCTTGAGAATAATCAACTTCTTTGTTTTCTTTGGAACTTTGATCTCGTAGACTTGGTTCTTTGTTAGTCCATAGAAATAAAATACCGAGGGTGCTCATTCATTCGGGAAGGTTTAGAACACCACATCCAGCTGACGATGGAAAGTTCCACGTAATCTGACTCTAATTCCTCTTGCCATTATGGCTATCTCGTGACTTTCCCATCGACCTAACGGCCGACAAGATTACTCGCTTCGATTGACTAAGGCATACCAAAACTCTTGATGATAAGTTGACCGTAACCTTCCTTCCTTCTTGAGCACTTCATCTCATCTTCTACCGATGTCCCGGCGTTCATGTCCCATGAACTATTTCTTACATCCCGACCTTGCTCTGTAATCATAGTTGGTGGTATCCATTTCCTTCCAAAGATGATCGAGGATTGGTGCCATCATCTTCTGAAACTTGGTGGTACACTCAAGTGAGTAACAGTGCTTGCATTGGGGTGTCCGCCTTGATTTTGATATTGACCCCAAACTTGCATCCGAGCTTGCATCTCTTGCTACCGATACCGTTGTTCTTATTGTTGTCCTCATTCTCTTTGGCACTAACCAACCGCTGCCGAGATGAAAGTGGTGGAAAAGAGAGGTTGCTAAAGGTGAAGACCTTAACCCACTTAATACCGATCCGATGTGAGTGAACTTTTATTGTTCAAGTTGATTAGGCAAACAACCTAGTATGTTCACATCCCCACCACTCGATATAAACCATACACCTACACACAAAGAAACAACACACGACCTAGGAACTATCGATACTACACTTCCAGTGGAAGATTGGGTTTAGGTAGGCTCCCGAAAGACTTCGCTTGATCCTTGAGAAACGCCTCGACGTGGGGTGGCTTGGCTTGATCTTCTTGCTTGAAGCTTGAGGCTTGACTTGACTTCCACCGCTTGACGAGCAACCGGGTTTGTCCTCCAGTTCAACATCTAAAAGAGGTGGAGGGGAAAGAGTGAAATTTGGCAAGTTACTTTGCAAAGATCTCCTGAGGGATAGAAGAGACATTTTCGGAAATAAGGTTTTCACAAACTTGTCCTTAGTGTTTGACCATTTGGCTCAACCTACGCCGAGATGGCTCTCATACCAACTTGTCACGCCTTAAATTTTTCCCAAATTTCCACTATTTTGTGTATTAATTCCCCGTCCAGTGACTGCACCAGGTACACAAAATGATAAATCAATACACGATCCAAACGTAAATTAAAGCGTATAAATATACTTGGCGTAAGAGGCACTTAGTCCCCGCACTCGAAGAAAACTGCAGCGAAAAGCAGGACGATCCTAGCGGGGCTTCACCCACTCCACACAGTGCAAACTCAATCTGGTTCGAGCCTTGGTCCTCTAACACCGTCTTCGACTCGAGGCACTACACTTCGAAAGAGGGAAGGAATTGCAAGGTCGAGTACAACCACCGTACTCAACAAGCCATGCCGGAGAATGCAAATAATGCAAGGGAGTACAAAGAATTAATATATAGGGTTATTTTGGTAAACCAAAGCATTTCATGCATTTAAATATTTTAAGGCATTTTAATAAACACGAGCCTATCTCTAGTCAAATTATTATCAAGTCGCGCACCAACGCGATCTTGCCTTAACTCAGGCCAACATGTGCTAACTCCAAATCTTTCAGTTTTAAACAAAATTAAACTCTAACTTGGGTACATTGCTCGCCTTGCCCATAACCGAGGGCGCGGCTATTCGAATAGATTTACTCCGATCGAGGTGTACATCTTTACCCACTGCATGTCTTCCTCACGTGTTGCGACGTGCCACATGCCACCATGGCATACGGACGGAAGCCATGACATAACTCATCGCTTAGTACTGCCCTAAACAAAGAAGACCGACATAGACTTCCCCGCCGTGCGCTGGGTCGAGCGATGGGCCTATGCCCCAGCATCTCGACTCGTCCCGAGTCTTCACTTGCAAGAGACGTCGCCCCATGGGCTTCAACCCTTCCTAGGGCTTCATCCATCCCTATCCGTGTCTTTTTGTTTCTCGACCGTACTAGTCGACATGTTAAGCCTTACCCATTAGACAGTGGTAGTACGGAAATGCTTTGCAACAGAGGCCCGAAGACCGGTCCTTATGACTCACCGAGGTGCGACTAACAAAACCATGCACCTCGTGCCCACCGAAAACATGTTTGGGGAATTTTGAAGGGGACATTTATTGCCACGACTAAACAAACAAAACTTCATCATTTACAAGTTATTCCTTAGTCTAATTATTGAAAACATCTAACTCGTTTCTATTCAAGCAGTGGCTAAGCATATTCCTAAGTTTGCTAGTAAGTACCACATATATAAAGTGCTCACTAGTTTTATTTTTCCTAGGGCTATCAAGGATCATAATAATACAAGTAATAGGGCTATAACAAGGAGAATCGATAAGGCTAAATAAAACAGTTGATAGACACGGGAATTTAATAAAGCAAAATGCAATAATTTAAATAAAAATAATTTTGTAAACTCGGATAGCAATATGATAAAAATGACATGACTTGCCTTGCTCCTTCGAACAAATCTTCTTTTCCGCGAGCGCGAACCTCCGAAACGACGAAGTCTACACGCCGACACGCAAAACAAGAAAAACCCTAATAAAAACCAAATGAACAATACAAGAAAAGTAAACAAACATGTAGAGCTTAATTTTAGATGAATTTTGCAATTTGAATGGCCCAATTTGGAGTTTGTATGGATTAGATATGAATTTTAGAAGTTTTGGACCATTTAAGTGAATTCTGAAATTAAATTGATTTATTACACAATTTTTAATTATTTTTGGAAGGAAAAAGTGTAGGATGACGACAAGGGGCAAGGATGGTAGAGGGGCGGCTCACTGTGTGCTCAACAACGAGAAGAGGCGGCGCGGCGCACGATAAGAACAGAGGGAAGGCCGGCGCATGGGTGCCGACACTGGGACGAGGACGAAAACAACAAGGAATGGTGAGAGGACGACGACGACTGCGCGGCGGCGCAGGACAGGATGAGCGAGGACGGCGTGGAACACGCTGCCGCATTGCCGTCGACGGAGACGACGAGGCCACGAGGCGACGTGCCTGCAAGGAAGAATGACTTGCCAAGATTGTACCAAGGATGACAACCAGCACTGGGCAATGCCGTATGAAGGTGAGGCCAGCATGGAGCAACCCGCTGCGATGCCGATGACCGTGGCGGTGCAGCGAGGCAACGTGCCGACAAGCAGTGAATGGTCGGCCGCACACGACGACCACGATGGGAGGAGGAGCACATGGTCAATGGCGTTCCGATGACCTTCCAACGAAACCGAGCGATGGCCGGAAGAGGATGGTACCGCAATGCCGCGGAAGGAGACGACAATGTCAGCAACACATCGTGAGGCGGCAGAGGCTACCGAAGTTGGCATCGGCGAGACCGAGGATGAGGTGGCACGGCCGTCATCGCGTTGCAGGGGTGTTCCGATGAAGATGAGGCTTGGCCTGGTGGAGAGCGATGCCGTGATGCCGTAGGTGGCGGCAACAAGCAGCCAACCGGCGCACGGGCGAGGAGGAAGGGCCGACCGGAGTTGCGCCTGGTGAGGTGGATGGGCAGGCCGGCAAGGCGCTCCTCGGCGAAACAGAGGTGAGGCCGGGAAGAGGAGGTGGTCTGCGAGGCATATGGAGGTGGTGGCAAGGTCTTGTGCCGCTCGCATGACAGGAAGGGCCGCCGGTTCGCCGACACCGAGGAGAGAAAACCGAGCGGAGGAATGGAGGGAGAGCAAGGGAGCTCGAGGTGGTGTGAGGGGAGTGAGGAGGGAGGCCGAGGGCTCCCTTTATAGGCCGGGGAGGGAGGAGGAAGGGCGCCGGTGGAAGGGGATGGCCGGGAGCTTGCCGGCCGGCTATTCATGGCGCCACTCAAAGTGGAGTTCAATCCGGCGAATTAGAGCATTAATAATTGGGAGAAACATGGGGAAATTGATGAGGAAGAGGAGAGGAACCGATTTTCGCAATTTAATTGATGGGAAAACCACCGAGGAGGAGATCGGCCGGCCATGGTGGAGCTCAACGGTGAAGAAACAAAATCGAAATCCACCACGAATTATTGCATGGATTGGGTGGGGAATTATGGGGGAAGTGGAGAGGAAGAGGTGAGGATTAATTTCCTCAATTAATTTTGGATTTGAACAAGTGATTCGACGGGATTTGCGAAGGAGGAAAGAGTTTGCTGTTCGGATGAACAGTATTACAGGCAACTCTAGAGGAAGACGACACTGTAGCAGAGGGAGGCAAAGCAGACTTTTCCTTCCAATTTCTTGAATTTTTATCTATACTTTCAATGCTCAAATAATTCCAAGAAAAATCCTGAAATTAGATGAACACTCAAAGTATTTAATAAAAATTCAACCAGATTATTTACTGATTAATTAATTTATTTAAATGTTCTTTGTATTATTAAAATTATTTCTGAGCTCCAAAATTTCACGAAAATTTCTGAGAGTACATTAGGGCATGGAGAATATTTTAAAAATATTTCCAGCCATGATTTTTAAAGGAAATTTTTATTTCCTTAATACTTTCACTTGATTAATATGCTTTGCATTTTATTTAATTTCTAGAAAATGAATTATTTAATGATTTTTAATCCCGAACAAAAATTGGGACGTGACAGGTCCTTAAGTGGGCCTCATGGGATAATGCACCATTATCCCGTGCGGACTATTAGGTCACCAAGACGGGATAATCGCATTATCCCACGCGTCCACTTAAGCGATCGCACGCGAAGCAGCCTAAGCAAGCCGCTGTGGACCGTGCATTATCCCGTAAGGTCCAACAGCCGGCCCCCTCGGGACCGGTTTTTTCAGGCGCGACCACTTATGGCCCGCCTGGAAACTATTGGGGGCCTCGTCCAGGAAAATCAAAACTGCAGTAGTGTAAGCCACGATCGATCTCGGCCCTAGCCGGCCTTGGCAGGGAGCATGCCCTTACACCAAAGAGCGTCAGGGGGTACCGTCTCGTTTAGTCGGATAGGATGAGCATGAGTTCTGGGGGAGGCTATCGAGCCCCGAACAGCTCGGTCATGACCAACGATTTCGTTCCTGAGAACCTCAACCGGTATGGGTCGGGGCCGCATAACTCAAGGCAGGCCGTGAGCGTGGCAAAGAAGATGTTGGATGGGCGCGGGCTGCTCGGGAGAGCTGTCGAGGCGCCGAGTAGCTCGAGCATACTCAATAGGCTTCTTTCCGAGGAACCCCCACCATAGCTGGTCAGGGACGCGTAGCTCAGGGCAGATCGTGAGCGTAGCGAAGAAGTTATTGAGCGCGCGTGGGCTAGCCCGGGTTTTGGGAGAAAGATGAAATGGAGAACAAGCAATAACTCTGAGACAGATTCCTATAAAACATAAAGGCTTTAAAGTAAAAGTTGAGTTCAAAGTACTTAGCTTGTAAAGAGTAGAATCAGCGCGAGCACTCCATGTTCCATGAGTTCGCCTCTCCTACCTCGCCATGGAATCAGTGGGGAAGAAAATAGTCACTGTATCGCTTAGATCGTTGAAGTGCCCCTACTTGACACGACAACTATTGACGGGTGGTCGATCAGTCCTCCAAAGGGGCTACCCGAGGAGGTGAAAGAGTGGTCTTGGCGTCTACCGAAAGGATACGATGGTCGACTCAGAGCAATGCGAGCCAAGGATTTTAGACAGTTCGGTCCTCCCAGGATAATACGCCTACGTCCTATGTTCTTTGTTAGGGTGTTGTATGAATTAGAGTACAATAGTGTGAGTTCTTGGGCTCTAGAGATTAGATTTGGCCTCCAAAGAATCGATCCCCCTCGCCCGCGTGACCTACCCTCCCTTTTATAGCTCAAGTGGGCGCTTACAAGAGGACTTGGGGCCAAGAAAGCTAAGATTAAATGCTAAAAAGCAAGTACAAACATCATCTCAAAAGTACATAGAGATCCCCTGGGTCATGCGCGCCGTGGGTATCTCGTGCTCCATCTTTCATTGAGATATGTCCTCCGCAGTACCTTCGCGCGTTGAGTTGTTGTCGAGTGATGTCATCTTTTGATGGGTTGTCCCCTTCTTGTCTCCTCCGCAATCCTTGCAAAGCAAGCCTTCCTCCCAAGGAGATCTAGGGTCGGGCTAAAGAGTCAAAATCGTGATAGAACACTAAAGTCGGAACAAAGGGGAGGTCGGGGCAGCTGACCCCATGAAGAGGTCTGGCTTCTAACCCCTTTCTCGAGGACTACCGCTCGACTTCACCTGATCTTAAGTTCGTTCGTGAGCTACCCCGGATGATACCCCCGCACCAGTTAGTCGGGATTATTATGGGATAGGTGTACTAAGTTAAGTTTAGGTGGGAATGGTCGCATTTTTTACAATTATTGTATCTACACATTAATTTTAAGCATTACTTTATTGCTTAGACTGTGTCAAGAGTATTTATTTGGCTTCATGAAAATGTTTCATCCATAAAATTTCTTTTACTCATTTATTTTACTTGAGTCATTTATTGCTTTATTTAATTTAGATTTGAGCATGCGTTGATTCCCACCCTTTGTCTTCTATAGATGGCAAAGTTATCCCGCTACGCACCATGGTCGTGGCATGGAGGGCTTTGTGGCGCAGTTGGCCTCCATGGCCCCGGCAATTGGCTACACCGTGGCTCGGAGTACACCGCCCTCTCGCCTCTTAGTGGTGAGCCGCCTCACCGTGCTTGTTTGGAGGTTCACGGCTTTGTGTGTTGAACGGGCCAACGCGGTGTCCACTTCTTGTTGTCTAGGGAACTAGGCGCACAACTCATTCACGTGGGGGAATCGAGCGGGAGTGTGGCGCTTGGGAGGCGCTACACGGCGTGTTGGCGTTCGTGCCGCTCCCACCTCATCACGATGTTGCCACATGTAGGCTACGCAGACCATGCGCGGCGCAAGGGAGGACCGACGCGCACGCGAGTGGGTGGAACCAAGGCTCCGCGGGCGTGGCTCTCGCGGCTAGGGTTAGGACGGCAAAGCGGTAGTTTCCGGCAAAGATCGTGGCACGGTGGGAAGGGCAGCATGCGTCGGTGACTAAGATGTGGTAGGGCAGTAGGGATTATGATGACTTGGCGATGACGAACTAATCAGTGATAACCGACTTCATCGAGGTGGAGGAAGGGGCCGAGAAAGTACATGTCGGCCGGGAGAACAAGGCTTGGGCGGATCGGTCGGCCTGGTGGGGCTGGGGCTTGACGGGGAAGGAGAAAGAGAAAGGAGAAGAAAAGACGAGGGAATAGGGTTAGACTTGATAGGTTTTGGAAAGTTTAGGGCCGGTTATGGGCTAGGCCTACCAGGAAGCAGAAGTAGACTTTTGCTTGAGTTTGCAAATTGTTTTGTTGAAGGATTTTAGTTCACAAAAGGGTTTTTTTAGAAAATAATAAGTATAAATATTATTTGCTTTTATTTGTAAAATACTTTCTTAGTTGATATTAATTCATAATCATGGTTCTAATATGTCGTTTGAATTTTATATTTGGATTTGATTACTTTTGAATTAACCCTAGAATTGATTTTGGCACTAGCAAAAAAAGGAAAGGAAAAAGGAAAATCCAATAAATATTGGTACGATGAAATTTTTGAAGGTTTTTGATTGTTCCAAACTCTTGTTTCTGTAATTTAGTTTCAAATTTTTAGGGTGTTACAGCCACGTCACCATGGTGCTCCCTCGATTCGTTTTGGTCGTTCATGTTCACAAACATGGATGCTAACTGGAAAGACCAGCTCTAAAGGCCAATGTTTGGGCTCACTTGCCAGCCTCGTGAGGTGAAACGTGTAGAAAGATGATGGGACCTGCCGGGCAGCACACTAGTCAGCTGTGTCGTCTGACAGCCCAAGCCTCCTCCCTGTAGGGGTGATCATGGCGCGCATGCTGGCCATGTAGGTGTTACCTTGGCCGCACGTCGGGTACATAAGCATCCTATCACATTTAACTTACACACAAAAGAACACAACACCACACCGTGTCTCAACGCTATTAATGCGCTGCTATTTTCCTCCAGAAGATAGGGACGCCGATCTTGGAGGTAAAGGATGACTATGGTCCGATCGAAACCGATTTTCAAAACAGTATTCTCCTCATTTTTCATTAGTATACTTTTAAACTATTTTGTAAAAAAATTTATATAAAAGTTGCTTAAAAATCTAAAAAAATATTTATTAATTTTTTATAAATTAATATTTAATTAATCATATGCTAATCGTGTTTTTCATTTTACGTGTGGTTAATCATCTTCCGCAATAATCGCCTTTGATTGGCCCTATGTTCCAAGCTCGATACCGACTTCCAAACGTGGGGGAGGTGTATACTCGAGTCGGCTCGCTACAAGCTCGTTAGCCTAACGAGCCGGCTCGGCTCGTATAGAGACGAGTCGGAGGTCGGCTTGGCTCAACTTGTGAGCCGGCTCAAGCCAACTCGTTTAGCTCGTGAGTCATTTCAATACAGTGTAATTTATGTATATATTATATTTTTATCAAACATGTAAATATATAACTAAAAAGTAAGAGTGACATATTAAGTCTATAGTTAACATAATAACACTTGTGCATCGACGATCATCGATGCAAATGCAATGATGTAACTTATTAGATATTATTACTAATCTAAAAAGCATTAGTTTCATATTGACCATCACAAAATCATAAAAGTTATTGACTTATTATCATATCAACAATAAACAAGCAAAAGAACAAAGAAACAAACAAAACATTAGGCGCTACTTGTACATTATATCTGGCTTGTTAAGCTCACGAGCAGCTCGCGAGCTGGCTCGAGCTGGCTCATTATAGCTAACGAGTTAAACCCTTGACTCAGCTCGTTAGCATTTTTCAATGAACCTAACCGAGTCGAACCAAGCTAACCATGAACCTAACAAGCTTGCAAGCTATGAGTATTTTGTTGGGCTCTACTTGGAGACCGTAAGCTTACCCTTGCTTGGGGCAGCCAAAGTTTGCCGACCTGCCTCCTTCCTAGTGTATTACAGGTGCAATGATGTGTATCTAGGGGCTAAGCTGCCGGTGGTGGAGACTCCATTCCCTATTTCACTGAAAAATATATGCGTACATAAGTATCTCACTGAAACATTTTAACAACTGCTCGGAGGACATACTTATTACCCAATTAATTAGTTACGTAGTTATACTCAGTTGTATAAATATAGCATATTCACGTACATACTTTCTTTATTAAACATATATGGTTTGCTAAATGTAATTGTCTCCATGAGTGACTCCACGGCAGACCAACAGCACTTCTCTGACAGGAAACTAACATCTCTTAAAGTGTGATTTCCTTGACAGTGCTAATAGAAAGAACCATTGTTACTTTGATGTAACCCATAAAAAACTCGTCTAATAGCCATGGCACCATTACAATCCGTTTTCTCATTGTTAAAGGACAAAGCAATATAATAATATTATATATATATATCATATTTTCCTGAAGCATCATAAAGGGGCGCAAAGGTTCTTTATGCCACGAATACATTTAGTGTTGCACCAAAATGTCACCCCTTAAGCATGGGCTTGAGCATATCAATAACCTTGATAATCACTACAAACAATAGCCTATAGATGACAATCATGCCACAAAGTACTGCAAGATCCACCCATTTTGAATGACCTGTTTCCACTTGAAATAACTCAGCGATAACTTTTTCACCGCTCACTGTTTTCTGGCCTCCTATGTTACTTTGGAGGACTAACCCTGAGAACTCATTCTTGTAAAACCCTGCAGTGCATACTTGTGAAAGGAAATGTAGTACATTGGGTACTTCCATACTATCTTTGGAAGGTTATTAGGTAGTTGGAAGAATCCACTAGTGAGCATCATAATACCTTGTATACCAGCACCTGTGACTATCCCCATTAGGAAGTCTGGTACGATGGTTGCTACGATCATCATTAGGCCTTCGACTAGCATTGTGCATGAACAAAGTACTAGCACAAAATAGACAAAATGTTCAATTTGCCTTTGTAAGCCAGTAAGATAGTATGCAATTGCACCAGGTACTACAGCATTAAGGAGAAGATACGGTGTGGATGACAATGTATTGGAGATGACAAACGTGGTCACACCATAGTGTCCATTTAGTCTTTCCCTCCTGAATATCTGAGCAACAGGAAGAGAAATCTAAGTAAGACCACACACTAAGCAAAATGTGATGCACAAACTCAGATACATTTGATACATCAATGTTGTCTAGTTTGATTATTTAATATGTACATGAAATGTGACCTCTTGTGCAAATGTCAAGTATTTACATTATTTTAATAAAATTACGAAAATTGTCGACCTGGTTCAAAATCTATATATACTAATTAGAGGCTTCACGAAGAAGCACCGACATAAATCCTAAAAGCTAGAAAAGGTAGAAATTCCAATATAAAACCTATGGCCATATATCGTGAAACAAATAATATTTGGATTTACTAAAACTTGAGTTAGTAAATACCTAGTTGTACTCACTTGGAGTTCTCTGTTGAAGTATTTTTTTAGCAATCCAAAATACAGAATCAACAAAACTAATAATAAATTAATAAATATTGAGTTATACATGGTAAGAAATTTCAGTTAGTTTTTCACGATCTATAATCTTGAAATTAGAAAATAATGAATACTAAGTTGTGCTCCATTGAATCTCAATAATAATATTTGTTATTATTTACTAATTCTAAAATCTGATGTTTGATGTTTGCCCAGGACACCCGGCACTGCCCCTCATGAGCCGAGTTTGTGCCTGTCCACAAGAAGGCATGTCGCTTCTTGTCAATAGCCTTAAGAACCCAGGCTGGAAGGCCAATCGCCAGGGAGACATAGACCGGAATGGAAGAGAGAACAGACTGGACTAGTACAGACCGGCCAGCCAAAGCGAGGAGTCGTCCTTTCCATGGCAGAAGTCAACGGGATACTTTATCCACAAGCGGCTGCAAGGCTGCCTTTGGCAACCTCGCGAACAGACAAATGGAATGCCAAGGTAGGTGCAAGGGAAATCCGAGGTCGAGTAGGGAAAGCAAGACTAAACCAGTGGCTGCAGTCATCCGTGGAACAGCAGATTAGGGTGATCGAGCATTTAGTGAAGTTGGTGCGCAGTCTGGACGTTGCTCCAAAGACTGAGAGGATGCCCTGGATATATTCAAGATCTTGACAGATCGGGGAGAGGAAAAGAACTAGGTCATCAGCATATAAAGATGTGCGATGCCGCAAGGCGCGATCGTTGAGCGGAAGGAACCCGCCTAAGTCCGGTGCTTTATGGAGCATCGCATTACGCACATCCATGACCAGAATGAAGAGCATGGGGGAAAGATGGTCTCCTTGCCGGAGACCCTCCGATGTGGAAAGCGTGGACCAGCACTCCGTTGATCAAGACTCGGGAAGACGAAGCACTAAGGATGAGGGAAATCCAATCCCGGCAATGCTGAGTAAAGCCAAGGTGGGCCAACACCTCAATCAAGAATGGCCAGCTGACTGTGTCAAAAGCCTTCACAATGTCCACCTTGAGGAGGATGTGTGGAGTACGCTTAGCATGGAGGGCCCTAGCCGCGAGCCGAACAAAACGGAAATTATCGTGCAGAGACCGACCTTTGATGAAGGCACTCTGATTGGCTACCACAATCCTCTCACTGCGCTTCGGCACAATCCACCCGGCCATCCCGGGCCGGGCTGGTGCCGGCGATAGGGGGGCGGGAGGAAGCAGCGTTGGGGGGAGAGGCTTGCGGCAACCGGCTAGGAAGGCCCGAAGAGCCATGTTCTCCACGACCGAGGGAGGTAGCGAGCACACCATTGCTCTCGGCCGGCCAGTCAAACGCGACAATCGAACATCAAACAAGATACCGTCAACACCCGACTTAGGGTGGGTAGGAGAAATGGACAAGGGAGAAGTTGACCCTTTAGCAAGGCTAGAGATGGGACTAGGATCGTGTGGTTCAGATGTAGGCAACATGACCCAACGAAGGAAGGCAGCCCTACCGGCTTGGGAGAGGGCGGCCTGCAGGTAGACGACTCAAGAGATTATGGCCCGATAGGGTTGCATTGGTGCCACCCAATCCGGCCGCGACTCCAAGCCGAGCGGCCCAGAGGCAAGCGGCCCGACACTTGGTGGCCGACGGCTCGAGGGCAGAGGGCTGAAGCCAGGGGACCCGCATCACCGAGCATCGAGGAGGTGGCGCCACCAAAACAAATTCCGTAGGAAGGCGACACAACGAGATGTGAGCTCGGGTAGAGAGACGGTGGGCGAGGTGGTACATCCAGCATGGGCTAACCGAGCGCGCGCGACGTGGCCTAGCCAGGCAGAGACCAGGTGCAAGCGTATCCATCGAGCGCGCGCGGTGCGGCCCTACCAGGCACGGCCCAACTGGGCGCAGACCACCTAGGCGTGGCCCGGCCGAACCGAACGCGTGTGGCGTGGCCAAGCCAGTGCATTCCTTTTGAGCAAGAGGGGCTCGGCCCTTCCAAATGCGTCATCCCTCGTAGCGCGCGATGCGGGAGGCCGCACGCGGAGAGCGCGCGCTCCATCTCCAAGACAGCCCGCATTCGCGCCGCTAACCGCAATGACCGCATGGGATGTTAATGATATGCCCTAGAGGCTATATGGAGATGTTGGATATCACGGTCAATGTTTATGTACTAATGAATAAAGTGTTATTCAGTTTTATGAAATAGACAACTCATATTGATCAATAAGTATGAGACTTATTTATGAGACTCTTTAAGTATAAATCTATTTCTAAATGATCCCTAATTGTATATCATATTTATGGAACAAATATGATTCTAGATCAGCATGCTTATTGATTGATGATCAATGTCTCATAGATCATGGTATGGAGATACCAAAACAATAAACGTGAACATGTGTTAGAGAACACATTGTTGGATAGACCCACTTTGAGACACTACAGGAAACTAATGTGTCATTAGTTGGCCTCAAGTAGTGTTGGTGCAAAGTCCTTTGACCAGAGATCATCATGGATTACAACATGTGTAGTAGCTTACTTAGGGATCACTAAATGCTATTCTGTAACTGGGTAGTTATAAAAGTAGTTTTTGGGTGTGTTATGAAACATGTAGTGGGATGTGAATGATCAAGATGGAATTTGCCCCTCCTTTGAGAGAGATATCTCTAGGCCCCTTGAAGTAATGAATTATGGAAGTGCATGGTCATGCCGAGTTGATTGAGGAGTCAATCAACGTAAAGATAATCCAATACGAGATCGAGTGAATGATTAAGCCGTTTAATAGGATGGCGCATGTCTTGCCTATAGCTTAATTGGTACCGTGAGCCAAAGGAATTTGTGCACACATTACAAAGTTCAGCCGAAATAACCCTCTTGTATACTTGGTGTCAATATGTTCGCTAGGGGCCGCCGTTGACTCGGCCGGCCGAGTTGGACTCGGGTCGAACCATGTATACCTAAGCATGTGGTCACACACTTAATGGGAAAGAACATGTTCGTGTTGGACTCAAATACGGCTCAATTGGATAGAGATCCAACCGGAGAAGGATTCCCGATGGGCTTTTAGGCCCAGCCGGCAACCTTATATAAGGAGGCGAGGGGTGGAGGGATTAAGATATAGCACACAATAGACACCCGAATAGATCTCTCCATGGAAACCCTCCCACGCTCGAACCAAAACCCTAGCCGTGCATCTCATGCTAGCACACGGGTGTTCGGAGTTCTTTCCCCGGATGTGTGGATACCATTAGAGACATCACTACATTGCTACGTTCTTCGGCTGGCATTGAATCTCGCCGAGATTCAAGTTAGTCAAATTCAACTCGGCGGATCGGGGTTGGAGTCGGCAGTTGGAGGCCGGCGATCGGCATCGGGCCGGCTGCGAGTTCAAGTGCTAACAGCACCGGCGAAGCACTCGGGTCGGTGAGTCGGCCGATCCAAACCCAAGGTCGGCCGAGGCATTCTTGGGGTCTGCAAGGTGTTCCCTGGGTTGGCTGACATCCGTGAGGTCCGGCAAGACTTGTTTGAGATCGATAGCCCCCGATTGGCTATTTCCGCCGCACTTCACTCCAATTCCAGTAACACTCTATAAGCCCTTACTTACAAGCTATCCTAGATTGCGCGGTAGAAAATTTTTGTTTTAGGCTATCGTAGCCTCCATATTCTCCTTCGGGTATCGAGCTCGACTTGCATAGTTCGGGTTTTAGATTGGATCCAAACAAGTTTAGCACATGGGTTGATTGGATCAATCGGTCTTTACGGGATCGGTAGAGGTGAGTTGATGGAAATTGTGTTCCTTGATAGTGTATCGGAACGACATAATGTGATTACGTCGAAGCAATTTCCATAGGACTCAGTTTGAATCGGGTTCGGGATGGCGTTCCTTGATAGTGTATCGGAACGGTATAATGTGATTATACCGAAGCTATTTCATAGTTCGATCTTGACCGCCTTGCGCCTATGCAAACCATCTCCCTTGAAAGTGTATCGGATGGCATGATGTGATTATGCCGATATGGTTTCCGTAAGTTATTTCATAGCGGGACCGTCATGTGCGTACCCTCTTTTGTCATCTTGATATCGTTTCTCTACGATTAGTAGAAAGCGTTCTACGTCTAACTTGTTTTTGCGTAAAATGCATTGAGATGGTATGTCCCAATTGTATATGAGATGCATGTGATGCCTGTAATATTCTTTCATACGTGCAATCCGTGTAATATTCTTTCACGACCGTGTGTAGTCGATGTAATCTTCAATCAATAGCTTCTATAGTAGTAGCTTAGTTTGAAGAAATCAAGCATCCGGCATTCGGGAGAACGGTGATAAAGATGGAGATGTTCTACACCGCATGGATATGGAGATCACCATGTGAAAGGGCCATACTATTTCATTATTTCTATTCTACGTGCTTTCATATTGAGATATGTTTGTTTGATAGGATAGTATCCTCACAAAAATTAAGTAGTAATGATGCCCTTCCAAATGTTGCACCTCTCACCGTTATGCTCGTCAATTGGTGGGTCCGCCCAAGCAATGTCATTGTCTATCATAACACGATGGGGTATATGTCGACATATACATGCATGAGCATTTGGTTTACTTGACAAGGCTATCGAATAGCTTTGGGCCTTGGGGCATAGGTTGGAGCCGGGGCATTATGATGCCACCTAACAAACAAGAGTCACATAGGGATGTGATTAGCAAGGTGTTGCTTACCCATGTTACTAATCTTCTAGCAAAGTGATGCCAAAGCTCACTAGAAATTAATTAACATGTGGATCTTGACCCAATACGTAACCTTGAGGAGGGTTAAGAAACGTAGTGGAGTCTTTTGTTAAATTGTTTAATAAAATACAAAGCATAAACATTGTGCTAAACTTTGTATATTTTCTCGTTGTAGATAATGATAGCTAATATTACACCCAGCTCTTTTAATTTGCGATCTATACTTGAAAAAGAAAAATTGAATGGAACAAACTTTATGGATTGGTATCAAAACTTGAGAATTATTCTCAAGCAAGAGCGAAAAGTACGTTATTGAAGTTCCCTATCGTGATGATTTGCATGATAATGCTAATGTGGCTGCACGGAGGGCTTGGGATAAGCACACTAATGATTCCCTAGATATAAGCTATCTCATGCTTGCCACAATGTCCTCTGAGCTTCGTAAACAATACAAGAGAAGCGATGCTCATAGTATTATTGAGGGCCTACGTGGTATGTTTGAGAACCAAGCTAGGGCCGAGAGGTTCAACACTTCAAAGTCCTCATTTGCGTGCAGCTTGTAGAGGGGTATCCCATCAATTCGCATCCGATAAAGATGATTGGCTACATCGAGAGTCTTAAAAAACTAGGTTTTCCTCTTAGCCAAGAGTTGGCTACGTACGTGATGCTCTAGTCGCTCCCTTCGAGCTTTGAGCCATTCATACTAAATTATCACATGAACAACATCGATAAAACCTTGGCAGAATTGCATGGGATGCTAAAGACTCGCCGAGGAAAGTATCCAGAAAAATGGTCATCATGTAATGATGATGCGTAAAGCTAAACGCAAACATCCTCGTCAAGAAACTTTGCACAAAATGGAAGCTAACTTCCGATGAGATCGCAAGTGCCTCCAAAGCAAAGAACGGAAAGAAGGGGTCGGTGGCATCGATGTCGTTTACTTCTATTGAAGGAGACAGTCACTGGAAAAGAAACCGCAAGAAGTACATGGAGGATCTCAAAAAGAAGCAAAGTGCAACTTCGTTCAGGTATTAATCTTATAGAAATCAATCTTGGTATTTCATTTACCGACTCTTGGGTATTTGATACCGGATCGTAGCTCATATTTGTAAGTTGTTGTAGGGAGTGAGAAGTAGAAGTTTGAGAACGGGTGAGGTGAATTTGCCCGCTGGCGGTGGAGCAAGGGTTGCTACAATTGTTGGCAGCACGATGCCACTTCATTTACCTTCAGGATTAGTTTTGGAACTAAATAACCGTTATTGTGTTCCAACTCTATGTCAAAACGTTATTTTTGCTTCATGTTTGCAAGCGAAAGAGGATATGATTTTAGATCAATGGACAACGGTTGTTCAATTATCTTAGAGATATGTTGTATTTTCATACTCCATTGGTGAATAGATTATATGTTTTGGATCTTGAAGCGTCTCCCATCTATAACATCAATACATAGAGGCAACTCCCAAATGATATAAACCCCACATTTATTTGGCATTGTCGCCAGGCCATATAAATGAGAAACGCATGTAAAAGCTCCATAGAGATGGTTTGCTTCACTCTTTTGATTTTGAATCATTTGAGAGATGTGAGTCTTGTTTACATGGAAAGATGACAAAGGCACCTTTCACGTGGTTATAGTGAGAGAGCAAGTGACTTATTGGCACTCGTACATACCGATGTATGTCGACCAATGAGCTCAACGGCTAGAGGTGGGTTCCGTATTTCATTACCTTTACCGATGACTTTAGTAGATATGGCTATATCTACTTAATGAGGCATAAGTCTGAATCCTCTGAAAAGTTCAAAGAATTCTAGAATGAAGTACAGAATCATTTAGGGAAAACGATTAAGTTTCTACGATCAGATCGTGTAGGCGAGTACATAAGTCAAGAATTGGTAATCATCCAAAGGATTGTGGAATTGTTCCATAGTTGACTCCGCCTGGAACTCCTCAATGGAACGGGGTGTCCGAACAAAGAAATCGCACCTTGCTGAACATAGTGCGATCCATGATGAGCCAAAGTGATCTTCCACTATCCTTTTGGGGATATGCTCTTGAAATAGCTGCGTTCACACTAAATAGAGTTCCATCTAAGTCAGTTGAAAAGATGTCATATAAGATATGGATAGGGCAGCCCACTAAATTATTTTTTCTCAAAATTTGGGGATGTGAAGCTTATGTAAAGCGTTTATAATCCGATAAGCTAATACCCAAATCTGACAAGTGCTTCTTCGTGGGGTATTTTAAGGAAACAAGAGGATATTATTTTTATAATCGGAAACAAGGCAAAGTGTTTGTCGCCCAACATGGTGTTTTCTTGGAGAAATAATTTCTTTCAATAAGGGTTCGTGGGAGCAGGGTGCATCTTGACGAAGTTCAAGAAACACCAGAAAACGTTTTAGCTACCACAGAACCACAACAGGAGAAACAAGGTGTTGCGCCACCTGTTGTAGATACACCAGCCCCACGGAGGTCTAAAAGATCACGTCGTGCGCCTGAAAGGTACATAAGTGCGGAACAATGCGACATACTATTGTTAGACAACGATGAACCTAAGACCTATGTGGAAGCGATGGTGGAACCAGATTCCAACAGATGGCTTGGAGCCATGAAATTCGAAATAGAATCCATGTATGACAATCAAGTTTGGAACTTGGTTGATCCATCCGATGGTGTCAAAACCATTGGATGCAAATGGGTTTTTAAGAAAAGGCAGACATGGATGGAAATGTTCACATCTATAAGGCGCGATTGATGGTGAAAGGTTTCAAACGCATTCAAGGAGTTGATTATGATGAAACCTTCTCGCCCATCGCAATGCTAAAGTCTATTCGGATTATCCTAGCGATTGTTGCATATTTCGATTATGAGATATAGCAGATGGATATCAAAAATGTTTTTCCTAAATGGAAACCTAAGTGAGGACGTGTATATGATACAACCCGAGGGTTTTGTCGATCCGTAATCGCCTGAAAGATATGCAAGCTACGATATCCATTTATGGATTGAAGCAAGCATCTCGGAGTTGGTCGTTTTGATGAGGTAATCAAAGGGTTTGGTTTCATCAAAAATGAAGAGGAGGTCTGTGTTTACAAGAAGGTAAGTGGGAGTGCAATTGTGTTTCTAATCTTATATGTGGATGACATATTATTGATTGAAAATCGATATCCCTATGCTAGAATCCGGCAAGTCTTCATTGAAAAATAGTTTTTCCGTGAAGGACTTAGGGAGGCAAAGATATATATTAGGCATTCGGATCTATAGAGATAGATCCAAGAGGCTAATTGGATTAAGCCAAAGTACATACATTGACAAAGTGTTGAAGAGGTTCAACATGCATGATTCCAAGAAAGGCTTTTTGCCAATATCACATGGCATCAATCTTAGCAAGAATCAATGTCCTACAACACCTAATGAGCGGAATAAGATGAGTATGGTTTCATATGCTTCGGCAATTAGATCCGTCATGTATGCTATGCTATGTACACGCCCATGTCTCGTACGCTTTGAGTGCTACGAGCAGTACTCAATCGGATCCAGTGAAGGTCACCGGATAGCTATAAAGAATATCCTTAAGTATTTGAGAAGAACTAAGGATATGTTCCTAGTCTATGGAGGTAAAGAAGAGCTTGTTGTAAGTTGTTACACCGATGCTAGCTTTCAAAAAGACAAAGATAACTATAGATCGTAATCTGGGTTTGTATTCTGTCTGATTGAAGGTGCAGTCAGCTGGAAGAGTTCCAAGCAGGACACTGTTGCTGATTCTACAATGGAGACCGAGTACGTCGCTACTCAGCCGCAAAGGAGGCTGTTTGGATCAAGAAATTTGTTTCGAGCCGATGTGATGACCAATGACCGGTCCAATGTCCCCGTACTATGATAATAGTGGTGCCATTGTGTAGGCTAAGGAGCCTAGGTCGCATCGTAATCCAAACACATACTTCTGGCTGTACCTTCTCATCCGTGAGATAGTGGATGAGGTGACGTAAAGATATGCAAAGTGCACACGGATCTAAATATTTCGATCCGTTGACAAAACCTCTCCCTCACCCAAAACATGAGGCGCACACCGTGAGCAATGGGTCTTAGATACTTACATGATTGACTCTAGTGCAAGTGGGGAGACTCATTAGTGATATGCCCTAGAGGCTACATGGAGATGTTGGATATCACGGTCAATGTTTATATACTCGATGAATAAAGTGTTATTTAGTTCCACGAAATAGACAACTCATATTGATCAATAAGTATGTGACTTATTTATGAGATTCTTTATGTATGAATCTATTTCTAAATAATCCTCGATTGTATATCATATTTATGAAACAAATATGATTCTAAGATTAGCATGATTATTGATTGATGATCATGCCTCATTGATCATGGTATGGAGATACCAAATCAATAAACGTGAACATGTGTTAAAGAACACATTGTTGGATAGACCCACTTTGAGACACTATAGGAAACTAATGTGTCATTAGTTTGTCTCAAGTAGTGTTGGTGCAAAGTCCTTTGACCTCGAGATCATTATGGATTCCAACATGTGTAGTACCTTACTTAGGGACTATTAAACACTATTCTATAACTGGATAGTTATAAAAATATTTTTCGAGTCTCGCTATAAAACATGTAGTGGAACGTGAATGATTAAGATGGAATTTGCCCCTCCTTTGGGAGAGATATCTCTGGGCTCCTTGAAGTAATGGATTATGGAAGTGCATGGCCTTGCCGAGCTGCTTGAGGAGTCAATCAACGAAAGATAATCCAATACGAGATCGAGTGAATGATTAAGATGTTTAATAGGATGGTGCTTGTCTTACCTATAGATTAATTGGTATCGTGAGGCAAAGGGATTTGTGCACACATTACAGTTCAACCGAAATAACCTCTTGTATACTTGGTGTCAATATGTTCTACTAGGGGCCGCCGTTGACGGTCCGCCGAGTTGGACTCGGGCCTGAGCCATGTATACCCGACAGCACTGTGGTTGCACACTTAACTAGAAAGAACAGACATTCAAGTTGGACTTAGGTACGACTCAATTGGATAGAAATCCAACCGACAAGGATTCCCCGGGACGGGCCTTTAGGCCCGCCCCAACCCTATATAAGGAGGCGAGGGGTGGAGGGATTAAGATATAGCACACAATAGACAAATACCGAATGCATCTCTCCATGGAAACCCTCCCACGTTCGAGCCAAACCCTAGCCGTGTATCGCATGCTAGTACACGGGTGTTCGGAGTTCTTCCCCGGATGTGTGGATACCCCAGAGACATCTCTACGTTGCGACGTTCTTTCGGCGGCATCGATCTCGCCGAGATTCAAGCAGTTGAATTCAACTCTGCAGCCTTGGGGTGGGCCTGGTGAGTCTGGAGGGCCAAAGGATCGGCACGCATCGGCTTCGCGAGTTCAAGTGCTAACCGGCACCGGTGAAGCGCTCGGGCCTGGGCGGGTCGGCTGATCTCGGTCCCGAGGCGCCGGCTGAGGCGTTCCTCGGGTCGGCAACGTGTTCCTAGGGTCGGCCGACATCGGTGAGGTTGGCAAGACATGTTCGAGATCGAACCCATCACCCAAAAAGCCATGGTCAAAAGAAGAAAGGGCGGGAGAAAGTTCCTCGTGTCCCCCGTCGAGCGACAAGGGCGACGCTCGAGGTGCCGTTGTCAGCGAGGACCATCGTCGAACCGGTGAGCGCCGCAACCCGGTGTCGTGCCTCGACCGTCCTCGACAGTGAGACGACCATGTCGCTCTCGCCGTGTCGCACCGCGAGTGGCGCCGCATAGTCGAAGCCACCACACCCGCAAAGATCCACGGCACTCGCGCGGGCGCAGAGGCCGGCGCTACCCGAACGTGTCTTGGGGGAAAGCCGCCGCATCGCCACCCATGAGCACACCAACCTCCCGGGGCGACACTACCCGAACGGCTACCTACCGTGTGGATCCTACCCGGCCGTCGCCATGACCATTGAGGCCGCCGCACGGAGAGGGAGTAGGGATATGCCGACGCTGGCCCCTTTGACTCGGGATCAACATCGACACCACCTGCAGGGCCAACACCCGGGCCCCACCGAGTGGCGAGGGAAGGGGGCTTGCCGCCGAGCAAGCCAAGAGCAGATGTGGTTGTAGACACAAAGATTGGAGAAGGGCCTGGCCACAGTGCAGAGGGGCGGTTCAGAATGAGGAGAAGAAGGCCCCGCGGGACGAGGGCAGTGGTTGTGGGCGAGGCTGGGCACCGGGCTATCGAAGATCCGCCACCGCCGGCCTCCGTGTCCATGCCAACAAGCTTGCACGGAACAATTACGCCACACCAGTCGACGGGTTCCATGCATGCGCCGAACTCCTTCAAGGTCAAGGAGACTCGTGAATGGCAGGGAAACGCTAACGCGATCCAAGTCCAGTAGAACGAGCCGGTGGGACAAAGCCGGGATTGGAGAGCGTGCGAGAGCGAGGTCTCCGTCGCCGAGTTGGAGAACACAAGAGGAAGTCATCCGCAGTGGCATGGTGCACCATGAACCAAGACACGGGGATGTGGAGCACGACCGACATAGCTCGAAGCGGCAAAAGCGGCGGACATCGGCAAGCCCAACCCTGACTCTGGGCAAACAGGGCGCGATGTAGCCAGCCCTCCTCGTCATCAACTTGATCCGAGCTCTCCACCACACATCATGAAACACCCGACCCGAGCGGCGTGGCCACCGGCGCGTGAACGATGATGTCACGAACGGCGTCCCCGACGGCATAGCTGAACCCGCCAGTGCCGCCAAGGCGAAAGAGGCGTAGCGCGGAGGGGAAGGAGACACGCTCGCGACCAACGATGCCGAGGGGCGTGGCGGCCTGGAGGCGAGCCGCGGCGAGGAAGGGATGCGATGGCGGCCGCCACGGGAGTCCGACGAGGCACTCCGGGTCAGTGGGGACGTTTGTAATAATGAGCGATGTGGTGGAGGCCCGTGGGCAGCGTTGGCAACTGACGGAAGACGGCAAGAAGAGGCGTGGTGTGTTGTGAACAGCAATTGAGGCAACGGTCCCTGAGGGCGACGGGAATCCCAGTGGGGGCCAAACCGCAGCCTCACCATGACAACGCTGACAACAGCGACGACAATGACGCCTGTGTTGCCAAACCCCAGTCACTGCAGTCGACTCATCAGCAGCCACCGCCGGCGGAGCGGCTTCCACCCGCGCCTCCGCTATCGGGACTCCGCCCTAGCCGCCGCTCTCCTGCACCATGCCAACATCGGACCCGTCCCCAAAGACGCACGTGAAGATGGAGGCCGTGGGACGGCGAGATGCAGCAGATGGTCGAGCATGGTCCGGTGTGCGAGGCCGACGGGCACAACACCTAGCGCGGCGATGCAGGTAGAGGTGAGACGAAGGGAGCGATAGAGTAGGGCGGTGGGACGGGGGTCGCCAAGCGTGATGTCGAGGTAAGAAGGAAGAGTGGAAGAGGAAGAGGACGACGGTGGGGTGTGAGAGGGAAAGAGAAACACCGTGGAACATGGACGGCGATGACGTCGGCCGACTGATGGCCACCGCCAGCCGCCGACCACGACTTCGATGGGGGACAACAACCAAGAATGCAAGGACATGGCGTACGCTCTAGGAATGAGCGCGAGCAGAGCGGCCGCTGTGGCCGAAGGGTAGCCGCCGAGACCGTGGCGGGGCCGCCGGGACCGAGTGGCCGCCGGCGTAGCGAGGGAGGGCGCGCTGGCGTGGTCCCACCCGGTTCCCGACCAAAGCGTGCTCTTTGTAGTTAAAGCGGAATATCATAATAACATTATTCCTTTTTCTCCATAAAAATTCATTCGTGTTGAAACACTACTTTGTTGAATCATTGTAAAGTATTATGATTTTGCACTGAGTATACACAAAGGACGGGGAAATTCATAATCGATTCGAGACGTCGCTTCCAAGTTCACCTACATAATTTACTATTTATGTCCGTTGGTTTATATGTTTGTACAGTCGAATTTCACAAATCATATAGAGTAAACACGTTTGATCTTTCTACTGATATATGTACATGTAAATAAAATTCATAATACCTTCATGTCCTCCACGAAGGAGGGGAACCCTCCAATTGCCATCATAGCAGTGTGCCAATAAACATTAGCATCTGTGATCTAGCCTGAAAGAATCAACACTAATTAATACATACGTATTTTCATTGGCTTATACATACTGATCAGCAATTTGTGGTAAGACAACCAACGTTTTATCTTCACTTACTTGAATTGAATCGGGTCCATAGCCCACATTGTAAAATATGGTCCCAAGGCAAACACTTATGCAAACGTAAATGGCCAATCGCAGCCAATAATATCCAATATCTCTATACATGTTGACAAATGAACGTCTGGTAAGCACAAGAGTTTTGGTAACAAAACCAGCTCGGTTTCTACCTATCGTCGCCCGATCCTGAGTCAAAATAATATGTTTAACATAACTCGTGACATATCATGAACATATAATTATGCTAATGTTTATATGTAATTATGTACACAAGTTTAGAACAGAAACCATATCGTTTATGTGACGCATTTCCTGGTTGGCAACTTGTGATGTATCGGAGGATTTGTATGAGTTCACCAAAATGTCTATTGCTTCCTGTAAAGGCAAAGGCACGGGAGTCCTTCTTCACTCTCCTGTATATAGCATATATATGTTCACTGTCATGTTAAAACCATTTAGTTATAAATGGTGTCATCCAGTTGTGAATTGTGATTTACTTCCGTGTTAAATAAAATCCAACGGTGGTGTTACTGACGTAGCCAATCTTTTTACTTATTCGTATACAAAGTATTTGCAGAGATCAGAGATGTAAACAAATTTTCATTATCTAAAACAAATTATGATATTCCATTAATTATATTGTGCATGGATTGTAGTCACGGACCCTATATATCCAACCTTATCAAAATCTTTGTTCACAGTCCTTAAGAAATGATCCGATGGATTCCTCATTGGCGGGCAAGGGTAGCCATTTGAAGCAAAGAACTGCAAATTAAACCAATTAAAAGTTGAAAACAGTAAATAAGTATATATAGAAAATATATATGGCAAACTTTTTAATCCCTAGAGCGGATGTCTCCTCATTTGTACAACCACCTTCAAATAGTTATTAATTTTTTCAAAATAATTAACAACATTCATACGACATAGTCGTTCGATCCCGTATAAAAACTTTTGTACGCGGTTTATTTGTTTATTAAAAGTTTTAGCGTGAGTTAAATTTTTGACAAATTAAGTATCGATTGATCTAGCTAAATATATATTTAGATTTAGTTAAGTTGAAATTCAAGAATTCACTAGATGCCTCTTGGCTTTTGTTTTCTTCATTATTATTGCCCCATCTCTCTCTACCATGTATCTGAGAGGGGCACTGAAAATCTTCGAAAATTTCTATATGTTTATCCCATTTGTATTTTTCTTAACGCGTATGTATTATTTTGATCTAATGATCATTATTTTTCTAAACTTTTTATCCGATGGCTGATATGTTTTTATGGTGTGACAAATTCTCATGTAAGAAAGCTCGTAGATTGTTGCTTTCACTACATATATAAGATACATATACTCAAAAAAATAAAGCCTAAAATTAACTATTCACATTAAAAAATAAAAAAGATAAATCCAACAGTACCAACACTATTCACATTCGTATATATCTTTTTTTTAACATATAGATCAAATTTAAATTGATTTTGGTAGATCCCACTGTATTGTCAAATTTTATCAAACTTTTTCACAACCATCATGCACTAAATTATAGAAATGATATCCAAGAGGATATCTCCTCGATGGATTAGAATCGACTTTCCCCACTATATACACAGGCTAGATCGACTAACCTCCGCCGCAGTTGAAGCTGGGCCGAAGAAGATGGTGCTCCCGGAGGCGAGCAGGCAGAGGCCATGGAAGAGCTCGAAGACCTCGCTGCATGGCTGGTGCACGACGGCGACGACGGTCATGCCCTCCCTGGCAGCGAGGCCGGTGATTCGGTTCATGACATGGAAGGAGGCAGCGCTGTCGAGGCCGCTGGTGGGCTCGTCGAGGAACAGCAGGCGTGGACGGGTCAGGATGTCGAGGCAGATGCTCAGCCGCTTCTGCTGCCCGCCGCTGATGCCCTTGCTCGACCGGCCGCCGATCCGGGTGTCCAGCGCGCTGGTCAGCCCCATCTCCCTCACCGTGTCGTCGGCGCGTGCCAGTTTCTCCACCGCCGGAATGGTGTCCGGCAGCTGGATCTGCGCTGAGTAGTAGATGGCCTCGCGCACCGTCAGCGTCGCCATTAGCACATTCTCTTGTGTCACGTACGCCTGATCGGTCCATGCGTGCATTATCATATAACCATTCATTCATGTTTTAAGATCACTGGTCACTCGGTTTTTCTCGCTCCTTAAGGGTGCGTCTTCGGCTGTACACTCTTCCAGCTTCTTAAATTGCTAAACACATGTTTGTTTAAAAATTATAGAAAATTGATTTAAGAAAATATCCGTCGCTTTGTTTTACGAGCCGGGAAGGGTTCCTAACTCCTAAACGAATGGCTTTAATATTTCTAAATAAGTGTCGTAGTAAACTGGGTTGTCCAGTTACACTAGCTAAATAATACAATATCATAATTTACACTAGTTTTTATTGTAGGTCAAATAACATATATTTATTGTAGGTCACAAATTGTTGTATATCATATGTACACGTTTTTATATAGAGTAAAGTTTTATCTAGTCAAATTTGACTAGATTTTAACTTATTGTGGACAAACTAGTAGTCATTCATCTAAGTACAACGACTCATATATTATTTTTTTATTGTAGTGAACATGTTCGCTTTTTCGCTCCTATAGTAAAAGGTGGAATTCAGTGCCCTGGACACCACAATAAAAGGTGACGAAAAAATCAATAATATTCAACACAAAATGTGTGAAATTTCGGTTTTACCAATTAAATGCTTCAACGAATTTTCTAGTTTGATCTCACCGAGGTTCCAAATGCAAGTTTCTGAGATCGGCCATTAATTAAAATTTGTCCCCTCATCTTCAAGTTCGAGTCCAATCTTCCTGCGTATATCAACATAGTACAAATATGAATTGAATAGGGCGTATCATGGCCCGAACTTAGAGATACACCAACAATTTAATAGAGGAAAATTTTGCTGCTGGACACCTTATGAAAAACGGACGAAATTTTTCTCGCCCTGATCCGCCCGTTTTTCATATTTGACCTTACCGTTTTCGTATTTTTGAAAAAAACCGAAAACATGTATAGAAATGATATTTTTCCGTTTGTTTTCGCAGAATTCAATATTTAATCGAATATTTCGGATTGTATCCGGATTTAACCCGAATTTCGGCTCATCAATATTTGTGTCTCGAAGACCTAGCCGCTAGGCTCATCTAAACAAAACCTACCCTATCCTTTATCCGTCAGATCCTTTTGATTTGAAGTGAATGATTGTATGTCATCACGTACTATCCATATTAATTATCTTATAATTTTGACTGGTTGGTAAAATTATCTTAATTATCTCGTTAATTATCAAAAGAACGAATAAGACGTGATTAGAAGATATGTAATTTTCGACTTAAGTTCCGGGTTCCGACTCGCTGTGCACCCGTATCTCCCGATTTCGTTCGAACCCGTATTTTCGAACCGGATTCGTTTCCACTAAATATATAGAAACGAAAGTAGAAATGAGGTTTTTCTATCTATTTTCGTCCGTTTTCATCCCTACTTATGAATTGTGACTTTATTGTTTCCGCAGTAGGAAACCATAAAAGTAGTAGATCTTCCAGAGAAGAACTATCAAGGCTATTTGCTGATGCACACTGTCATATTTTGTTTTTGTCAGCGTGGCAAGCAAAGAGAGGTACCTTCGAGGTCTGAAATAACCATAGGCTGTGTTGTTTCCTTAAAGTTCTCAACTCATCATCTTTTTAGTGTACGTCCTTTTAAACGGCTAAACGATACATTTTTTAAAAAATTATACAAAAGTTAATTTAAAAATCATATTAATCTAATTTTTAAAAATAATATTTAATTATTCATGCATTAACGAGTCGGTTCTGTTTTACATGGATCAGAGATTAGTTCCAATATCATTTAAAAACACAGCTTATGGTATTGGGCAGATGAACTGGCGACCACAGACACATTCCCTGACGGGTCTTAGCTAGAGGTAACTTAATACACTACTAACCAACCGGTGATAATTAATTAACTCCCTGTCAAAATTTATTCGGAAAATTGGTCTGTGCTGCCGTTCGTGAGCGCTGAGCAGTTACGAGATTTAATTTGGCATCCTACGGAAGAAACATGAATCGAGATTGCAAAATTTGATTTGAATTTACTTGAACATAGACAACTCATTAAATAGGTGCTTATCCTACAGATTAAACTCTTACACAGAGACATTATGACTTGTGGCACGAACAAAGAATTTTGGGTTAATATAATAGTGTAAAAAAGATTATGAACTCAAATTGGGATTGAGCTCTTGGTACAATAAAATGGGTTTTTTCTACGCCCAAAGTAGGCCTGCTTATGCTAAGTTTGGTCCAAGGGTGAAGGCACGAGCTACCTATCATATGTAAATGTATTATCATTATCATTGGCGATCTGTTTGCAATAGTAGTTTTATAGTCGTCGTCCATGATATTATCACCCAGTATGCATTCCTTATCTGAGCTAGCTTATTCCTATCCCAAGTTTGCTCTCTCAAAAAAGCAAAATATAGGGAAGGTTTTTCATTTTATTCTTTGCTGGATCTTGGCTAAGATTAGATCGTTCTTTTCCATACTATGTTTTCAAACTTCTCTTCCAAATTGATGCCTTTAATGTAAATGTAGAGGATTTGGTGGATTTAGCTATGCTATCTAAGGTTCATTAGCTAGGTCTAGACTTTTTAATTTGCGAATTATATCTCAAATTACACCAAAATTTGAAGGCAGTGTTTGTGCAATGTTGTGTAATTATCATACACCAATGATAAAACTTGATGTCTTTAAAGGTACAAATGGGTAGTTTGTATTGTAGGTCAAATTATATATCTACTATCGTGAGAGAGAGATATGAAAAATAGATCTATGTAGTGTCATCATGTTATTTGTTATGCCAATTCTCTTGATGTTTTAAGATGTATGTCGCTAAAATTATTTCACAAGTTATTTTTGGTTTGTAGTAATTTCCATTATGTATTTAAAGTTGATTAGTTAGCTAGCTATAGCTTATTTGGTGCTACATCATTTCTGATTGATCTATATTTGCATGGTTTCTTTTAAATATTTGTGAATTAATTATTTTCGGGAATATACGGATGGACAGAGCATGAATGTATGGTCCGCCAAGATTTCATGCATCATACAATACAGGAGTTTGTAAATTTGTTGAAGTCACCACAAGTCCTTGACGCATGTTTTAAGTATGAAGACAAAGAAAATACTGTCCATACTTTGACGGCAAATCTAGCTACAATTAGACTACAGTTGGTAACACGTATTTGTTAAGAACTACAGCATGGCCCAACCACTGCATGAAAAATGTACGTGAAACAATCTCATGAAAGCATTGCCTGCAAAGGGATGGTAATATTGATTTCGTAGGTGGCGTGATTTTGTTATAGTGGATGAATCTAATAATGATGATGCAAGTGTAATGACAATGATCATGTTATGGTGGATGATGCTGATGGTTCTGGTGACAATGATTTCGATTAGAGGAGATGCTGCGCCACGCTGAACCGGAAGTGCTAATGGTGTCGACGAGAGGTTTTAGATAATTTCGATGCGTTAAAACCGTCAGCAAATGAACTTTTATTTCACAACTCAAAAGGATTGACAGGAGGTTCACAGTATTATATTCGGTGCTTCAACTTGAGATTGAAGACTGGAAACGGTTCGTCAAATGGTAGTTTTAAGGATTTGCTGGGTCTCTTCAAACAATTGCGACCAAGCCTTTCTCCTTACTAAAAATACATATCAAGTCAAAGCTTGTCTATCTATAGTTGCTGGTTATGCAAAAGTACATGCCTACGTCAATCGCTGTATCTATAAAAAATGGGTAAATAGGTTTTTGCGAACAATACTATTAACAACGAGTAAGAAACTGCTTCATGCATGGACAATTAGAAGAAGATTTTAGGACCAGATATGTGGCATCCGCCGCCTAAAGATCCCTTGAATCGTTGGTCTCGAACCCTATGAATGTTGAACTATACATGCGTATCCTTCTCAACGCTCGCGACATGTCGCTATCCTCGTCTCCAATGCATCGCCGTGCACTTTGGTCCATAGTGTCGTCCCACACAATGACGATCACTCCACAACGTCCCTTGCGCACCCTGCGCCTTCGCTACCTCATCATCGTCTACATAGACTACGGCTACTCTACACATGGCTTTCTCGACCATGGCTTCTTCGCACCCTTTGCTTCGGCTATATCTACTACGGCATAAAGTGCTATCATCATGTTGAGTACTTTTACTGAGTTTTTTCTCTAATCTAAATGTTTGCATAGCTCGCAATTGGACTATAGAGGGATGTTAGATTATGATAGTTACAGTTGTATTAACATTGAATCAATTTGTATCATAGTCTTCCTTGTCTGTGGATATACCTTATCTTCTCTCAATATGACCTATATACCGCTCTAGGTACTCCTACATATACCTCCACTCTGAGCCTCAATAGTGGCAGATTAAGAGTGAAGTCTTTCTAATTGAAAAGTAGCAGTGAAGTATTCAAATTAGAAAAGTAATTAAGATTTTCCCAGACGTGTCAAATCTGCATGCTAATCGTATTACAAAGCTGGAGGAAAAATGTGTTGAAATCTCTATTGTACGATCCAAATATGCAATTTAAATTGACAAAGGGACAAACGGCAACAAACCAATAGCCCATGCAATAAGGCTGACCAACAAGATTGAGAACGGGGTCGCCACTCCGTATGGCATGAGCCAATGAAGTGCCGACCGGTCATGGTTGGTCCCCCTAATCTCTAAATGATGGCTTGGCCCCTGAAAACAAGCCCACAGGTCCTCTGAGTCACTATATCCTAGTTGTTAGTAGTAATGAAAAGGACATGGTGTCAGTTTTAAATTGAATCAGCATCTGGATGTTAATTCTTGTCTATTCACTGTCCTAATACTGTTTGCTAACCAAGGGCATATGGCTCACCTAAATTCAGTCAGCACCAGAAAATTAATTCACCCTCCAACTGCCTGAGTGAAATAGTTAACGGTACAATTAATTATGGTCGAGCAGAGATCAACATCATGTAAGCATATATCCACCACATCAACGAACTAATCGATCTGTTCAACACGTATATTACGCACTGTGTGTGCAACGATATCGACGTGCTCTTTGGAGAAAACTCAGATGCTTTTTTCTACCGGGACAACGATTTCGCAAAGGGAATGTGCAAATTAATATCTTGTTACCTAACGGTTTTCTCTGATCGGTAACAATGCCGATAAACCTAAAACATATAACTTATAAAATTGAAAACTTGGTACAATTAATGAGTCCTACTTACTATCATAGCTCGTGAGAAGTTCGATTACCATAGTAACCAGAAGATAACGAAAAGATATGAAATCTTCGAATAACATTAAACTAATTAAACAGCATTTGTTAAAAAAGACTACGTCATCGTATTCTCTCGTAACTCGTGCATGTAAGAGCATTCTCAACTGGAGCTCATAAGATGGTTTCAGGTTTAAAAAATATATAGAAAATCCTCCAAATATTTAGAGCATGAAATTAAAATTATACACGGTAGATTTTCCAACAAAGATGCTTATTTGATAACTAATCGGGTCCCACAAATGATTGAAAAATTCACGAGAAAACGAAACGGAAATCAGCACTCGCACGATATCCGGTACGGTCTCACGCGCGCGCAATCTCTAGGTCGTCAGCGCGTGCAATCGCTGTTTTGCCGCAGATTGAACAACCTGTTGGTTTCATGTTGTCGCGCCGAGCGAACCTCCCACTTCGCCGGGCCTGCCCGACACCGTGCCGGTCCGCGTAGCCCGTTCGGCGTGCCGCCACCTTTGTTCCTCCGCGCGCCTTCACCGTACGAACAACTAGGCCGCACGAGATGGCCACAGCTCCGTATATGCCTCGCTACGACGACGAAGAAGGAGCCGGCTTCAATGCATGTTCCATCCGTGCGTGTTGGAAATATTTTTATGAGAGTGGATCTCGCTCGATACAATCTTCGCACGGAGAGAGCCTCGCGCACGCTAAAAGGGTTAACTGCACGCGCCAAGTGTTTTGGGAATAGATCTGCTTCTTCTCGCTTTGAGAACAAAAAGTGATTTTGAGAGCCTCTTTCTTTAGGGATCTATATACATTACTACAAAAAGCTCATAGGTATCGGTCCAAAAGGTGTGTCTGCTCAATTAAATCCGGCACCTATTATATCTATAGATGTCGAATGAATAATAAAACCGACACATATACTATAGGTGGCGGTTCTTGTTACAAACCGCCACCTATTCTTCGCGAATAGGTGTCGGATGAATAGTAGAACCGACACCTATACTATAGGTGGCGGTTCGTAATAAGAACCATCATCTATTCTCAGAAAAACACTATTTCCTCGATTAGTACCATACCGCTTGTCGAACAAGACCAACATCAGCTTAAATATGTATCTCTCATCACTACTAAAAAACATGCATAAGTGTCGGCCTAATAGGTAGCGGTTCAACAAAAACCGACACCTATTAAAAAAATAGGTAGTAGTTTTAAAGAAAGTCTGGCACTTATACAATAGGTGTCGGTTTTTTAAAAAAATCGACACCTAAAATATATTATAGGTATCGGTTCTAAAGAAAAACCGACACCTATAGTATAGGTGCCGGTTTTTTTAAAAAACTCGACACCTATAATATATTATAGGTGTCGCTTTTTCGAAAACCGACACCTATGCCGAGCCGACGCTTCCTTTGTGAGCCGAGCCGCCTTCCTCTCTCTTTCTTTCCAGCCATCCTTATCCCCTCTCATCCTTATCTCTTCACTCTCACACTCACTCTCACCACATCTCTCTCTCACTATTTTCTCTCATCCATCTCTTCGGCCAGAGGTGGAGGGCGCGCCGGGCGGGCGCGCTGCGGCGGGCGGCCGGCGGCGGGAGTCGGCGGAAGGCGGGGGCGGCGGCGGAACGCCGGGAGACGGCGGCGGAAGGGGCGAAGACGGGGCCGAGGCGGCGGAGTCGCGGGCGCGGGGGCACGGCGGGAGAGGCACGGCGGAGGTCGGCGACTGGGAGTCGACGGGAGGCGGGGCGGCGGCGGGAGGCCGGGAGGCGGCGGGAGGCGGCGCGCGCCGGATTCGGGAGGGGCGCTGCGGCGGTGGAGGAGCCCTCCCACCGGATCTCGGTGAGTGGAGGCGGCGGCGCGAGGTGCCTCCCGCTCCCGGATCTGGCGGGGAGGCGGCGACGCACCGGATCGGCCCGCGGGTGCTTCCACTCGGGGCATGCGGGGCCGAGCGCATGCAGAGATCCCGCTGCGACCCGACGGCGCCGGCGACTCCACACCGGTTTTTGATTGCTCGTGTTATTTGATTTTGTTGTCCTTGTTCTATGAAGGATGAAATGGATTATTGTTGTTGATGGAATGGATTATTGTTGTCCTTGATCTATAAGGATGGAATGGATCTACTGCGGAAGTATTGTTGTTGTTGATTGTTGTTGATGGAACTGCTCTTGTTGATTATTATTGATGATCCGTTTTGAATGATGAACGGGATTAGTGGGCTGTTCTTGAGATGGGATTACGCGGCTTGAGCCGATGCATAGGTGAGCCAGCTTTTTTAATCTGAGAGCACATAGGTGTCGGTTCTATAACCAACACCAATGACCTACTAATTGGTGTCGA
>JAIFGZ020000552.1:0-203294 GCA_019925245.2 Oryza australiensis | reverse complement strand
GCGGCGCGCGCGGCCGGGGCCGGTACGGCGTCGAGCATCTTGTGACCAATGAACAAGTGCGATCTGTTAATTTCCGATTTTCTATTTTCTTTTCCCATTTTCCATTTTCTTTCCTTCTAAAAATTCCAAAATAAATCCTAATATTGTAAAAATAATTTTTAACTCTATATTTTAAACTTTTTCTTGACTTTTATTTTCCACAATTATTTTTCATACTTATTTAAATTCTTTTTCCAAATTTTCATAATTCACTCATTTTTAACAAAATCAAATTCCCACATTTCGTACGCCTCCGAAAATTTTACTATTTATTTTGTATTTTAATTTATCTTCTCCCAACCAAAATTTTTATTTTATATTACTCGAAATGCGTTTTCACAAATCCGCACTTTTTCCGATTCTTTTTAAAACCCCGTGCGACTTCCGCACCGACATTTTGTCAACTCGAAAACTCCAAATATGCCAAAAAGGGAATTGACCACGACTAAATTTATGCAACGAGCGGCAAATAAGAAACAACAAACCGAGAAATAGCAATAAACCAAGGTTTTTGAAAGTTCCGATTTTTACGCTCCGATTTCGGTTCTCCGATTTTCGGGATGTCACACTTGCCGAGTACGGTTGGTACTCACCCTTGCTATACGCACAAACCTCCAGTGATGGAAATGAAGAGCCGAAGACCCCTACGCGTACTACCGGAGGGCGAAGGAACCGACGGCGCATATTAGACTTTAGCTCCGGTCGTTGCTCGTGGCAATGGACAAGCCGCCTCTTTCCGCGCCTTATCTAAACTCGTTTTTATGTTGTATTCGGACCATAAGGTCCTGTGGGAGAACAATGCCTTCGGGCCTATTTATGTAATAATGGTACTGTAAGACTATTCGTGCATGCGCACTTGATTATCCAAGATCGCCTTCGTGGGTACCAACTACTTGATCCAGGGAAATGGTACTATGAACACGAAAGATTCCCGACTCAAAATCGGGGTCCACGAGCGGTATCGAGCGATGCGACCGTAGGCTAAAACCAAATGGCGCCCTACCCTAACCGGATGGCTAAAGGGAAATATCCCTACAATAGGATCAGTTTTAAACTATTATTTCCGAAAATGCAAATATATCTTTTCTACATCGTATTTTTTTCCCAAATGATTATGATAGCTCTCTCCCGCTAACGCTAAGTTGCCCGTAAAAGCAGATGTCAAACCACGACTAACCTCGGGAAGTCACTATTCCGCGAGACGAGGGGTTCGTGGTACAACTTCAGTCCCTACTATGGTGCTTGAGATACCCGGAGCCACCCACCTATCACATCAAAAGGCATGGCTCCGAAGAGTATCCAGCTGGGAGGCAGCAAATCCATAGAAGCCCGTATAGGAAGCGAGACATCTTATCGCTTCCATACCCGCTACCACCGGGACCTAGCGAAGCACTATTCAGATGCGGCTCGCGAGGCTTTCCTTCGCCCGAATGCGGAACACCGTGCCGAACTCACAATGACGAGTTCGTGCATCATCCTTAACGCAAAGAGGGCAACCCGGGCCTGCACCGTGGAGGCTACCCCCTGCTGCTACAACCCGATGGTCACGCGTTTATCGCGTTGGGCGGAGACAGCAGACGACTGTTATGAGGAGGCCCTACTCGAGATCAACGATCGCGGTCACGCCTCAATGATCGGTCGACACCACCAAGGCTGCGGAGACCGAATAAGCATGCTTGCGGAGCTTCATTGCAGCCAATGGTGCTCGAGTATGAGCAACTCTCGGACCGCTACATGGCCCGAGGGGAGGCTCTGGTGGAGCTGGAAGAGCAGCTCGGGAAGAGCAAGCGGCGAGATCAACCGGCTAGAGGAACAGTTGCGCACTCGTCCCCGTCTACTGCTCGCAGTACTTCCACCGAGCCGGTACCAACACTTCCTGCCCCTGTGCCCGACCATTATTACCTTATGACTCCAGCATGCTTGGATACTTTTCAAGCTATGATGGAGCAAGCCTTCATGTTGAGCACAGAGGCACACTGCACTGTAGACCCCACGGCTGCCACCCCGAGCTCCGTACCGGTACCATCCGAGCCGGGATCGGGAGAGGGTAACCCCATCCAGATCTACACCGACACGGAGTCCGAGGCGGAGCCCATGGAGATCAAATGGGAGTCTAGCGACACCGACTCAATGGAGGAGGAAGTTCCCCTCGTCGCCGACTCACACGGGAGGCCCCCTCACCCGCGCATCGCTCGCAAGAGTACGCGGCCACCGAGTCGGAAGATTCGGCGTGACTCCGAGGCCACCACCTCCGAGCCGTGGGGACTTCGGTTTGCTTCAGCAGAGATCACCCACTTCCGGCGCGACTCTTGTGGATGGATGGAGGACTAGGCGGGAGGACCTTCCCGGCTCGGCGGCACTTCCTATTTCCCCTTAATTAGTTGAACTAGTTGGACGATATAATTATTATTGCTATCTGGCATGAAGGACTGTGTGTGTGTACAATCAGTGTACCTCCTTATGTAATATGATGAACTGAGCATCGCCTCGCGATGTCTTAATTCGTATGCCTATTATTATTTCACCTTGACTGATGATTGAAGATCATTCGAAAGAACTTGAAGAAAAATTCCCGTGAGCTATAACCTAAACTAGTCCGATCTCTTGATTCATCTCACTTCTTCGGATGGCACATCGTCGCAGAGCCGCAGAACCAACGAGAACCCGCCGAACCTAACCCCTCCACCTGGCGAGAGGTCATGGCTTTCGAGACCCGGCTACTCCAAGCGATTGCTAATAATCAAGGAAGTCGAGGAGGATCGAGTGCAGGAGAATTCATGAGAGCTAAGCCACCCACTTTTTCCACGGCCGAAGAACCTATGGATGCCGAGGATTGACTAAGAGTGATAGAAAAGAAGCTAACCCTCGTCGAGTCCGAGAAGCCGATAGAGTTGTCTTCGCTACTAACCAGTTGGAGGGTCCGCGAGTGACGGTGGGACACCTACAAAGAAACACGAGCCGAAGACGCGGTGAACCAACATGGGAGGAATTCACGGCTGCGTTCCGTGAGAATTTCGTGCCACATGCGTATGAGGATGAAGAAAACGAGTTCCGCGAGCTGCGTCAAGGGAACACCTCGTACAAGAATATCGAACAAGTTCACCCAGCTTGCCGTTACGCCACCGGTGACACAGCGGACGAGGAAGAAAAGATAGACAAATTCATTGAAGGACTAAATGACGAACGGGGGACCAATGATCGGGCGGGATCACACCGGTTTCCAAAGCCTCATCAACAAGGTCGTCCGGCTTGAGCATGACCAAAAGGTGGTAGACAATAACCGCAAGAGGAGGCTCGCTATGGCTCGCCCATTTCAGGGAACGCCACAACGCCCCAAGGGAGCCACCCCGTTTGGATGGAAGCCAAACGTCCCGGCAACTGGACGTTCTCTCGCTTCCGACCATGTCAACAGGTCAGCTACACCTCAGCTTCGTACACCCACACCAACCCTAGCCGCTCCAGGAAGAAGGAATGTGAGCTGCTTCAATTGCGGAGAATTCGGGCACTACTCCAATAGCTGCCCAAAACCACGCAACACCCCTGTGCGCACGGCGCCAATGCGACACCCGTCCGAGGAACCCCACCCCTGCGGCGGGGACGAGGTCCTTCAGGACCCCGCTACCCAACGAGGCTGCCACCGGATTTCGACGTGGCCAGGTGAATCATGTGCGGGCGAAAGAAGCACGGGAGGACCGGAGCGTATTGATGGGTATGTTCTCTATCAACTCTACACCTTAAAGTTTTATTCGATTCTGGAGCCTCGCATTCATTCATATCTTCCCAAGTAAGCAAACAACACCACCTACACCAAGTAGCACTTAAGAGGCCTATGTTGGTACATTCACCTGGGGGAGACATAACCGTACCCCAAGCCTGCATTAATGTGCCCATACGGATTAGAGACGTGGTGTTTCTCTCAAACCTTATGGTGTTGTCGCCCCAAACCATAGATGTCATACTCGGAATGGATTGGTTGACCAAAAATAATGGAGTTATAGACTGCCGTCGAAGGGAAGTCACGGTATCCACCCCGTGGGGATCACCGATGAGCATAACTATGGATCAAAACCCAAAGCTATGTGAACAAGCTGCGGGAGTGTTCACCATGCTACCTCTAGGCGGAATGCCGTAGTACAAGAATACCCGGACGTGTTTCCGAGGAATTGCCGGAATGCCCCGGATCGCGACATAGAGTTTATCATCGATCTAATGCACGGTACGCCCCCATATCCAAGAGGCCTTATCGAATGCCGGCCAACGAGTTGGAGGAACTCAAGAAGCAAATAAGAGAATTACAAGAGAAGGGATTCGTGCGCCCACTCTTCTCCCCAGGGAGCTCCGGTACTCTTCGTCAAGAAGAAGGATGGGAGCATGCGAATGTGTGTGGACTACCGATCGCTAAACGAAGTCACTATCAAGAACAAGTACCGCTACCTCGGATCGATGACCTATTCGATCAACTTAAGGGTGCACGGGTGTTCTCCAAGATTGATCTACGGTCGGGATATCATCGGTTGAAGATTAGAGCCGGAGATATTCCTAAGACGGCATTCTCTACACGATACGGCTTATACGAGTTCACAGTGATGTCCTTTGGATTGACCAATGCCCCTGCATACTTTATGAACCTAATGAACAAGGTATTCATGGAGTACCTGGACAAATTCATAGTGGTATTCATCGACGATATACTTATCTACTCCAAGAACGATGAGGAACACGCGGAGCATCTACGACTAGTCTTGGAAAAGCTACGAGAGCACCGGCTGTATGCAAAGTTCAGCAAATGCGAGTTCGGCTCAAGGAAGTCGCTTTTCTTGGCCACGTGGTTTCAGCGGAGGAGTAGCGTAGACCCCGCCAAGGTCGAAGCCGTCACGGGATGGAAGGCACCCAAGTCGTGACGAAGTTCGGAGTTTCTTGGGCTTGGCCGGTTATTACCGACGGTTTATCGAAGGGTTTTCCACTATAGCCCGACCTATGACTCAACTTCGAAGAAGGAAAAGAAGTTTGAATGGAATGAGAAGTGCCAAAAAGCCTTCGACCAACTAAAAGAAAAGTTAACCAGCCCCAATCTTGACCTTACCCGACAACCGGAAGGACTTCGTGATGTCTTGTGATGCATCCCGGCAAGGATTGGGAGGAGTGTTGATGCGAGATGGGAAGGTCGTAGCGTATGCCTCTCGCGATTCACGACCCCACGAAGAGAATTATCCCACACACGACTGGAATTAGCCGCGGTTGTACACGCATTGAAGATCCGGAGACACTATCGATCGGGAACCACCGTGATGTGTATACCGATCACAAGAGCTTAAAATATTTCTTTACTCAGCTGATCTCAATCTACGACGGAGCGATGGCTGGAGTTGATCAAGGATTACGATCTAGGAATCCACTATCATCCCAGCAAGGCAAATGTTGTGGCCGATGCGCTGAGCCGCAAAGCCCAATGCAACCACAGGGATTGGGAGGTATGGCCGCGAACTCCAAGAAGAAATGGCTAGACTCAATCGCACTTTGATTCCTTACGGAGAAGTAAACTCACTGGAAATCCAACCCCTACTGAGGACTCAAATAGAGGAAGCCCAAAAGGGAATGAGGAAACCCGGAAATCAAGGAACGCATGGCCGCTGGACGCGCTAAGGAGTTTTCGGTAGATGACAAGGGAATCTGTGGTACAAGAAAAGAATCGTGTGCACGAACGAGGCGGTTTGAGAGGATTGATCTTAAAGGAAGCCCACGAATCGGCATATTCGTTACATCCGGAAGCACGAAGATGTACAGGACTTGAAAGGAGAATACGGTGGCCTAATATGAAGAGGGATGTAGCCGAATACGTAGCCGTGTGCGATGTGTGCCAAAGGGTGAAGGCCGAACATCAACGCCCGGCTTGCTGCAGCCACTCAAGATTCCCGAATGGAAATGGGACGAGATAGGCATGGACTTCATAGTAGGACTACCTAAGACTGCTGATGGTTACGATTCCATTTGGGTGATAGTAGATCGGCTCACCAAGACTGCAGATTTATTCTGTGAAAACTAAATACAACGGTGCCAAGCTAGCGGAACTATATATGAGTAGGATTGTGTGTCTCCACGGTGTACCAAAGAGGATTATATCGGATCGTGGTACCCAATTCACGTCTCATTTTTGGAGCAAGGTCCACGAGGCACTCGGCGGTCACCTCGCCTTTAGTACCGCTTACCACCCGGTGACGGACGGGCGAGAGGACGAATCAAGTGCTAGAAGACATGCGAGAGCTCTGGCGTTAGATTTCACCAAGGATTGGGAGAAATGTTTGCCGTACGCCGAGTTCTCTTACAACAATAGCTATCAAGCCAGTCTGAAGATGTCGCCAAACGAAGCTTTATTTGGTCGCCGATGTCGAACACCACTAATGTGGTCGGAAACCGGTGAACGAACAATATTCGGGCCTGACATAATCAAGGAGGCTGAGGAAAAGGTTCGCCTGATCCGGGACCGACTACAAGCTGCTCAATCACGACAAAAGAGCTACGCGGACACCCGTCGAAGAGAATTGGAATTTAAAGAAGGTGACTACGTGTATCTAAAGGTCTCACCACTACGGGGAACTCAGAGATTCAAGGTCAAGGGGAAACTCGCACCACGATACGTGGGCCCATTCTTGATAAGCGCTAGGAGAGGAGAAGTGGCTTACCAATTGGAACTGCCCGAGAATCTCTCCGATGTCCACCCAGTATTCCACGTATCGCAGCTGAAGAAATGTTTGCGAGTACCCGAAGAGCAAGCTCCTTTAGAAGCCATCCATGTCCACAGTGATCTTACTTACCCGGAGCATCCAATCAAGATACTAGACGAGGCAGAAAAGAAGACACGGACCAAATCATGGCGCATGTACAAGGTACAATGGAGCAATCACACGGAAGAAGAGGCTACCTGGGAGAGCGAAGAGTTACTCAGGACAGAATACCCACATCTACTCAGCAACCGGTAAGAAATCTCGGGGACGAGATTTATTGTTAGGGGGGTAGGTTTGTAACATCCTGAAAATCGGAGAACCGAAATCGGAACGTAAAAATCGGAACTTTCAAAAACCTTGGTTTATTGCTTCATCTCGGGTTTGTTGTTTCTTATTTGCCGGCTCGGTTGCATAAATTTAGTCGTGGTCAATTCCCTTTTCGGTGTATTTGGAGTTTTCGGAGTTGACAAAATGGTGGTGCGAAAGTCGCATCAGGGTTTTGAAAAGGAATCCGGGGAAAAGTGCGGATTTGTGAAAACGCATTTCGAGTAATATAAAATAAAAATTTTTGGTTGGGAGAAGATAAATTAAGACATAAAATAAATAATAAAACTCTCGGGAGGCGTACTCGAAATTTGGGAAATGTATTTTTTTAATTAAAAATGGGTAAATTATAAAAATTAGGAAAAAGAATTTAAATAAGTATGAAAAATAATTATGGAAAAAAATGAAAGTCAAGAAAAAGTCTAAAATATAAAGTTAAAAATTATTTTTAGAATATTAGGATTTATTTTGGAATTTTTAGAAGGAAAGAAAATAGAAAATGGGAAAAGAAAATTTAAAATCGGGAAAAAGTGAGAATGCACTTGTTCATTGGTCTAAATCGTTCGACGCCGTACCCCCCCCGGCGCGCGCGCGCGCGTTGCCCGACCGTACGCGCCGCGCTGCGCGCCACGCGCCGCGCCGCAACCGCGCCTCGGCCCCTACCCGCGCGCGCCACGCGCCGCACGGCACACGCGCCCGCGCGCGCCGTGCGCCACGCGCCACGCGGCGCTCGCCGCCCGGACCCGCCGCCCGCGCCGCCGCGCCGCGCCGCTGCGCCGCCCGCCACGCCACGCGCACCGCGCGCTCGCCGCCACGCGGCCGAGCCACGCCCGGCCCCTACCCCGCGCGCGCACGCCGCTCCGGACCGCCGCCGCGCCGTGCGCTTCGGCCGCCGCGTTTCGCCGCCGTACCCGGCCCTTCCCGTGCGCCACCGCGTGTCACCGCCGCGTCGCGCCGAGCCGGACCCCCTCCTTCCACCCGCGCCCGCGCCGAGCCCCCGCTGCGCCTATAAAAGGCGGTGCCCGCCGATTCCACCGCACCACCGCCGTGTTTTCGCCGTTCCGAGCACCACCGCCAAGGGCCGCCGCCGTTTAGCCATCGCCGCCGTGCGCAAGCCCATTCCCGTGCCCCCTTGCTCCTCCCCGAGCCGCCGTCGCCGTAAGCCCCCTTTGCGCCGTCTTGTCCCTCACTTCGCCGCCTCTGTTTCTCCTCCTGGCACCGGTCGAACACCTTGCGAGCATGGAACAGTGCGCGCAGAGAAAAGGAAAAAAAAAAAGAAAAGAAAAAGAGAAAAAGAAAAATAGGGAAAAATTAGGAAAAATTTTGGAAAATTTGGAAAAATATTTTGGGATGACTTGAGTAAAATTTTGGGCAAAAATAAATTATTTTCTCGCATATTTTCTCGGTGCAAAGTTTGAAAAATCGGAATCGGACGTTTTCCGAATTTCATTTCGCATCGTTTTTCAATCCGGATTCCGTTTAATTCTTTCCCGCCATCGAAATAGGTTTCGCTTTTGTGCTCAAATCCTCAAATTTCGAGCACGAATTTTCTTCGCTGATATTTTCAAACGTAAATTCCAAATTTAATTGCGATCGCCGACTTTGCGAAAACCCTAGGTCATCGGCTCGACTCCAAAAACCCGGATTTTCCTCGCAACCCTTGTCCCAACTTGAGTAGAATTTTCGGCAAAACTTTTGGAGTTGTTTTCATGGCTTTTGTGGTTCTTTTCGATCTCTCGGTGTTTTGTTGAATTCTAACTGAATTCAATTGATCTTTCGCACGTACGGGTAGCGCCTGAAGAAACCGGCATCGACACCGCTGAAGATTCCGCCCCTCAAGTGTGCGAGCAAGGCAAGTCTTCACACCCTTTGAACATATTGATCCCAATTGCGAAATGATGTTATTTTAAACTCTAAACATGCATGCTTCACCAAGTTACCTATACTTGTTGTGCCATTCCTTGCTATTGAGTACCTTTAGAATTACTCCTTGTAACTCGCGATGTGATACAAATAACCGAAGCATAACTTCGGTAAACTACTTAGCCATGCTATACTTAGATTTATGCATACTCATGACTTTATGAAAAAGCTTATGCTTGGGCAACTACCTTAGGGGAGGTAGTTGAGATTCGGCATGTGGAGACATGAGCGCCACATGACCATGATGAATTAAGTTTTATGAAAATTGAAAGTACTATACAAATGTTTTAGACTGGGGCGGCCGGATGTTTTGGGTGGATTCCGGAAAAGGCAAGTGCCGACCCTGGTCAATTAAGGACCGAGCCATGAGATAGCCGGAAACGAGCCGGTACAACCGTACTTCTCGAATGGGTATAGACCTAGGCTGACTAGATAGCCGAGCGGAGGCGGTATCCTTGCATAGATGGTTCTCTATGATGTGGTTATGGGATGAGGATGAGGCTGCGGCCTTTGTTATGAATGGTGGGATTGAACCGATGTTAATTAAACTTAAAGATCTGAAAAGACTTCCCTTACCCCGGGTGCGCCAGAACTCCTCTCACTGCTAGAAAAGGACGGCTAGAGTGCATGAGGGCTTAAGTTCATGGAGCGGAGTGCGCCAAAGTGAGGTTATCGAAAGGCTTTGCCGTGGCCGTCTCATGTGTTGAGGCGTAGGCTCATTTGTTGGGCTGTCACGGAGTACGGGTAAAGTGTACATCCACTGCAGTGTGAATGAATCAATCTATTCGAATAGCCGTGCTCCCGGATATGGAGCATCGTGACAAGACTTTCGCTTGGCTAGACTTGAACTTGAAAATACTTGGGATGGGTTTGCATAATGATTTTATTCGTGGTGGATCAACTTCTCGAGAGTACGAGAAGGGGTGGACTCCCAGAAAAACATGACGAACCGGAGGCGGGAAGCCATCCTTGGAATCACGAGGGATGGTAGACGAACCGTCGCGGGTTAATGAACTATGAAATTAAAACTTGATTTGGCTAGTCGGTAGGCTTGTGAAAAGAATTGTGAAAACGGCTTTACGCAAAAATAACCCTAGCCATGTTACGTGAATAACCCTATCATATGCATTAATTCGTGTTGGCTTGCTAGTACGGTTGGTACTCACCCTTGCTATACGCACAAACCTCCAGTGATGGAAATGAAGAGCCGAAGACCCCTACGCGTACTACCGGAGGGCGAAGGAAGCGACGGCGCATATTAGACTTTAGCTCCGGTCGTTGCACGTGGCAATGGACAAGCCTGCCCTCTTTCCGCTGCCTTATCTAAACTCTGTTTTTATGTTGTATTCGGACCATAAGGTCCTGTGGGAGAACAATGCCTTCGGGCCTATTTATGTAATAATGGTACTTGTAAGACTATTCGTGCATGCGCACTTGATTATCCAGTACTGCCTTCGTGGGTACCAACTACTTGATCCAGGGAAATGGTACTATGAACACGAAAGATTCCCGACTCAAAATCGGGGGTCCACACGCGCTCAACCTGTCCATTGCTTTTGGGGTGCGCGGCCGATGCGTAGCATATTTTTATGCCGAAATCTTCACGAATTCCTTGAAAATGCCTCCAGTGAATTGAGTCCCGTTGTCGGTTATTATTCTGTTCGGGACGCCGAACCAGTGCACGATGTTGAGGATGAAGTCTCGTGCTTTGTCAGTTGTGATTGTAGCAACCGGCTTAGCCTCGATCCACTTGGAAAATTTGTCAATTGCGACGAATAAGTGTGTGAATCCTCCTGGAGCCTTTTTGAAAGGGCCAACCATGTCTAAGACCCATACTGCAAATGGCCATGATAGTGGAATTGTTTGTAGTTCTTGGGCTGGGACATGACTTTGCCGAGCGAAGAACTGGCAACCTTCACACGTTCGGACTACTTTGTCGGCATCGGAGACCATCGTAAGCCAGAAAAAACCTTGTCTGTAGGCTTTGCCTGCCAAGGTGCGTGCTGCCGCGTGACTTCCGCATATACCCGAGTGGATATCTTGGAGTAGTTGTCGTCCTTCCTCAGGTGTGATGCATCTCATCAGGACTCTGGAGGGACTTCTCTTGTATAAATTGGAATCAGCCATGACATAAGCCTGACAACAACGTCGGACGTGTTCTGCCTCATCTCGGTCTTCCGGCAGCTCTTGCTGAGTTAAAAATTTGATGAGTGGTGTCCTCCAGTCGACGTCGATCATGGCGGCTTCATTTGTAGCTTGCTCGTTGGGAGTTGGTTTGGCAGCAACAGTTGGTTCGTAGAGATGTTCTACAAAAACGTCTGTTGGAGCGGCTTCTCGCTTGGACCCGAACTGCGCCAACTCGTCAGCTGCCTCGTTGTTATGTCTTAGGACATGGGATAGTTCCAGTCCGTCAAACCTGTCTTCAAGTTTGTGAACTTCTTGCCGGTAGGCCTCCATGGTGTCGTTTAGACAGGACCAGTCCTTCATCACTTGGTTCACAACCGGTGGGAATCCCCTTTCACGATGAGCCGACGTATCCCGAGTGAAACTGCAGCTGCATCCATGTAGCGGGCTTCATACTCGGCGACGTTGTGTGAGGCGGAGAAGTGAAGGTGGAGAACATATCTTAGCCTTTCCCAGTCGGGAGATCAACACGACTCCTGCTCCCAAGCCGGTGATCCTCTTGGATCCGTCGAAGTGCATGGTCCGATCTGAAGGTCTTCCCGAGGTACGTCTTCTTGCTGTTCGGTCCACTCGGCTAAGAAATTCGCCAGGGTTTGTGACTTCACGGACGTCCTCGCCTTGAAAGTTAAGTCCAACGGCGTCGGTTCCGGGGCCCACTTCGCGATGCGCCCGGTCGCCTTCCGGTTGTGGATGACATCGCCGAGTGGAAAGGAAGTGATGACGGTGACCAGAGTGACCCGAAAGTAGTGTGCCAATTTCCTCGTGGTTATCGAACACCGTATAACAATTTTTGTACACGAGGGTAGCGAATTTTGGCTCCTGCCAGCACTTCGCTAACGAAGTAGATTGGCCTTTGAATTTTCTGGACTCGTCCTTCTTCTTCACGTTCAACGACAAGGACGGTACTGACCACCTGGTGAGTGGCTGAGACGTACAGTAGCAGGGGCTCCTGTGGCTGAGGTGAGGCTAGGACGGGTGGCGTCGTGAGAAATTCTTTAAAATCTTCGAAGGCCTTGTTGGCTTTCGTAGTCCACTGGAAGTCGTCAGTTTTCTTCAGTAGCCTGAAGAAAGGCATGCCTCGTTCGCTGAGTCGAGAGATGAATCGGCTTAGTGCCGCCATGCAGCCAGTGAGCTTCTGGACATCTTTCTGGTTACTCGGGGCTTCATATTCAGGATGGCGTTGATTTTCTCTGGGTTGGCTTCAATGCCGCGATTTGACACCATGAAGCCGAGCAGTTTGCCTGACGGCACGCCGAACGTGCACTTCTCCGGGTTCAACTTCATTCTAAAGGCCCTGATGTTCGCGAAGGTTTCTTCTAAGTTGGCGATCAGGTCTTCCTTCTGCTTGGTCTTGATGACGACATCGTCGACGTAAGCTTCCACGTTCTTCCCAATCTGCGTCTGAAAACATCTCTGGATCATGCGTTGGTATGTGGCTCCGGCGTTCTTCAGGCCGAAAGGCATCGTGATGTAGCAGTAAGCTCCAAACGGCGTGATGAATGATGTTTTCAGGCAGTCGGATTCCTTCAAGCTGATTTGATGGTAGCCCAAGTAGCAGTCCAGAAAGCTTAGGAGCTGGCAGTCAGCTGTCGAGTGCACGACTTGGTCGATGCGAGCCAGCCCGGATGGATCTTTGGGGCAGGCTTTGTTGAGGTCGGTGTAGTCAACGCACATGCGCCATTGCCCCGTCTTCTTCCGGACCAGAACCGGGTTAGCCAACCAGTCGAGATGTAGGACTTCCTTGATAAAACCGGCGGCTAAGAGCTTTGTGAGTTCTTCCTTGATGGCATCTTTTCAATCCTGAGCGAACTTGCGCAATCGTTGTTTGATCGGTTTTGCGTCATCTTTGACGTGTAAAGAGTGCTCGATCACCTCCCAAGGAATTCCAGGCATATCAGATGGTTTCCAAGCAAAAACATCTTTATTATTTTGGAGGAAGGTGACGAGCACGCTTTCCTATTTAGGATCTAGTTCAGCGCCGATTACAGCAGTTTTTAAAGGATCCGATGGATCAAGGGAGATCTTCTTCGTTTTGGCATCGCCTTGTCCCGATTTGGCTATCTTCTTCCAGGGATTTCACCCTCTGGAGAAGTCGATGCGGCCAATCGGATTTCCTCCTGGCCACGCAATCTCTCACGACATTGGGCCATGTCGCAGCTCTCCTTGTCGTAGGTGAAGGCTTGTTTTACGTCGCTGCGCAAGGTGATGATGCCGTTGGGGCCCGGCATCTTCATGCAGAGGTAGGTATAGTGCGGTATCGCCATGAACTTGGTGAGTGCTGGCCTTCCAATGATCGCGTGGTAGGCTGTCTCGAAGTCAGCCACCTCAAAAGTGATATTCTCCGTTCGGAAGTTCTCACGAACTCCGAAGGTGACTGGAAGGGCGATGTGCCCGAGTCGCATGGATGACAGCCTCGGGATAACTCCACGGAAGGGGGCTGAGCTTGCCTTCAATTCCGCTCTCGGGATCTGCATCTCGTCCAGGGTCTTGGCGAACAAAATATTGAGGACGCTGCCCCCATCGATGAAGACGCGCTTGAGCCTGATGTTGCGGACCACCGGGTCTAACACCAGTGGATAGTGCCCCGGGTGAACCACTCGGTCAGGGTGATCCAAGCGGTCGAACGTGATGGCCACCTCTGACCATCGTAGGTATTGTGGGACTTCGGGTTGCGCCGCGTTGACCTCGCGGTCAGTTAGCTTCTGTTTCCTCTTGGATTCATAGGCTTGCGGCCCTCGAAGATGTGATTCAGCTTGCCCACGGGGTCTTGAAAAGGCTCCGCGTTTCCAGCCGGGTTGTTCTTCTTGGTGCCCGATGGACCGGCTTCATCAGTCGGCCTCTTATTGAGCTGTGCCGCATATTACTCGGCGAACTGTTTATAAATAAAGCAGTCCTTAGCCGTGTGCTTATGGTTGGGATGATGCGTGCACTGAGCGTTCATGATAGCTTCGTAGGCAGCGACTCGGGGGCAACGTTGGAAGTTGGACGTCGCGGCAACTAGGTCTTCAAGTCGACGCTTGCGGTCCTTCTGGCCCTGGTTGTTGTTGTCGTTATCCTTCTTAGGATGCCGGCTTCCTCCCGATTGCTTGTCGTCCCTCCTGTCAGGCCAGTCTTGGCGTACAAGTTCGTTGTCTTGAACATCTACTTCACCGTCTTTGGTGGCTTGCACCCAAATTTCCTGATCAACAGCTCATCACGGACTCCCTTCTGGAAGGCGGCGATGATGATGTCGTCGGTGATGTTGGGTATCTTGTTGCGCTTTTTGGAGAAGCGCCGAATGTAGTCCTTCAAAGGTTCGTCCGGCTTCTGGACGACGTTATAAAGGTCAAAGTGGGTTCCAGGTCTCTCGAAGGTGCCCTGAAAGTTGGCAATGAAGTGGTCCCTTAACTCACTCCACGAGCCGATCGAGCCTCTTGGTAAGCTCGTGAGCCAATTCCTGGCCGAGTTAGCGAGGGCAACAGGCAGGTAGTTGGCCATGGCCTTATTGTCGCCTCCTGCCGCACGGATGGCGAGGGTGTACACGGTTAGCCATGACTCAGGGTCGGTCTTCCCGTCATACTTCTCAATTCCGGTCGGCTTGAAACTGTTCGGCCAATGTACTCGGCGAAGATCCCGAGTGAAGGCGGGTACTCCGTCGTCATTGCTGTCGGGCGATTCCCTTCGATCTTCCCGGGAGCGTTGATTTCTTTCTTGATAGCGTCGGTCGAGGACCTCCCACAGATCACTCGGCGGGGTCCTTGGCAAGCTGCTTCGGTAGTCGGAGTTGTTGCTGCGGCGGACCCGGTGGTGGATGGGTGGTCATCCATGCCGCTTCTCGCGGGAGTCGGCCGACTGCTCTTGATGCTTGCGCGTGGTCTCGTGGCGAAGGTCTCTTGACCTAGTTGCCGTCCGGTCTGGCTCGGGCCATCTGTAATCCTTTGACCTTAGCGGCGGGAGTCGGCTTCTATCGGGCGTTTCTGCCACGGACTCGGTCGGCCTTCGTGCTGAGGTGGAGGGAGAACCATTGGCTGTAGCCGCGACGATGGTCTTGATTTTATCCAAGATTGGCATCATGTTGGGGGGTGCCGTCTCGATCACGGTGTCCAGGAGCATGAGGGCAGCGACAGCATTCTGCCGAGGCGTCTAGAAGACGTTGGTGTTGTGGATTCGCGTCTGAAGTATGGCCTCCCTAGCGGATCGTCCGGTCGCCCTCGGGTCCCTCTTTCTCTGTCGGCTTCCTCCTTGCGCTTCTTCTCGTCTTCCGCCGGCTTGCGCTCTGCTCATGCAGCTTGTTCTTCTTCTACGACCCTACGGGTCATGGCTGAGTCGGTCTCGACCACCTCAGCCATGAGGACGTCGAAGCACTTCGGCTCGTAGTCCTTGTCGCAGTCCGAGTTGGAGGATGGCTGCGACTTCCCTCGTGCAAGGGTTGCTCGAATCTGGATCATTCCAGTCCGAGTCGTAGCTTGATCATGTGGATCCCTCCGAGTGGGTCGATCTTGACTCGAGGGAGAGGAGCTTGCAGTAGATCTCAACGGCGCTTGGTAGTCCAAACGACACCGAGAGGTTTTCTCTCGAGTAGATTGGTTTCGACGGGGAGGTGAGGAGACAGCCGAAGATCTTGGCGACGTTTGGTAGCCCGAACGGCACCGAGTGGATTCCTCCGTCGGTGTGGATGGGCTGCATCTTGGAACTCAAGATTTTGTTGCAGATTTTGGCGTTGTTCGGCAACCCGAACGGTGCCGAGTGGGTTTCCCCTCCCGACTTGTCCGAATCCGAGTCGTAGGAGGACAACTTATTGAAGTCGTTAGCGGCGAAGTCGCCGGTGCCTGAAGAAGATCCATCGCGCTTGCCGGCGAGATTGTCGAAGAAGTCTTGACGCGCGGGCCCCTACCTGGCGCGCCAACTGTCGAAACTCAGTTTCTGCAATAGAAATTTGGGGGTGCAGTCAAGATCGCCAAGCTCGATGGGTTAGGTGGAAAACAAGGTTTAGACAGGTTCAGGCCCTCTCGTGAGGTAATACCCTACTCCTGTTTTGGGGATTCGATCCGCCGAGTGTATATTGATCTCAAGATCTGTAGCTCAAAAAACTCATAAATCAGATATCCCTCAAGGGACGCCCCTTACCCCCCTTATATAGTCTTGGGAGGCGGGCTTACAAGTCGGAAACCCTATCTTACTCTAAGTCGGTTTCCTCAATCTTACCAAACCGTGACTATGAGCCGTTGCCTTATCTAATCGGCAACGTAACACCCAAGTCATAATTGGTTTACATAATTAGCAGGCGCAACCTATCCTTATCTCTAGTCGGATAAGCTTGCCATGTGGATATCCGATTACCATAATCTCCACAGGTGGTGTGACCTTACGGCGGGTTCTTCAGAGTGGGCAACGGAAGTTGTGTAGACGTTTCTTGCCCTTCCGAAGATCCGACGGCCCAGATTTCGCCCAAAGTCGACGTGTCAAGCTAGGAAGTTGGATGGGTGAGAGGTGCTTCGAATGTTTCATGCTGGTCATAAATGACACTGCACGTTTTCCAAAAATCATGCTAGCTAGCCCATCGCCATCTCCCTATTTAAACTCCATTGCAGTGGGCTCTTCTCCTTACGCCTTCTTACTTCTCCACTTTGAGGAAGAGAAAGTTTCTCAGTTCTCCCGCTTGCATTGTGCAACCTTCTTCTTCCTCCCAGCAGTCTTAGGCTCATGGTCTCGTCGTCGAGTTCCAGTGAAGGTTGGAGTTCAATTGGGAGCCCTGAGAATTGGCAACGGCAGGTAGGCTTAACCTCTCTCCCTTTCCTGAAAGTTTCCTCCATTCCTCTAGTAGAGCTTCACCTGCCAGGTGTTGATGCCGTGACAGGAATTTGGTGTTATTCCGAAGCTGGAGATTGCGGAGATATGCCTTCCCGTTGCAACGGCCAAGCCAAAAGGGAAGTGAAAGCTAACTGCTTCCATAGAGGAAGGGCCGAGCATCCACGGGGAGGTGGGCAGGCAAGCGTTAGGACCTGCTCCCAAGATTGCATGCCGGGGTGCTGTGAAGTTCATGGCGTCCACTAGGTGAGCAGCATGGTTGCATTTTATTTGCATCGCCAGCGCTAACTGGGATTGTTGACAAGAACTGTCGATGGTCAACTCTCGCCTTGACGGGTCGTCATCTGCTGGCGGAGCTGAAGTGGCCATGACATCATCACTGCAGACCCAAGCCCTCATCCATGACTTGGCCGGTATGCTCGACGACGCGGAAGTGAAGGTGTCGGCATCGGAGGCGGCGGTGGTGGAGCTGGAGAAGAAGCTGGCGGATGCCGAGGCGGCCAGGGACAAAGCCTTGGTCAAAATGGCCGAGGACTAGGCTGCGCGGGCAGAGGCTGTCCGTAAGTACTGTCTTGTTCAGTTACTTTGTTGTCGAAGTAGGAGTGTGCCTTAGCCGACCTGTCTTGTGACTAGGCCAACTGGTAGGAGCCGGTCGATGGCTTCGTCGACTCGGGGACAGCCTGGAGACGATCGACGGGCAATGGGAAACATGTTCGGAGGCGGCCTGAACACTCCTTGCCGAGATCGATCCAGACACGTCGTCGCTCATCTCGAACGACAGCGTGCTTCAGGCGTGTCTACTAAGTGGTCGGGCACTTCTCCGGTGCTACGCTCAGGGGGTGGCCAAGACGGCGGTGACACACGTCCTTGGTGTTATAAAGAAGCTGTACCCCCGGGTGGACATCGACGCGATCGCCAAGGGGTGGCCTGCCGGCATCGAGTCGGGCGATGTCGATGATATCTATGCTTCTGTAGAGTCGACGGCGGATAATATTGTGAGCAACATGGTCCTATAGGTTAGGAAAACCTTTGGCCTTGTTGTTCCAATCATTCCAGCATGTGCACACCATTGGCCCGATCTGTGGAACCGATAGTAAAGGAGGCCGCCGCGTCGATGCTGCTGTATGTTAGGGGAACCTCAGGCCCTATGTATGATCATCACCCTGTTAGAAATGAAGAAAACTTTTGTTAGTCTTCCTTGTATGCTATCTTCGACTCGCAATATGTCCAAAGTTTTTTCTGGACACCCAACACACCACTATGCGATAGATCGTCCGAGCGACCTTGTCCTTCAACAGTCCGAGTTCAGAGGGTGAAATGGTCAAAACTTGGAAAGGGCTATCGCCTTAGGATAGCTTACATTGAGTGACCATGGCCATCCACGAACCAATGGCTGGAAGGCTTCTGGTCAAACTCTAGGACATCTGCGAGGGGGAGTAGATCCTGCGGAGCGATCTCGGCCGTCAATGGACCAAGTCCGGAGGGCTACCGATCAAACTCCAAGCAGATCCTTCTCCTTCATAGCAGGTTGGAGCACGAGGTGACAACCTTCTATTCGTCTCCTAACTGGCCTCCGATGCTGAGTGTTCTTCGGGCCTTAACAAACAGATCCGAAGGCTTCCTCAGTCTACTCGGATCGACTCAGCCGAGTGCAGGCCGAATAGGAGGACGGGGGAGGATCGGCGATCACTCGATATGCGTATAACTCTCATGACTAAGCGGCGAAAGCTGGCAGGACGGATCCCAACTATGCCCGATGGCCATTTCAAGGGTGCAGCATTCGGTCAAACAAAGTCACTTAGTTGTGTATGCATCGGGTGATCACGAGGTCGTCGACGTCCGTCCGATCTCTGTGTGTCTAACCCTCGAAGTAGAGCGAGTCGGGCCATCAACAGACATTGTCCGAGTGGCCCGAGTCGAGCTCCTGGCGTCTTAGTCGTATACACAGGATTTGAACGTTTTCGAGCCCCAAGCTCACTCACCGGTACTTGACCGAAACACGGTCAGCCCGACCCCAACCAGCCCCGGATAGGAATGAAGTCACTACCCGAGGGACTCAGGGTTGAGCTAACCACATTCAGTAGAAGCGGGTAATGAGTGAGCCCCCGAGCAGCTCAAGCGCAGCAGGCGACACAACTTCTCTGAAACCCTTAATTAAGGGCCACATCGCTCAGGCTTTGCCATGAGGGTAACTGCGTGAGAAGGGATCAACGCGACTGGCGATACTGCTTGGGAGGGGTTCCGAGCCCCCGAGTCTTCTCGGGGGTCAGGTATATGATCTATAGGTGGGGTTTACAGATAACCAAAATATGCAGAATTGAATGGGTCGGGATTAGGTACTTAGCTGTTCAAGCGTAGAATCAACGCAGGTGCTCAATGTTCCAAGAATTCGGCACTTCCTGTCCATCTTCGCAAATCAGCCTGTACGAGCATGGATGGGTTATGGCAGAGACGATGAAGGGGCCTTCCCATGGGGGTGAAAGCTTGTTCATGCCAGCAGTGGACTGCACTCTTCGAAGAACCAGGTCACCAACCTTGAAGGATCTTCCTTTAACATTGCGGTCGTGTATCGGAGAAGCGCCTGTTGGTACTGATCCATCTGAATTGTGGCGGCCATGCACTCTTCTTCGATGTTGTCGATGTCATCGGCCTACGTTTGCTTGGCCATCCCTTCATCATACAGTCAAACCCTTGGGGATTCGTGAAGCATGTCAACCGGAAGAACTGCCTCCGAGCCGTACACCAAGAAGAACGGGGACTGTCCTGTGGCCCGGCTCGGCTGAGTGCGGAGCCCCCAGAGTACAGCTGGGAGCTCGCGCAACCAGCGGCCTTCATGCTTCCGAGGCGGGTCAAAGACCCAGGCCTTTAGGCCTTGCAGTATCATGCCATTTGCATGCTCGCACTGCCCGTTCGCTCGGGGGTGTGCCACCGAGGCATATTTGACCTCGATGCACCTCTCTTTACAGAAATCCCAAAAAACATTCCCCCGGTGAACTGTGTCCCGAGGTCGGTGATAATCTCCCTCGGGACACCGAAGCGGAAGGTGATGCTTTTGATGAACTCGGCCGCCTTTTGGGCAGTGCAAGCGCTCAGCGGTTGCACTTCGATCCACTTCATGAATTTGTCGATTGCGACAAAAAGGTGAGTGGAGCCCCCTGGTGCCTTTGGGAATGGGCCGACCATGTCAAGGCCCCAGCATGCAAAGGGCCATGATGACAGGATTGTTTGAAGGGCTTTTGACGGGAGATGGTGTTGTTTGGCGAAGAACTGACATCCCTGACAGTGTCGGACTAGCTCCTTGGCGTCTTCATTGGTAGTCAGTGAAGGGTTACGCGGAGGCTACGCTAGCCGAAAACAAAAACTTTTAACCGCGCAAACCAGGAACACTTGCAAGTAAGGGCCGATAGATCGTTACTGATTGGAGTAGAGTGCAGCGGAATAGCCAATCAGGGCAATCCGATCCGGAACAGTGTAGCCGATTCCCGGAGACAGCCGATTCACCAATCAGCCGATTTGAGTCGTCCGGCCGCGTTCTCACGCCTCGCTCCGATGCGCCCGACCGTAGCCGATTCCACCACAGCCGATCGCTCCGATTGCAGCCGATTCGAAGCCTATCAACAGCGCGCAACGTAGCAGCGCCTTTACCGGTATCCACACGTCCGGGGACAAAACGCCGAACACCCGTGTGCTAGCATGCGATGCAAGGCTAGGGTTTGGCTCGAAAGTGGGGAGGGTTTCCGTGGAGATTGATCTCGGCGACTTCTGTTGCACGCGATGCAATTGACATGTGGCAGCTCTCCACCCCTCCCTCCTTTATATAGAGTTGGCCGACTGGGACTAGTGGCCGATTAGGACTCTATTTTGAATCGAATCTCATCCGTATCTCATAGAGTTGGCCGCCCATACGTCGTAAGCCCATAGGACTCTATCCGATCGGATCCCTATCCGATCGAGCCGTATCCGAGTCCAACTCGAATATCTATTCTATCCCCTTAAGCGTGCGACCCTGTAGGTTCAGGTATACTCGGTTTCGGCTATAGTCTAACTTGGCCGATCGTCGGCTCGAGTCCAACTCAGCCGACCCGTCAACAGCGGCGCCTAGCAGCACATATTGACACCATAGTATACAAGAATAATATCGGCTCTGAACCTGTAATGTGTACACAAATCCCTTTGCCTCACGATACCAATTAAGCTATAGGCAAGATGTGTGCCATCCCTTCAATAGCTTAACCATTCACTCGAACCGTATTGGATTATCATGCATTGATTGACTCCTCAATCAACTTAGCATGGCCATGCATTTCCATAATCCATTACCTCGAGGGCCCAGAGATATCTCTCCAAAGGAGGGGCAAATTCCATCTTGATCACTCACATCCCACTCCATGTTTCATAGCAAACCCGAAAACTACCTTTATAACTACCCGATTACGGAATAGCGTTTGGTAGTCCCAAAGTAGGCTACTACACATGTTGGAATCCATGGTGATCTCGGGTCTAAGGACTTTGTACCAACACTACACTGAGACCAACTAATGGCACATTAATTCCTGTAGTGTCTCACGGTGGGTCTATCCAACAATGTGTTCTCTAACACATATGTCCATGTTTATTGATTTGGTATCTCCATACCCATGATCTATGAGACATGATCATCAATCAATAAACATGCCGATCTTAGAATCATATTTGTTCCAACAATATGACATATGATCAGGGATCGTTTAGAAATAGATTCATACATATCGAGTCTCATAAATAAGTCACGTACTTATTGATCAATACAAGATGCCTATTTCATGGAACTGAATAACACTTTATTCATAAATACATAAACATTGACATGATATCCAACATCTCCATGTTGCCTCTAGGGCATATCACTAACAGTCAACAAATAATATCCTGCCCGAAAGGCTTTGCCGACTAGCGTCCTTGCGCCCGCGTGGTTATCGCAAATGCCCGAATGAATCTCATCGAAGATCTGGGCTCCGTGGTCCCGAGGGACGCACAACAAGAGTACTCGTGTGGATGTCGCACGCTTCAACAGCTCATGGCCCACTACGACGTACTGCTTGCTGCGTCGGGCGATGTGGACCCCCCGTTTTTGGAACGAGAATCATTCGTGTTCATAGTACCTTATCCCTGGATCGAGTAGTTTGGTACTCACGAATACAGTTCTGAATTACCAGGTGCAAAGTGCACGAATAGTCTTACATCGAGATTATTACAATAATAGGCCCGAAGGCAATATTCAATACATATAGGACCTACCGGTCCGGATGCAACCGAAAACAGAAATTAGATAAGATAGCAGACGAAAGGCAGCGGCATGCCGGTTGCCACAAGCAACGACTGGGGACTAAGACCTATTGCGCTCCATTGCCTTCATTCCTCCTGGTAGTATGTGTACGGGTCTTCCTTATCTTCTTCATCTGGAGGTTTGTGCGTATAGCAAGAGTGAGTACCAACCGTACTCAGCAAGTCAACACGTAAGTGATGCACATGATAGGGTCATTCAAAGGATGGCTGGGGTTCTTTTGCATAAAGCCAATTTTCACAAATCTTGTCACAAGCCTAACAGCTAGCCAAGTCAAGTTTTAGTTCTAGAGTATATTAAATCAGCGACGGTTCTGTCTGCCATCCATCATGATACCAAGGATGGTTTCCCGTCTCTGGTGCGTCATAGTTTTCTGGGGAGTCTACCTCTTCTCGCAGGTCGAGAAGCTGAGTCCACCAGCATACAAAATCATTATGCATACCAACCCATCATTTTAAAATTTTGAGTCTAGCCAAGCGAAAGTGTTGTCACGATGCTCTATATCCGCGAGCACGGCTTTTCGAATAGATTGATTCATTCACACTGCAGTGGATGTACACTTTACCCGTACTCCGCAACTGCTCATTGAATGAGCTTACATCCCTCTATATGGGACGGTCACGGCAAGGCCTTTCGATAAGCTCACTTTGGCAGTACCCGCTCCATGAACTTAAGTCCTCATGCACTCTAGCCGTCATTTCCTAGCAGTGAGAGGAGTTCTGGCGCTCCCGGGGTAAGAGAGAAAACTCACTTAATCTTTAAGTCATTGTTAAGTTTAGTTTATTATTCACATAAAGGCCTTTTGTCTTATCATAATCATGGACACGCTACCATTGGTAGGTCCTCAACTCAACACCTACACCTAAACCACTATGCAGGGATACTGCCTCCGCTTGGCTATCTACTCTGCTAGGTCTATACCCATTCGAGAAGTATGGTTGTACTGGCTCGTTTCCCGGCTATCTCATGACTCGGTCCTTAATTGACCAGGGACGGTACTAGCCTTTCCCGAAATCCACCCAAATCCATCCATCCGCCCCAGTCTAAAAACGTTGGTTTTTCCTTTTTGGTTTTCATAAAAACTCATTTCATTATGTTTTAGGCAATGTGGCGCTCATGTCTCCACATGCCGTATTCCAACTACCTTCCCAAAGATAGTTGCCCAAGCACGAGGCTTCTTTGTAAAATCATGAGTATGCAAGGATCTAATATAAGCGTGGCTAAGCATTTTACCGAAGATATTATCCGGTTGTATGTATCACATCGAGGGTTACAAGGAATAATTCTAAAGGTAATCAATAACAAGGCATGGCATAACAAGTATTGGTAATTCTTTGTGTGTAGCATGCATGTTTAAAGTTTAAAACAACATCATTTCGCAATTGGGATCAATATGTTCAAAGAGTGTGATGACTTGCCTTGCTCGCACTTTGTTGAGTGGGGTCTTCAACGTAGTCAGTAGCTGCCTCTTCGGATGCTATCCATACGTGCGAAATAAAAGATTGAATCCAATTAAAATTTGATAAGAACGAATAAGGAATCAAGAAAAACCAAAAAGAGTACTCCAAAATATCTCCCTATGATTTTACCCGAGTTGCGGAGGATTTTAGGGTAAAAACGATCAAAACGACGAGTTACGGTCATTTGGGGTTTTGTAAAAAGAATCGATAAAGCGATGAGCGGAATTCTTATGAATGTTGTTTAAGAGATTCGTTGATACATTTTTATTGAGTTCAAAAGGTTAAGTATAGTTTGAAGAAAAGAAAAAGTAAAAATAAATCTTCGGGAAGAGTTTTTGCAAAGTCCTCCGAAAATCGTATATAGGAGCTCATTTCATTTTGAAGAAAATACCTGTGAAAACTATAAAATTTTGGCAAAAATATTCCTAAAATATCTCCAAAATATTTCCCAAATTTTTCTAAAATTTTTCCCCATTTTTTCTAATTTTTCTTTTTCTTCTTTGTCTTCTTTTTCCCTAGACCGGCACTGTGCATTCTCTCTTCCCTATTCTCTGTTCTCTGGCTCTCTCTCTCTCTCTCTGACGTGTGGGCCGGTGGGAGAGGAAGGAGAAAGAAAGAAAAAAAATGAAAATCGGCAAAATTTCGCGCGGCTAGGGTTCGAAGCCGCGACCTCTCAATCAGCCCAGCTCACTCCCTCCGCTGGGTTATCACCCATTTCTCATTTTCTTTCCACTTTCTTTCTTTTTCTTCCCTCTGCTTCCTCTGTTCTTCTTCCCCACGAGGCCGACGGCGGGGCAAGCATGAACGGCGGCGGGGACGGCCAGAGATCGGATCTATCGGGCTCTAATCCATCTACGTGATGTGGGGAGTTCGTTCCACGGCGCGGCCGGGCCGGAGAGGCGGCGGAAAGAGCTGGCGACGGCGAGAAGGCTAAGGCGGTGACGGCGCACGTCGGCGGCGCGTTCCGGTGAAAGCATGGCCACGGCGAGGGGCTTGGGAGCATCCTAGGGACTCAGCGGTGCTAATGGCGGCGATGGTTCGGCCGGAAAAGCAACGGAGCGCGCTGGCACCGTGTGGGGTAGCGGCGGCCGATCGGGTGTTCACGGCGGGGCGCGCCGGCCGCGGGCTCCGGTGGGGGTTCGGGTTCGGCAGGCTAGGGAAAAGAAAGGTCTAGGGGTAGGGAACACGTTCATACCTTCGGATTGCGCGGAACTCGGTCGGTGGCGGCGAATTTTGGAGAAATGGCCCCGGCGGCTCGATGGCGAGCTCCACGGCCGAACTTCGGTTCTTCGCAAAATTAGAGCAATGTGGTGGGGGATTTTTGGGGGAAATAGGGGAAAAACACGAGGGAATTGTGGTGAAGATTTGTGGTGTTTGGAGCTCGGCTCGGGGTGGCTTTTTATAGGCAGCCGACAGGGAATAACGTAGCGGCGGCATGGGCGCGCACTGGTGCGGCATCAGTGGTGTAGTGCACGCGCGTGGAGGTCGTGCACGACGTGCGGGTGTACGCGCGAGCTGTCATGCCCAGAAATTCCCACCAGAATTTCTACGGCTAATTTGTGCATTACACCCTCGTCCAGGCATCAGCCGAGGTACACAAATCGACGTTATTGATAGTACAGAAACCTCGTCTTAGAAACAATATAAAAGAGTTACACAAATGCAGTGGAAAGGAAAAATAAAACTGACTTAAGCTAAACTTGACTCGAGCGAAGCGAAACGCCAACACCACAGCTAACCCTTGACGTCGGACAAGCCTACACCTCCTCGGAGACCTCGATCTCAACCTCGGCAGAAGGGGAAAAGAAGCAAGGCTGAGTACAACCACCGTACTCAACAAGTCACAGGAAAAGGGGACATGATGCAAGATAAATATCAAGGAAAAGGATAAGTCTCAATTTGCATAAACAGCATTTGCAGAAATAATAATAATATTTGAAGACAGTAAAATAGTAGTAATGATTAAACGGTATTAAATAAACACGTCCAACGTTAAAACCACGTTGCAACAGGCCCATCCATCCACCTGCACTAGTCACATTCCAACATTTCATTCAAGTAAAAGTGAAACTAATCAAGGTGAATCTGGTTGATCGCCGTAACCGCGAGCACGGCTATTCGAATAGTTTTACTCGATCGAGGTGTACAAGCTGTACCCACAAGACACAATCCCACGACACGTTACCGTGCACCGGTGCACCACCACGGTACCCCGGAAAGGAATTGTGACAGGACCCTTCACATAACCTCCTCTAACCAATCGTACCACACCAAGGTTTCGCCCCCACTCCCATCGGGCAATGGGCAGCCCCCTCTAGTGCCGTGGTGAATCCGGAAGCTGATCAACCCTTAAAACCGGGGCCGACCCAACTCCATCACGCCCACCCTCTCTAGGATACGTCGGCTAGAGACGGCTACGCTACGAGACCCGGCCATTACCCATCTTTGGTTTGTGGTATGCACGTACTTCTTCCGGGGTTTCCCAAGAACCAGTCCTTAATTGTCATGAGCACGCTAACCAAAAATCCAACCATGTGCTCACGACCCACCCTTTTTCATAAATCAATATTATTAGAAATAGAGTCACAACTTAACCTCATCTGAGTGTTAACTTCTAGTAATATACTTGATTAGTGTGATCCTCTTAAGTGAGCTAGTTGAGCTAAGCATAACTAAGCAAACCTTAAGCTAACATCTAGTCATATTGAACCCCAAGTTATCAATGGTATAAGGTAAACAATCCTATGGTTGAGTACAATAGGTATAATCATCCCATGAAATGACATTCTAAAACATATGCAATATTTGAGAGAAAAGAGATATTTACATAAACTAGGTACAATATGGTCAATGTAAGGTATGACTTTCCTTGTTCTGGAGACTGAGGAACCTCGGCGACTACTTCGAAGAGAACGGGCTCGCCGGAAAACTCGGGATCTACACGACAAACAAAGCACTCAACAAACACCCTAAAGGTCTACTAAAACAGCACTGAAAAGTATTTTTAATGGATTCTTGACATTTTTCTGGATTTAATGAAATTTGAATGGACTAAAACGGAGCTCGGATTCAAAAGATATGGATTTTAGAAGTTTAATTGCGATTTTTACACTAACAGAAAAGATTAAAACATTTATTGCGCAATTAAGCCCCGGGTGACGCAAGCATGGCGCAGCGGGTAGGGCTGACGTCAGTGGCGCAAGTAGCTGGCGCATAGCGGCGCGGGCGCTCGATCCACGGTGGACCGAGTCCACGGCGGGCGCGCGCGCGGGGACACGCGGCACGCATCCGCGGAGCGGCGCGATCGGACGGCGAATGCTTGCGCGGGAGCGAAGCGGTCCAGATCTGCCCGATCCGAAGGATCGGGCAGTTCGGATTGCGGCTAGGGTTAGGGTTCGGCGGCGGCCGTGAGCGGACACGCGGCGGCCATCCAGAGCGCGGCGATCGGATCGGACGGCGATGGCTCTGGGCAAGATCAGACGGTGCGGATCCTCCCGATCCGACCGATCGGACGGCTCGGGGTGGGCGGCGCTAGGGTTAGGGTTTGGCGGCGGCGGCTTGAGCTCGCCCGCCGGCCATGCCAGCGCAGCGCCGGCCGATCTCCGCGGCATAGGCAACGGCGACGAAGGGCGCTGCGGGACGTGGGGGACGACGGCGGAGAGCGTCGCGATTCGGGGCAACGGTTCGAGAGGCGGCACGGGAAACCGGAGGGAGTGGAAAGAAGCGGCGACGCACTCACCGGAGTTGGAGAAGACGACGATGGCGGCGACGGTTTTGGGGCTAACACACAAGAGTGACAAAGGGGAAACACGCGGCGGCGAGGGAACTTTATAGGGCGCAAAGAGATCGGAAGGTGCACGGGATAGACGCGGATTCGTCGCCGTTGGTTATGGACTTGGAGAGAGAGAGAAACGGTGGCGGCAAAATCCGTGCGGATAGGGTTTCCTTTGAACGCGATGGGCGCGGGGATGGATGCGGCGGCGCGGATCGGGCCCGGCATGGGTCCGACGTGGCACGGGCTCACGCGGGAGCGGAGCGGAGCGGCGCGCGCATGGCGGGCGGCGGCGGGGGCGGCCGCGACGGCGCGGGGATGGAGACCCGACGGGCGGGGCCTACACATCGGTGACCCGCGGAGCGAGGAACGGTTTGCAGACTTGCGCGGCGCGGCTGGCGTCGTGGGCTTCGGCCCACGACCGAAGGGGAGGCGGCACGCGCGCGGGAGCGCCTCGGGCCGGGGGAAAACCGGGCCGGCGGTCCAAGCTGGAAGGGGGAGCAGGAAACCGTACGGCGGTACGGGAAAAAAAAAAGAAAAAAAGGAGAAAAAGGATTTTGGGGCTTAATTAAATTCCTGGTTTCTTATTTAATTGATTAAAAATACTTAGAGTGCTCTAAAAATTCCAGTAAAAATCCATTATTGCATTTTGACATGCGAGAATTCAAGAAAAATCCTACCATGTCATTTCCATTTATTAGTTGCATTTTAAAATTACTGGTTGGCTCCAGATTAATTCCAAAAATTCCGATTATTTCAGGGTAAATTATTTAAACAATTTAGGGCAAAAACTCAGGGTGTGACACGAGCGTACGGTGTGGACTATGTGAGGCTAGGGGGTGATGCGGGCGAGGTACGACAGCATGGCGGGCGACGTGGCGGGCGCTGTGCGCGGGACGCGGTGCGCGGCGGCGTGGCGGCGGCGACCGGCGTCATGCGGCGTACGGCTTCTCTGTGCGCGGCGGCGCGCCGGCTGAGGCGTGCGTGCATGGCGCTGGCATGGCGGCGACGCGTGGCGCACGCGTGCGGCGTGAGAGCACTCGTCGAACACACAGTGACAAGTGAATAGTGCACTTTTCTTTTTCCCCGATTTAATTTCCTAATTTCCCCATTTCTATTTCCTTTCACCCTAAAAATTCAGAATAAATTCTAACATCCCCAAAATAATTTTGGATTCATATTTTCAAACATTTCCCTATTTTTATTATATTTTTCATATCTGATTTATTCCCTTCTTATATTTCCAAAAATTTGATCCCTTTGCTTTTAAAAAGGATTTCCCATTTTATTTTCTATTCTCAGATTATATCCTATGATTCAAATTCAAAATTTTGATTATCCTTTCCTTATCCTTCTAGGGTTTATGCCAACCTTTATATTTTCCAGGTTACTTTTGTAATTCTACAGTTTGTATTTTTATCCTTTTTGAAATATAGATCCTGGAATTTTCCTCCCAATTTGGGATTTTATTTTTAGGGTTTTGATCCCAATTTCACATCAAACAAAGTTCAAGAGAACTCTTATGCAACTGAGCTAGCAAATAAGAATGAAGACACAATAAGAAGCAATAAAACCAAAAGGTTTTCGTAAGTTCCGATTTTTAATTCCCGGTTTTCAAATTCTCCGATTTTCAGGGTGTTACAGGCGACATGATCGGCTTTTGCCTTGTCGATCGGGAGCGCCTTGGTGGTGATGTTGCTCGCACGAAGTTGTGGCGCTCCGAGAAACGCTGGATGTAGTCCTAGATGGACTCGGTGGGGCCTTGCCGAACTCGACTGAGGTCGTAGCAGGTGGCTGGGCGTTGCCACGTGCCATGGTAGTTGGAGTCCTCGGGCAGTCCAGCAAGCCAGTTGATGGCCGTTGGCGCCAGCATCACCGGGAGATAGTTGGCCATGACGTGATCGTCACCATTCGTAGCTCGAACAACTGTGCAATATAGCTGGAGCCACAAGGTGGGATCGGTCTTACCGTCGTATGGCTCTGTCCCTGTCGGGCGGAATCCCTTGGGCCACGTGACTTGCCGGTGCTTGCCGGTGAAAGCCACAAAGCCATCATGGTGGGGTGCGGGATCGGTCACACCGTCAGGAGGTCCGTGCAACAGGTCGTACTCGTCCTGTCGCCGTATCTCCTGGTGCCTCCGATCGGCAGCACACCTCTCGATGGTGTTGCGGGTGTCCATCCTCTGCGTGATCACCTTGCGTAGATCACCCGTGTGGGAGCTCCCTTGATGCTCAGTCATGCGAGCGCTCCGAGAGTGTCGAGCCATGCCCGTGGGAGGAACCACGGTCCTTGTGGATGTGCCCGCCACGGGACACAGGGAGGCCGAATGACCGGCACTCTGCTGCTGTCACGACCTCGAGCGTCGAGCGCTCCCAGGGGGCGCTCAGACAGAGCCGAGACATTGAGCTGTGCTGCGGTGGCCTGGGTCATCACCATGGCCTTTCGGATCTCCAGGGAGTCGGGAAAACCGTTGAGGGCACGCTCAATGGCGACCAAGTTGGCCGCCGGCGTCCGAAAAACCTAGTGTCCCTCAAACTCCATCGTGAAGTCGGACTCCAGGCGCCGGGGCTGAATGTGAGGCCGACGGGCCTGCTCACGCCGCACAACCCTCCCCGTATTACGGTAACGGCACGTGTTGCGATGAGCATCAGACTCCTGAGATCCCGTGATCTCGTCGTTGGACACCGCCTCCGCCATCATGATGAAGTTGGCGGGCCAGCAGTTACCAGGGATGAACACTAGTTCGCGGAGCCGCCCACTCGACGCCATGCGGGGGAGAGAGGCGGGGCGGATGGTCCTGCTAGGGTCTTCCGTGCCAAGAGGCACGGGATCACCCCCAACAACGTGCGAAGGCGAGGAAGACGACCCTCGGCGCGATGAAGCAGAACGTGTGGTGCGGAGTCAAGATGGACGCTCAATCCAGGTCCAAGCATCATCTGCCCTCAGGACCACCGAGCGAGTAGTCAGGGGTTTGGGCTACCAAACCCTGATGGTGGTGCGGGGCTTGGGGGCTGAGGCTTCAGGGTGCGAGACCACGTGCCTTGGCTTCGCCACCATGCACGGAGGCGCAACCGCACGCTCCAGCTCGCCAAAGGCCGTCTGGGAGAGAGTGATGCGATGGAAGTCATCCCGACGGGAGCCACAAAGTCGGTGGCAAAGGAAATAGCCATCAGATCACTTCAGGCGAAGAACAGCGCCCCCTACTTGGCACGCCAACTATTGACGAATCGGTCAGCAGTCCTCCAAGGTGGGTCCCCAAGGAGGTAGAAGAGAGAAAGTGGTGGGGAAGCTGCCCTCCGCGGATCCGATGGTTGACTCGAGTCCTAAGATGAGCCAAGAAATGAGACAAAGAGAATTATACTGGTTCAGCCCTCCCGAAGGATAATAGGCCTATATCCAGTGTGCGGTGTTCTTTGTTAGGGTGGATGTTGAACAAGAGTTACAAAGGAGTGTGCTAGAGTTCTCCTCCTTGGATCGGATCAATCTCTCCTGGCCCTGTCGCCCTGCGCTCCCTTTAGTTCAAGGGGGGCAGGTACAGATGTGCTTGGGGGCCAAGAAAGCTAAGACTAAGAGAGACGAACAGTGGGGTACAAAGAATATCTGATAAAATACATGTTGTTCTGCTAGGCCATGTACACAGTGGCTATCTTGTACTCCTGTCAGCTCTGGGACCCTGGTTCTGCGCCGCTAGGTGTCAGATGTTGTCGGGCTGTCTCCTTCCTCTTCCTCCGTGCCTGCCAAGTTTCCTCCCGAGGATGCTCGCGGTTGGGCGATGAGTCGGGGTCGAGAGAAGGGGCCGAGGTCGGACTCAGGGGAAGGCCGGAATGCCCAACCCCCGGGGGTTGGCTCTCGGTCACATCCTGAGGACACTCGGTTTGACTTCTGTTTGGGTTCAAACAGGGTTTTTGAGGCACCCTGGGATGACACCTCCCAAAATGAGTGAAGCATTAATTATTTCTACATAAAATAATACGAAAGTTTCTAAACATGGCTAAGCAATTACACTAATATCTAGATGAACCATTATATAAAAGTCCAAGCTAGTCAAGTTGTGACCCATAGAATAACAAGTCATCTTGGGCATAACATTGGAAAATAGGCTCAAACCATAAAAAAATAAAAGCAAATTTGAAATAAAAATAATTTAAATATAATATCAATATTCTCAAATGGATATTTTGAGCTCCGTGTGACTTGCCGTGCAATAACCGATCTTCAATTCATCCTCAGAAACTTCTCCAACGAACAAGCGATCCTCGAAAATGACACGAACTACACCACTACATGCAAAATGAGGAAAAAGACTAATAAAAACAAAATAAACTATACAAATAAAGTTCATAAATAGGCAAAGCTTGAATTTATGTTGTTTAGGGGTTTAATTTGGTCCGAGAACCGTTGTGCTGGCTTGGCGACGTGTGTGCGGCGGCGGCCGAAGCAGAGTAAGTCCGGCAGCTCGTCGACGAGGGTGCTCCGATGGCTTTTTGACTTAAGCAAGTTAGGAAAAAGAAAGTACTTGATATAAGAATCACGATAGTACCTTCAATTTGAAGAAAAACCAAATGGTTGTGGCAAATTTTGGAGAATCGCTCAATGCGGCCGCAACTATGGTTCTTCGATGTTCTTCAAAATTCAGTTAGCACACAGTGTAATTTTTGGTAACTTGGGAGGAAGTTAGATAAAGAGATAAGGAACAATTTTGGTATTCAAAATTTTAACTGAGGTGCCCTATTTATAGTCGTCCATGTCGGTCTGTTCTTGGCTGGATGAAGCGGTTTGATGCCGATTTGGACGACGATGATGATGTTCCAATTAGATGAGGGCGCGTATGCGGAAAGGATGAAGATGGAACATGGCTTAGGGTCTCCAGTGGGCGGGATTGCGTCCATGGCATGCAATGGCAAACTGTGTTCGGCCGTGGTTTGGGTTGAACGGGGGAGGTAGAAGAAGGAAAGGGAGGAAGAAAGAAAGAAGAAAAAGAAAAAGGGAAAAAGTAAAAAAGAAAGAAAAATTAGAGGAAAAGAAAAATAAAAGGAAAAGAAATTTAGGGAAAATTTTAGGAATTTATATTTAGAATTTGAAATCAATTAGACCTAACTTTTATAAATTTCGAAATTAAAAGTCAAATTAAGACTTTTCAAAAAATAGAAATAAAGATTTAATTGATTTTTGATTATTAAAATAAAATTAGAGAAAGATTGGAAAGGATTTAATTTAGGGTTTAAAATTAATTTGAATTCAATTTACGGAATTTTCTTGAATTAAAAATTAATTTGAAACTTTTCAAAAACAAGAGCAAGAATTAATAAGTTTGGAATTTTTAAATTAAGGAGAATAAATAAGGAATGCAAATAAATTTTTGGAGATTTTTAATGTTTAAAATAGAACACACTGTAAATTAATTTTCTATGTTAATTTATAGGTTAAAAATGTGGATTTTTGAGGTTGTGACACCACATTAATGGGGAGGAGGATAAATTCAACTTCCAGCCAAGAGTGAAGCAATGTTCTATGGTCAAGATCAAGTATGAACCCAATACCAAGAACATTAAGGAGGTCAAAATTAAGCCCCAGAAGATGGACAGCCTGATCAAATTCATGAAAGACTTCATGGAGAAGGAGTCACCATCTCCAAGGAGAATCAAGAAAGAAAGGCAGGCGGTGTCATTTAAGCCATCACCAAAGTCTAGCATTCCTTCTACCACACCGGACGAACAAAAGAAGATCAAGAAGGTGTGGCAAGTGAAGTCGTCTGCGTCCGCTTCTCCAAGACCAGGCGATGCACAAGCTTAAACGAGCGGAGAAAGTCCGGCTCGTCGGACTTTAAACGAGGAGCCTTGGCCGACAAGTAAAATTGGTATGTATCCCATATTAACTTTCCAAAAACATATTTACTTCCCTTAATTTTGATTCTTGCATAATCAAGCATGACATGTTTACTTTTTCCTCTCATGCATACAAAAATTAAAAATTTGAAATTAGGATTTTTATATTGAAGAATTCTTGTGCTTATCATGGCAAAACTTTAGCCTTGGATTCCACTCATAAAACATGCACTAGGTTGATTAGAATCATGTGAGCAAGCACTGGATCCTTGGGTGAGGGCCAAACCCCACCACTTCGGTTCGGCAGAACCAGCGTGGGGTCCAATAATGCTCAAACTTTTAGGTGTAGTGGATGATGATGTGGAGATAAGGAATCCAATGTTTGGAGGAGAGAGGAGCTCATCTTGGTTCGGCCAAACCAAGGGAGAGCCCCCTCTATAAAAGGGAAGGTAGAGAGGTTCATCTCCTTGCACCAACTTGAGCTGCCATAGTGTGCCCTCAAGTTTCCTTCTCCTCTATAGAATTCTTTTAATGTGTTCTTCCTAAGTTAATCAAAAATATTTCCCTAAGTTTTTCTTGCATTTCGGATTTACCTTCATGGGTATTGTCACGCAAGAATGATTTGTGGTGGCGACCAAGCTCCGCAAGAACGACTGACTTCGGACGGCTAACATAGCGTTGTGCTAACACTTAACCCGTCCCGAGTGTTCTCGTGTGTTTTGTTCTTTTCAGCTGCAGGATGAAGAAAAGTGTCAAGCGGTTGTTCGGCGCGATGCGTAAGGGATCGGGATCGAGCTCGGGCCATTCAAGCTCTGCTCCGTCCCCCGGTCATGTGCATAGCCCGGCAATGCATGATGTTCCGCAAGCCGTGACCTCAAGAGGAGAAGGTAGTCATCATGCTTCCTCTCTCATCCATGACACTGAGCTCAATTTGAAAGACAAGCGAGAGAGACAGGCATACGTCCTTCTCAAGGACCGGATATTCGCTCCTACACGAGCGTATGATCCAAAATTGCTCAGTAAGATAGGTATGGACTCTGAATTCCATCTTGTTTGGCAATTAATAGGATGGCAAAATTTGTGTCTTGTGGAGGAAGAAGGTTCACGCCTTCTGACCATCCAATTTCTATGCACTTTGAAAAAAATGGATGTGGTATTTCTTTCGATTATTCGGGAGGGAATATTACTACACATGGAAAGAATTTAGCCTCTTGCTTGGTTTTTCTCATCAGTGTTCTGTTGAGTGGGAATCAAAATTGTCAAACTTTGATAAACATAGTTTTTGGCAAAGTATTATCAGGAGAATCCTTTTGGACTAAGCCAAGAGCTAATGACATTCATAATCCTACTCTAAGACTGATGCATAAATGGTCAGTATTTACCCTTTTTTCCTAGAGAAGATGTTCGACCTGTTAGGATAGATGAGTTGATGATTCTTTATGCCATGGTGAAAAGATTAAAATCTCTCCTATTAAAGCAATGATTAAACAATGGTTAGAACAATTTAAGATGAAGGGGCCTATAGAATGCACTTCATTAATTACTCGCACTGCTCGTCATGTCGGAGCTTTGGGGAATGTGCAACTCTTGTACATCACCGAGCCCCATGAACTTATATATGCGGAGTATTTAGTGAAGGGCCATACTTTGAAGCATGGCCCCGATGGATCTCTTATTTTCTTCTTCCCTAGATATACAAATGAAGTTCCGGTTCCTAACTCAGAATATCATTTGTATAAGTGCCGGGCGCTAACCATTGCTCTCCGTCCAAGAGAGATTGCCCACAGGAGTAGTATTTCAGGCAGGATCACAAGGAGCAGGTCTAGAAGAGCTGCTATGGAGGAAGAACTGCAACCGTCTCCACAACAAGTGCAGGAGCCAGGGTGGGTTCCAATTGGTTATGCATCCGGTTGGGACCAGACTCAGCAAAATTATGAGGCAGAAGGCTCTTCATGGTAGTTAGCTAACAGTGCTCAATGGGCACATGGACCTGGCTGGCACCATGAACAAGCCACGGAATCGTCAAGCTCCAGTGGTTTGCCTCCATCTTACGGAGTTTCATGTTCGTTCTCGGCACAAGGTTTTCGTAGCCAAGGATATGCAAAACTCATCGAACGACTGGGAACATTGGACATGAGGACTATAGAGATGCAAGATGAACTTCATCAGCTTCATCATCATGTTCAAGGGACCCAGCAGTGGCAAGACCAAGCATATCAATGGCAGCAGCAGACCGCTGATCAACTCCGGGAAATCAACTTATGTTGGCGTACTTTTAGTCGCAAGGGTTTAATCCCTATCGCGGTTCGTAAGTAAAAGAACAAGCTTGGGGGAGGATCCCCACATGAGGTACCCCGTATCCCTTTGTTTTATTTCTTTCTTTCCATTGCATCTAAAAAATCTGAAAATTAAAAAATTCCAAAAATATAATAATGTAGACATGCCTGGTAGGAGTGCTAATTCCTCATCTTTGGACATGATGAATAGTTGCTCTATTTTAATTCTCTCGCGTGCCTAGTTTACAACTTAGCATTCTCCAAGTTTTGAGTTTGTTGGCTTAGGCATGACACCATGAACTTGAAAACTTGTGGGTAGCAAGTGCATGATCTGAGTATAGGTTGTTGTGAAATATGAGATGGTAAGAATAGAGTAACTATGATCATATTCCAAGTGAAACCAAAGTCTGGAGAATTTTATTTTCAAAAAAAAATCTAAAAATGGTTGAGTTCCTCAAATGATGATACATTCCTACCAGAGCCACATGTTGATCATAATTGAAATATCCCCTACATATGTTGCTTGTTATCAGTTTGAGTTTGGTCAAGTAGTAAGACCCTTGTTAGAATCTTTTCATGCTTTCGTGGTCTAAAGTCTTCTGCATATCCACCATAAAAAAATTGCTCTCCCTCTACACTAGAGGTTTAGCCACAAAAATATTCCATTTCATTTCATATGCCGACTTCTATCCTAGAAGTTCGCATCCACCAAATAAAGACTCCAAAAATTATTATGGCCTTCTATCCTCATATCCTTGTCAAGAGAGACATGAGCCAGGAAAAAAGATTGCACGCAAAAATATTTGAATTTTTTTCATGATGCTTACTAAAGGATAAACAATTCTTCTTGAGCATGATGACATAAAAAAGAGAGAAAAAGAAAAGTGTGCTCATGGCCATGATCTCCAAATAAAATAAGATAGGGAGGAGGACCATACAAAAAAAGAGAGAGTCATTCATTTTCCTTTCTACCATCCATATTCCCACCAAATAAATATGCACAAGCTTGGTCCTGATTGTATGATTAGAGTTCTACTAGGATCTGCTTTTTGACTTTACAAAATAATTGATGCAAGTATGCCTCATGATTTTTCCTACCTTGAGATCCACATAAGCTTAGTAGAAGTAGGTGGAAAGATTGCACAATGCCTTGGTAAGGAACTATACACATTTGAGTGATATGAGAGTATCATTCGAGGAACTCTCCCTTTTTGCTTTTCAAAAAATTTGAAAAAATCTTCGGACGGAAGTGGAATAAGGAGTAAGAGAAATAGCACTCTCACCTACCGTTCTGTTACTCAACTGCCCAAGACAGAGTGAAGCCAAAGCTCTCAGGAGGACTAAAGTAATATGGGTGAGATTACCATTGCCATCTTATTCAATTCTAGGTAGAAAACTTGGTTGTAGGCATGGTACTTCAGAGAAATAGAACATGGTAGCAACTGCTGATCCACCGAGCCTAAGTCTTGACTTTGCTCAGGGACAAGCAAAGGATAAGCTTGGGGGAGTTTGCTGACAGTCGTTAAGTCAAGATTCTGTCCGTCACAGACCTCAAAAATAAAAGGGAAATAGCATCTACTACTGGCATTTAGGTTTAGAATTGATAAAGTTTCACATGTCCTTGGACTTTAGATGCTTGCAGGAACATTTATCACCTAATCGAAGCAAAGTCGAGCTTGTGTGGCGAAGAAACACAACTCCAACAAATCAGCGATCGCCACGTCGTATTCCCACGGATCAGAGGGCCCACAAGTCAGGTGAAACCGACTTAGGATAGGACCAAACCACCGAGAACCGCCCTAGGGGCCCACAAGTCAGTGTCCGGCAAAAGGCAGTGGCGAATGGTGGTTGTGGGGGTTCTGCCGAACCAAGGGTTCGGCCAAACCAGCCCCGAGTCCAATCGCCACCGACTTCAACGTCGTGTTCTCTCATTGGCTTCCAAGGTCGGTAAGGTGGGTATGGCGGTTGGAAACCGCCATACAACCATCATTGGGAGGCTATAAAAGGGTGAAGCTCACTTCGGTTCAACACACACCACAAGAAGAAGATCCTATAAGTTTTATCTTAGTCATATAGGCTAGTGGTGTTAGGAAGTAGTTTAGAGTTCTTTTCGGTTCCCGAGTCGCCTTTGGAATTCGTGTATGTCTTTAGTACTCTTCTTACTTTTTACGACTTTGAGCTTAATAAAGATATTATCTTCTAGTTCATATGAGTATGGTACTTATTGTCATCCTGAGTTTTTCCCTAATTCATTTAAATAATTTACCCGGAAATAATCGGAATTTCTGAAATTAACCTGGAATCAACCTATAATTTTAAAATGCAATTAATAAATGGAAACGACATGATAGGATTTTTCTCGGATTCTTCATGTCAAAAATACGCTAACGAGTTTTCTTTGGAATTTTTAGAGCACCCTAAGTATTTTTAATCAATTAAATAAGAAAAACAGAATTTAATTAAGTCCCTTTCCTTTTCTTTTTCCTTTCTTTTTTTCTCTCTCTCCTTTTCCGTACGCCGTACGGCCTTTTTCCCGCCGGCGCCCTAGCGGGCCGCGCCGATCTCCGCGCGCGCGCTCCTCCCGGACGTGGGCGAAGCCCACGGTCCGCCGCCGCCGCGCAAGTCCGGATCGCGTCCTCGCGCCGCGGGCCACGCAGTGGGCCCCACTGTCGGGGCCGCCTTCCCGCGCCCGCCCGCCGCGCCGCCGCCGCGCCATAGCCGCGCCGCCCCTGTTTGCCGGGCGTTTCCGCCTCTCGCGCCGCGTGGGCCCACGCGGCTCCGGCCGTCCGCCGCACCGAGCCGCACTTTTCGCGCACTGCAGCGGCGCCGCCGCCCAACGGCCGCCGTTTTTCCTCTCTCCTCTCCGAGTCCGTGTTTTCCGGCGACCTTATCCCCATCGTTTCGTGCCGTTTCGGTCTCCTCTCTCCCCTATAAAACCCCAGAGCTCCGCCTCGTTTCCCCTTTGATCGCGAAGCTTTTAGCCGTGTCGCCGCCGTTCTCCGTCGTTTCCTTCGCCGGTGAGCTCGCCGCATCCTCGGGTCCTTTTTGTTTCGTTTGCGTTTTCCTTTCGCGCGCCCGCCCGGCCAGTAGTCGCCGCCGGTCCGCCGCGTCAGTCGGGTCGTCGCCGCCGCTCGAATGGTCACCGCCGGCGCCGCAGCAGTCGCCGCCGCCGCACCTAACCCTAACCTAACCCTAACCCTAACCCTAGCGCCGTCCCGTGCCGTCCGATCTTGCGGATCGGACGGACTGCGCCGTCCGTCGTGATGGATTTGAGCCGTCCGATCGTCACCATCCGGCCGCCCGAGATCACGCCACGTCGCCGCCAATCCGACCGCTCGGATTGCGCCACGGCGGCAATCCGCCGCCCCCGTCGCCGCGCGCTGCGCCCGTGCGCGGCGTCGGCCCTAGGGCGCGCCGGCCGCGCGTCATGCGGCGTCAGCCCTGTGCCAGCGCAAGGGTGCGTCACCAGGACTTAATTGCGCAATAAATAATTTAATCTTTTACTTTTAGTTTAAAAATCGCAATTAAACTTCTAAAATTCATATCTTTTGAATCCGAGCTCCGTTTTAGCCCATTCAAATTTCATTAAATCCAGAAAAATGTCAAGAATCCATTAAAAATACTTTCCAGTGCTGTTTCAGTAGACTTTTAGGGTGTTTGTTGAGTGCTTTGTTTGTCGTGTAGATTAGAGTTTTCCGGCGAGCCCGTTCTTTTTAGTAGTCGCGGGGTTCCTCGATCTCGAGCAAGGCAAGTCATACCTTACATTGACCATATTGTACCTATTTTATGTAAATATCTCTTTTACTCTCAAATACGCATATGTTTTAGAATGTCATTTTATGGGATGATTATACCTTTGTACTCAACCATAGGATTGTTTACCTTATACCATTGATAACTTGGGGTTCAATATGACTAGATGTTAGCTTAGGGTCGCTTAACTATGCTTAGCGCAACTAGCTCACTTAAGGGGATCACACTAATCAAGTTTAATTCTAAAGTGGATCCTTAGATGATATTAAGATATGACTTTGGTTTTTAATGATATTGATTTGTGAAAAAGGTGGGTCGTGAGCACATGGTTGGTCTTTGGTTAGCGTGCTCATGACGATTAAGGACCGGTTCTCGGGAAATCTGGAAGAAATGCGTGCATACCACAAGCCGGCATGGGTAATGGTGGGCACATGCATAGCTGTCTCTAGTTAACGTATCCCGAGAGGGTGAGCGTGATGGAGTTGGGTCGGCCCGGTTTTAAGGGTTGATCAGCTTCGGATTCACCGCGGCACTAGAGGGCTGCCCATTGCCGACGGGAATGGGGGCGAAACCTTGGTGTGGTACGATTGATTAGAGGGGTTGTGTGAAGGGTCTGTCACAATTCCTTTCCGGGGCACCGTGGTGGTGCACGGCGCACGTCTTGTGTTGTGGGATTGTGTCTTGTGGGTACGATTGTACACCTCGATCGGAGTAAAAACTATTCGAATAGCCGTGCCCACGGTTACGGGCGATCGACCGATTCACCTTGATTAGTCTCATTTACTTTATTCGAATGAAATGTTGGAATATGACTAGTGCGGGTGGATGGATGGGCTGTTGCAACGTGGTGAGCGTTGGACGGTGTTTATTTATCTTGCTTAAATGTTACTCTTTTTTCTTGTCTTCAAATATTAATATCATATTACAAACGCTTTGTTTATGCAAATTGAGCCCTTGACCTTTCCATGTTATTTATCTTGCATCATGTCCCCTTTTCCGGTGTGACTTGTTGAGTACGGTGGTTGTACTCGGTCTTGCTTCTTTTTCCCCTTCGGTGCCGGAGGTTGAGGTCGAGGTCTCAGGAGGTGTAGGCTTGTTCTCGTCAAGGTTTAGCTGTGGAGTTGGTGTTCCGCTTCGCTCGTGTCAGAGTTTAGCTTAAGTCAGTTTTATTTTCTTTTCCGCTGCATTTATGTAACTCTTTTTATATTGTTTCTAAGACGAGGATTACGTATTATCAATAACGTCGATTTGTGTACCTCGGGTGATTCTGGGCGAGGATGCAATGCACAAATTAGGCTGCGAAATTCGGTGTGAATTTACAGGCGTGACAAGTTGGTATCGAGCCTTCCTGTGGCGTAGGACAAGCCAGCTGGAAACCTTAAGAGCCCTCTAATTCTTTTCATATGCATATGTTTTGAAAGAAAAGGGGTGTTTTGAAAAGTGGAGTCGATCTAGGGTTTAGGAATTGTGAAAATGGGATGTGGTCGTGGGTTTTGAGCATGTTTTGATTTTTTCCCACTCCTTTGTTTCTATAGATGGCGGGTTCCCCGCGCGCCTTGCTGCGAAAAGGGATGACGGGTTTCGTGGCGGGCGCACGTATGGCCCTTGCGGTTGGATATCTGAAGCACGGAGTATACGACGGTTGCGCCCTCGGTGGCGAGTTGCCATACCGTGTTCGGTTGGAGGTTCACGGGTTTGTGGGAACGTGTCTTCCCAACATGGAGGTCACGGCTTCGGAGGCACGTCAAATCACGCTTGTCGGGAAGCCGCCTACGATGTTGGCCGGGATGAGGAGCTGCATGATGCGACCTTCGCACCTCCTCCTACCGCTACCATCCCCGTCGAGGTAGTTCCTCGGAGGTCGGTGCATTCAAGTCTACGGCGGAGGAGAACGACTCTACCTTCGGTCACATGTGCACTTGTGCTCAAAGGCTGGATCGGATGCACTCGACCTACACAAGGCGACCAAGGAGCTGAATGACAAGAAGGCTGCTGAGGATCGCACGGCGGGAGGCGAAGTGGTTCGTCGAAGAAGGAGGTAGGCTGAGTTGAAGGGACTCCGCCACCGGTTGGGGTTAGACTCCGCACTACGCCTCGGAAGACCACCACCGCGCTGTCCGTATCCGGCTAGCCCCTCGGATTCCCCGCTTTCTCCGGCTCCACCCGCTCCGGTTCCGGCGCCGGTTCCGGTTCCTCTGCTGCGGGTTACGCCTCACCTTTGCCCGGCTTCGGCAAATCCAGGCGGAGGTGGCAGTAATGGTTGGATCTCCGTCTCCAGCGACTCAAGCTCAGAGAATTCGGCTGAAGACATGGACTCCGAAGAGACTCAAGATTCCTCGGAGGGAAGAGGCGGGATCGGTTGGGCTACGGCAACCGATTCGAAGATTCCAAGTCGGAGGTGACGCGAGGACTCCGGGAGCCGTTCGGAAGAATGGGGATCTTACGAAGGAAGCGGTTTCGACTCTTTGTCCCGTGGATCGTTCTAGTTGCCCTCCTTAGTTTTATCGTTTTTCTTAGTTTGTCTTCTTGGTAGTTCTTTGTGTGTTAGGCTGCTTTGTGTGTGTGGGATAGGCGGCGATCGATATCAAGTGTGATATGGTGACCAATTAAGGATGTTTGGTGTTTTTCCTTGTTTTAGTCAAGATCGAACAATGCATTTGAATTCAAATAATAAAGATTAGTGCTAAGTCTGCATTTTTCTTCTTTTCTCTCTCGGTCGGTCGTCTCCTTCGGATGGTGAACACCGGGACCGGCGGGCGAACGGCAACAATGGGCGATCAGTGCCGAGCAACCACGAGGCTCACGACGCCAATGGCAATGCTCCTCCACCGCCACGAGAATCCCACCATTGCTCAAGTGCTCGCTTCACGAGACACGAGATGATGGCTGCAATGATGCAGGCAAATGCAACAACAACACCACCGGATGCAACGGCGAATCTTGCAACAAATGCGGCAACGCGAGAGAACAATCGGTTGCCGCCCCACCACCCAGTCAAGCTGCGGAATTCCTTCGTGTCCGACCGCCGACCTTCTCGGCACCACTAATCCCATGGAGGCTAATGATTGGCTTCATGCCATAGAGAAGAAGTTGGATCTGCTGCGGTGCACGGATCAAGAGAAGGTCTCGTTTGCCACCCATCAGTTACAGGGTCCTGCTTCAGCCTGGTGGGACAATTATTTGGTTACCCGCCCGGCGGGAGCAGCAGTTACCTGGGAAGAGTTTTGTCGCAGTTTCAGGACCGCACATATTCTGCGGGAATAGTTGCACGAAAAAAACGTGAGTTCCGTTCTCTTGAGCGGGGTAACGGATCGATTCTTGAGTATCGCACGAGTTCAATCGTCTTGCCCGTTATGCCCCGGAAGATGTGCGCACGATGCGAAAGGCGGGAAAAGTTTTTGGCTGGTTTGGATGATGAACTCACGGACAAGCTTATCTCCGGAGAGTATGCTAACTTTGAGAAGCTGGTCGACAAGGCCATTCGACAGGAAGATCAGCGCAACAAGATGATCAAGAAGAGAAAAGCATTCCGGACACGACCTCCTCAACGGGGGAAATCGCGAGGCGCGTTTCATGCACGGAAGTCAAAGTGGACCTACCACCATGATTGTTCGTCGGCATCGACCTTATCACCCGGGAATTTCCAAGCGCGGTAGTGGCGCGGTCGGCAACAGCGTACTCCGGCCGCGCCCTCCAACGCGCCATCCCGGCGGCGATCCACGGCCACCACCTCCAAGGAAGGACTCGGGAGGAAAGCCGGAGTCTTTCAAGTGGTGACCCGGGGCATTTGCGGACAAGTGTCCGAAAGCCAAGGCGCCGGGCCAAGGTTCATCCGGGCTCGAGTCAATCATGCGTCCGCCGAGGAAGCACGAGCCGCTCTGAAGTTATCTTGGGTATGTTTCTGTAAACTATACTCCGCCACGGTATTATTTGATTACGGCGCTACACATTCTTTTATCTCAAAGCAATTTGTTGGGGCACATGGGTTGTCAGTAGTGGGACTTAAGATACCTATGCGGGTTCAAACCCCTGGAAATCATTTGGAGACCACTCAGTTTTGTCCCTCAGTAGCCATAGAAATCCAGGGATCTATGTTTCTAGCCAACCTTATCCTCCTTCAGTCCAAAGGCATAGAAGTCATTCTTGGGATGGATTGGTTGTCCAGGACATAAGGGAGTAATTGCTGCGCTAGTCGCACCATTACTCTAATTAATACGAAAGGAGAAAGAGTTGTTTTCGCTCTCCCATGCAAGTCAAGCCCGTGGCAAGTTTGAATCATGTTACCACTGGGAATCGTCCGAAATGGCGGCCAAGACCCCTGTGAAGTTAGAGGATATCCCTATCGTCAGAGAATACCCTGAAGTTTTCCCCGAGGATTTAACTCAGATGCCGCCAAAAAGGGAAATTGAATTCCGGATTGACCTAGTACCCGGGACCGCCCCAATACACAAGAGGCCATATAGGATGGGAGCCAACGAGTTGGCTGAAGTAAAAGCAAGTGGATGAACAGTTGCGAAAAGGGTATATTCGCGAGCACGTCGCCTTGGGGTGCTCCGGTGATTTTGTGGAAAAGAAAGACAAGACCAAGAGAATGTGTGTGGATTATCGAGCCCTCAATGAGGTTACTATCAAGAACAAGTATCCCCTACCACGGATTGATGACTTATTCGATCAACTCAAAGGGGCCAAGGTATTTTCCAAGATAGATCTGCGATCGGGCTATCATCGATTGAGGATTCGGGAAGAGGACATTCCCAAGACCGCCTTCACCACCGGTATGGGTGTACGAGTGTACGGTCATGTCTTTTGGGTTAACCAATGCACGGCTTTCTTTATGAATCGATGAACAAGGTGTTTATGGAGTTCTTGGATAAATTCGTAGTGGTGTTCATTGACGACATTTTGGTCTACTCTAAGTCGAGAGGAGGATCATGAGCAACATCTTCGGACGGTGCTCGAGAAGTTGAGAGATCATCAACTCTACGCCAAGTTTAGCAAGTGTGCTTTACGGTTAAAGGAGGTACGGTTCCTCGGCCACATTGTGAATGCCCAAGGAGTAGCCGTGGATCCGGCAAATGTGGAATCGGTTACTAAGTGGACCCCGCCTAAGACGGTCACGCAGATCCGAAGTTTCCTTGGACTTGCGGGTTACTACCGCCGCTTCATTGAGAACTTCTCCAAAATCGCCAAGCCAATGACTCAAGCTGTTGAAGAAAGATGAGAAGTTTAAGTGGTCGGCGAATGCAATAGGAGTTTTGAAGAGCTCAAGAGGAAGTTGGTGTACGCACCGGTGTTGATCTTGCCCAGCCCGCAAAGGACTTCCAAGTTTATTGTGACGCATCTCGCCAAGGGTTGGGATGTGTGTTGATGCAAGAAGGCAAAGTGGTCGCATATGCATCTCGACAATTGCGCCCACATGAAAACAACTACCCCACTCATGATCGGAGTTATCCGCAGTGGTTCATGCATTGAAGATCGCGACACTACCTAATTGGTAATCGTTGTGAAGTGTATACGGATCACAAAAGTCTTAAGTACATTTTACCCAACGATTTAAACCTCCGGCGAGAGGAGATGGTTGGAACGATCAAAGATTATGACTTAGGGATCCATTACCATCCCGGCAAAGCTAATGTGGTTGCGGATGCACTAAGCGAAAGAGTTCTTGCACCACCCTCGGTGTCGAAGGAATGTGTGACCAATTGCGGCGGAATTCGAGAATTTAAATCTACGAGTGGTGAATTTTGGTTTTGTGGCTGCTCGGAAGCCCAACCCACTCTCATTGATCAAATTCGGGCTGCTCGGGCGTCGGATCCCGAAATGGCCGAACTCAAGAAGAACATGAGAGTTGGAAAAGCTCGTGGTTTTCGGAAGACGAACATGGCACAATCTGGATGGGAAAGAGGCTGTGTGTGCCGGAAGATAAGGATTTGAAAAGGCGATCCTTACGGAGGTTCACCAAACTCAATACTCAATTCACCACGCGGTACAAAGATGTATCAAGACCTTAAAGAAAAGTTTTGGTGGGTCGGCATGAGGAGGGAGATAGCCGAGTTTGTTGCACTTTGTGATGTTTGTCAGCGAGTGAAGGCAGAACATCAACGGCCCGCCGGACTGTTGCAACCCCTTGATTCAGTGGAAATGGGAAGAAATTGGAATGGATTTCATCACGGGCTTACCCGCACAACGTCGGGATATGACTCGATTTGGGTCGTGGTGGACCGACTCACCAAGGTGGCCCGCTTCATACCGGTACATACTACCTACTCGGGGAAGAAGTTGGCGAGCTTTATCTCGCAAGGATCATGTGTTTGCATGGCGTGCCTAAGAAGATCGTGTCCGATAGGGGAAGTCAGTTTACTTCCAAGTTCTGGAAGAAGTTGCAAGAAGAACTCGGTACCCGTTTGAATTTCAGCACGGCCTATCATCCGCAAACAGACGGCCAAACTGAGAGAGTGAATCAGATTTTGGAAGATATCTTGAGAGCATGCGCGCTCGATTTTGGAAAAGCATGGGACAAGAGCTTGCCCTATGCGAGAATTCTCTTACAACAACGGTTACCGAGCCGGCATTCAAATGGCACCGTATGAAGCACCTTGTGGACGGAAATGCCGCACACCCCTATTGCAGGATCGAGACGGGTGAGCGCCGGTTGTTTGGCACGGAAGTAATCAGCGAAGCGAGAGGAAAAGGTCCGAGTGATTCGGGAAAGGTTGAAGAGCTGCGATCCCGACAGAAGAGCTATGCCGATAATCGTCGAAGAGATCTCACTTTTGAAGCGGGAGATTTTGTGTATCTTCGCGTTACACCACTCCGGGAGTACACGTTTCCAAACCAAAGGTAAGTTGGCACCACGTTTCGTGGGACCATACGAGGATTCGGGAACGTCGAGGAGAAGTGGCCTATCAGGTGGAGCTTCCCTCCAACATGGTGGTATTCACGACGTGTTTCATGTGTCCCAGTGAAGAAGTGTTTAAGGGTGCCGGAAGAGCGGGCGAGTCCGGACCGGATCGAAATCCAAGAGGACTTAACCTATGTAGAGAGACCATCACGTATTCTTGAGGTCGGTGAGAGAAGGACTTGGAACAAGGTTATCGGGTTTTGCAAAGTACAATGGACTCATCACTCGAGGAAGAAGCTACTTGGGAACGAGAAGATGAGCTAAAGGCCGCGCACCCGCACCTCTTCGCGGTACCTCAGAATCTCGGGGTCGAGATTCCGTTTAAGGGGTAGGTTGTCATCTGAGTTTTTCCTAATTCATTTAAATAATTTACCGGAAATAATCGGAATTTACGAAATTAACACTGGAATCAACCTATAATTTTAAAATGCAATTAATAAATGGAAACGACATGATAGGATTTTCTCGGATTCTTCATGTCAAAATACGCTAACGGGATTTTTCTTGGAATTTTTAGAGCACCCTAAGTATTTTTAATCAATTAAATAAGAAAACGGAATTTAATTAAGTCCCTTTCCCTTTTCTTTTTCCTTTCTTTTTTTCTCTCTCTCCTTTTCCGTGGCGTGCAGCCCTTTTCCGCGGCGCCTAGCGGGCCGCGGCCGATCTCCGCGCGCGCGCTCCTTCCCGGACGTGGGCGAAGCCCACGGTCCGCCGCGCCGCGCAAGTCGGATCGCGTCCCTCGCGCCGCGGCCACCGACAGTGGGCCCCACTGTCGGGCCGCCTTCCCGCGCCGCCGCGCGCCGCGCCCGCCCCTGCCCGCGCGCCCCGCTGCTTGCCGGGCGTTTCCGCCTCTCCGCCGCGTGGGCCCACGCCGGGCTCCGGCCTCTGCCGCCGCACCGAGCCGCACTTTTCGCGCACGCACGCGCCGCCGCCGCCCAAACGGCGCGTTTTTCCTCTCTCCTCTCCGAGTCCGTGTTTTCCGGCGACCTTATCCCCATCGTTTCGTGCCCGTTTCGGTCTCCTCTCTCCCCTATAAAACCCCAGAGCTCCGCCTCGTTTCCCCTTTGATCGCCGAAGCTTTTAGCCGTGTCGCCGCCGTTCTCCGTCGTTTCCCTTCGCCGGTGAGCTCGCCGCATCCTCGGGTCCTTTTTGTTTCGTTTGCGTTTTTCCTTTCGCGCGCCCCGCCGCCGCCAGCCGGGTAGTCGCCGCCGGTCCGCCGCCGTCAGTCGGGTCGTCGCCGCCGCTCGAATAGTCACCGCCGCGCGCCAGCGTCGCCGCGCCGCAACCCTAACCTAACCCTAACCCTAACCCTAACCTAGCGCGTCCCGTGCCGTCCGATCTTGCGGATCGGACGGACTGCGCCGTCCGATCGTGATGGATTTGAGCCGTCCGATCGTCACCATCCGGCCGCCCGAGATCACGCCACGTCGCCGCCAATCCACCGCTCGGATTGCGCCACGTGCGGCATCCGCCGCCGCCGCCGTCGCCGCGCGCTGCGGCCGTCGCGCGCGTCCCCTAGGGCGCGCCGGCCCGCGCGTCATGCTGACGTCAGCCCATGCCAGCGCAAGGGTGCGTCACCGAGACTTAATTGCGCAATAAATAATTTAATCTTTTTGTTTAGTTTAAAAATCGCAATTAAACTTCTAAAATTCATATCTTTTGAATCCGAGCTCCGTTTTAGCCCATTCAAATTTCATTAAATCCAGAAAAATGTCAAGAATCCATTAAAAATACTTTCCAGTGCTGTTTCAGTAGACTTTTTAGGGTGTTTGTTGAGTGCTTTGTTTGTCGTGTAGATTAGGAGTTTTCGGCGAGCCGTTCTTTTGAAGTAGTCGCCGAGGTTCCTCGATCTCGAGCAAGGCAAGTCATACCTTACATTGACCATATTGTACCTATTTTATGTAAATATCTCTTTTACTCTCAAATACGCATATGTTTTAGAATGTCATTTTATGGGATGATTATACCTATTGTACTCAACCATAGGATTGTTTACCTTATACCATTGATAACTTGGGGTTCAATATGACTAGATGTTAGCTTAGGGTCGCTTAACTATCTTAGCGCAACTAGCTCACTTAAGGGGATCACACTAATCAAGTTTAATTCTAAAGTGGACCTTAGATGATATTAAGATATGACTTTGGTTTTTAATGATATTGATTTGTGAAAAAGGTGGGTCGTGAGCACATGGTTGGTCTTTGGTTAGCGTGCTCATGACGATTAAGGACCGGTTCTCGGGAAATCTGGAAGAAATGCCGTGCATACCACAAGCCGGCATGGGTAATGGCTGGGCACGTAGCATAGCTGTCTCTAGTTAACGTATCCCGAGAGAGGGTGAGCGTGATGGAGTTGGGTCGGCCCGGTTTTAAGGGTTGATCAGCTTCGGATTCACCGCGGCACTAGAGGGGCTGCCCATTGCCCGACGGGAATGGGGGCGAAACCTTGGTGTGGTACGATTGATTAGAGGGGTTGTGTGAAGGGTCTGTCACAATTCCTTTCCGGGCACCGTGGTGGTGCACCGGCGCACTGTCTTGTGTTGTGGGATTGTGTCTTGTGGGTACAGTTGTACACCTCTGATCAGAGTAAAAACTATTCGAATAGCCGTGCCCACGGTTACGGGCGATCGACCAGATTCACCTTGATTAGTCTCATTTACTTTATTCGAATGAAATGTTGGAATATGACTAGTGCGGAGTGGATGGATGGGCTGTTGCAACGTGGTGAGTGTTGGACGGTGTTTATTTATCTTGCTTAAATGTTACTCTTTTTTCTTGTCTTCAAATATTAATATCATATTAAAGCTGTTTATGCAAATTGAGCCCTTGACCTTTCCATGTTATTTATCTTGCATCATGTCCCCTTTTCGGTGTGACTTGTTGAGTACGGTGGTTGTACTCGGTCTTGCTTCTTTTTCCCCCTTCAGTGCCAGAGGTTGAGGTCGAGGTCTCCGAGGAGGTGTAGGCTTGTTCTCGTCAAGGTTTAGCTGTGGAGTTGGTGTTCCGCTTCGCTCGTGTCAGAGTTTAGCTTAAGTCGGTTTTATTTTCTTTTCCGCTGCATTTATGTAACTCTTTTTATATTGTTTCTAAGACGAGGATTACGTATTATCAATAACGTCGATTTGTGTACCTCGGCTGATTCCTGGGCGAGGATGCAATGCACAAATTAGCTGCAGAAATTCTGGTGTGAATTTCTGGGCGTGACACTTATGCTTTAGTAGATAAGAGTTTCATTATTAGTTTAATTCATAGTGTTGTTATGTTTAGGCGAGTAACTCTATTGCCACGGACACGGTCCAATGAGCAATTAGGATGTAGGTTTGCCTTTATCTTGCTCATGAAAGCTATAGATATTTATGGTAATGTAAGCATGGTGCTTAGATTATTTCATAAACACTGATTATGACCACTTCCCATGGGTTAGAGGTAGGCGGCAGGTGGTGACAGCTCTGTCCGTCCTTTGTATTCCTCCACGTTCGGATTTGGTGTAGGGTGAACGGTAAGAGATTGCATCGTGGTGGAAGGCCGGGCCATTGGGCGGCGGTACCCCCGTAGTCCTGGGAGCATAGAACTGGGTTTAGGCATAACTAGAATAATTAATTAAACTATGTACTCTGACTAGAAGAACTATAGGAACCTAACTGTAATTACTACTCTCCACTTAGCACTAGTGTATTATTTACCTAGGACTCTTCTGCGTGTGTCACACTACCTTTATCATATTATCTTACCCCTGTCTGGGCTAAGGTATCTCATCTATAGCTTATAAATAGCTTATGAATATCCATGGCATCTTAGTATTCTCTTCAAGACCACACTCTTCCTTTGGGATAAAATAAATAATGATACCCTTAGAATACTCCCTGGGTGAAATGTTGCAATGGTATATCCATGCTCTTGCGGATTTATTTGTGAACGTAAGAAATACCAACACCTATAGCTTAATTGGTATGGTGAGGCAAAGGGATTTGTGCACACATTACAGGTTCAGCCAATTTGATCTTCTTGTAGACTTTGGTGTCAATACGTTTTGCTAGGTGTTGCTGTTGACAGTCAGCCGAGAAGCGTTCTTGGGTCAGAACCATGTCTGCAGGAACCTACAGGGTCACACACTTAATGGGATGGAATAGGTATTTGAGTTTGACTCGGGTACGACTCAGTTTGGATAGAGATCTGATCGAATATAGAGTCCCGATGGGCCTTTAGGCCCAGTCGGCCAACTCTATATAAGGAGGGCAAGGGGTGGAGATCAGCGTGCGTAACTTCTAAGCCAGATCAATTTTTTCACGGAAACCCTAGTCCACCTTCGAGCCAAAACCCTAAGTCGTGCATCGCGTGCTAGCACACAGGTGTTTGACGTTCCTTCCCTGGATGTGTGGATACTGGTAGAGACATCGCTACGTTGCGGTGTAATCGGCGAACTAGTAGAGAGATTGGATCGTGGTCGACGAACTGGTCGGGAGATCGGATCGTGGTCGACGACGTGGTCGGTGAGCTGGTCGGGAGATTGGATTGAGGTCGGCGAGGTGCTATCCGAGGTCGGCAAGGTCAGCAAAGCGTTGCTTGAGATTGGCTAGACTTTGATCGGCTATTTTCGCTGCACTACGCGTCTTTTGGTAACAATCTATAGACCCTTACTTGCAAGCTTTCCTAGATTGCGCGGTAGAAAATTGTGTTTTATGCTATCATAGCCTTCGCGTTATCCTATAGTGGTATCAGAGCTAGACTTGTGTAGTCTGGGTTTTAGATTGGATCTGGAACGAGTTTTGGCACACGGGTTGATTAGATCAATTGGTTTTAGGGACGGTAGAGGAGATTGTTGATGGAAGTTGTGTTCCTTGAGATTGTCTCAAATCGACACAATGCGATTGTGTTGAAGCAATTTCCAAGTACTCAGGATGAGTATGGGTCAGACTCAGGATGGCATTCCTTGAGAGTGTCTCGAAATGGTATAATGTGATTATGCCGAAGCTATTTAGTACTCCGACTATGAATGCTGCCTTGCGCCTATGCAAATCATGTCCCTGGAGAGTGTCTCGGGATGACATAATGTGATTATGCTGATGTGGTTTTCCTAAGTGATTTTATAGATGGGACCGTCGTGTGCGTACCCCACTTTTAAGTCATCTCGGTATCGTATCTCTGCAATAGGTAGAAAATGTTCTACGTCTAACTTGTTTTTGCAGAGAATGCTTTCAGATGGTATGGCCCTATTATATGTATGAGATGCATGTGATGCATGTAATATTCTTTCATACATATGATGCATGTAATATAATTTCATGACCTACATGTCGATGTAATCTTCAATTTATAGCTTCTATAGTAGTAGTTTAGTTTGAAGAAATTTAGCATCAGATACTCAGGAGAACGGTGATGAAGATGGAAATACTCTACAACGACATGGAGATGGAGATCACCATGTGAAACGGCCATACTATTTCATTAATAATTGCTATTCTTCTTGCTTTCATATATGTGATATGTTTGTTTGATAGGATAGTATTCCTCAGAAAATGAAGTAGTAATGATGTCCTCCAAATGATGCACCTATCATGGTTGTGATCGTCAATTGATAGGTCTACCAAAGCAGAGTGTCATTGTCTATCATAACATGATGGGGTATATGTCAGACATATACAAGCAGGAGCATTTGGTTTACTTAACAAGGCTATCAAAATAGTTTTGGGCCTTGGGGCATAGGTTGGGGCCAAGGCATGTGTTGACGACCAAATTTGGTAAATTAGCTGATCGGATTTGGAGTTAAGGCCGAAGCCGATTTGGAGGAAATCAGGATTCTCGAAAACAGAGTGTGCGCTAGTTGCAGACCAAATCGGTTAACTGAATCGGCTAAGGAGTTCGTCGGCTGATACCGAACCGGCTAAGGTGTTCTTCGGTCGATACCCAATCGGATAAGATAAGCCGATGTAGTTGATTCGGGTAAGGTACATTGGGATCATTATCGGATCAGGTTAATGTGCCTCATGAGGATTGCCATACATGGATAGAGTCCGAAAAAGAAAATTCTATCTATTAATTAGGTTGTTGTAAGTAATTTTCTTATAGATTGTGTTGGTAAGAGTCCGCCTAAGGGACTTATTCGTATCTTGAGTTGTAATAGACATAAGAATTGTGTCTGACAAGGATATGTTTTGTATTTGGGATAGCCCAAGTCCGTGTAATCAAAGAACAATCAGTTCAATAACACCTTCGGCTCATCGCCACCTTTTTACTTTTATTTGTTTCGAGGAGTTCTTGCTTTTGAGTTGGGCTGCATCGGGTTCGATCTCCGACGAGAGGTAAAGCTTGTTATGGAGGCTTGAGCTCTCGAGATTAGTTCTTCCATCTTTATGACACTCTAATCCTGTTTACATAAATCATCGAGTTATCATATATGCTATATAATCTAGATCGATATTGTTGTCTAACCCTAATCGGCTAGCATCCGTCACTAAACAATAGCCGATAGGGTTAGATATCAACGTCGACCTAGATTATATAGTATATCCACCATCTCGAAAGGCTTTCATTGACTTGTTTAGATCTTATGTTTCTCTTTATGCTTAGTGTTGCATCGGTTGAGTCTGACCTACTAAGTATTATCTAGAATCATAATATCTATCTTGTCCCATAATTCCTATTAGAGATAGTATCGGGGTTTCAGCCGATCTTACCTGGTTTAGCTATCTTGTTTCCTGCATGTTTACCTGATATGCTAAATTTGCCCTTTATATTAAGATCTCACTGTGGTAAAATATATTAAGCTCGTTATCAATCTGTTAGGTTATCTTAACACCTAATTGATTCTTGTTTAGTATATTTAATCTATATTGATATCCTAGTATAAAGTGGTATCAGAGTATTAGCCGATACATGTTACATTTATGACATCGGCTATGCTATAAATACATGTAATCTTTGTCTTAAAGTACTTTTAGACAAAAGTGATTTATACTGTCTCGGCATGCTGTCGATCTATCCCAATCACTTGGTTTAAACGTATTTCGAGACATAGATTACATATTATGGATATCTACAGCCGATCGATTAGATCTATTTCCAATATCAGCCTCATTCACCTCAAGTGCAGTATCGGCCAGGGGCATCATCTCAACCCCAATATTTGCCTCAGTTTAATCAATTTGATCCGATGCAGCAGCAGGTTCAAGGGGCACCTCAGCAAAAGTCTTGGGCTGACATGATTGCCAATGTGATGAGGAGCAGTTTGTTCTTAAGCCTAACGATACTGGTAATTTGTATCGGCATCCATACCCAGAGTACTTTGAGAGGGTACAATTGTCAAACTGATACAAGGTACCCGACTTTTCAAAATTCTCAGGGCAGGATAATGTGTCAACTTATGAACATATCAGCCGATTTTTGGCTCAATGTGGTGAGGCGTCGGCTACTGATGCTCTGAGGGTTAGATTGTTTCATTTGTCTTTATCTGGATCGGTTTTTACATGGTTTTCATCTTTGCCATACTATTCTATTCAAAGTTGGGCCGATTGAAAAAGCAGTTTCATAAGTACTTCTACAGCGGGATCCATGAAATGAAATTGTCTTATCTGACAGCAATCAAGCAGAGGCATGACAAATCTATTCAAGATTACATTCAGAGGTTCAGAGATATGAGAAACTGATGCTACAGCTTGATTTTGTCAGATTCTCAGTTAGCCAATCTCGCTTCCCAGGGATTGTTGACACCAATTAAGGAAAGGTTTTCGGCTCAGGACTTTGAGAGCTTGGCTCATTTGGCTCAGAAGGTGACAGCACATGAGCAAAGGTTCTAAGAAGCCAATAAGGCATTTAAAAAGGTTAGTCATGTTGCATATGCCTCTGAATCTGAAGAAGAAGATGACTCTGAAGTAGCAGCAGTTGAATGGGCCAGGAACAAGAAGATTGTTAATGTCAATGGGTAAAAAATTCTGCAAAGGAAGAGAAGTATGACTTTGATATTACCAAGGCTAACAAAATCTTTGATCTGCTACTTCGGGAGAAACAAATTCAACTTCCTGTTGGTCATGTGATTCCATTGGCTGAGGACTTGAGAAAGAGGAAGTACTATAAGTGGCACAATACTGGATCTCACAGCATAAATGACTGTAAAGTTTTCAAGCAGCAGATCCAATCGGCTATTGAGCAAGGGAAGATAAAGTTTGATGATTAAAAGAAGCTGATGAAAGTTGATGGTAATCTTTTTCCTGTCAACATGGTTCACACAAGTGGGAGAACAGCCGATAGAAAGGATTATCGGTCCACACAGCTCAACTCTGCCAAAACCATCAACAATATCAGAGGAAGTATGACAGGCAGGAAGAAAGATGCTATGAGGAAGATAACAGTTTTGATCCCCATTGGAGCTGCGAATTCTTAAGGTTCTGCTGGAATGAAGGGATGATACTGTCGTCGGTAGAATACTGTCTAGCATGCAGCTATGATGAAGACTATGCTGGAAATTCAAGCCAATCTGGTCCTAAGGGAAATCAACCAAAACAGAGGAAATTGTCTGTTCATCAGAGACTGGGTCCAGTTCATCAGGATTTTTCACAAGAGGATTTCGATGAGGATGAAGATGAGACCATAAACCCACAATGGTGCCCTTCTAGTATTTTCACTAAGAACCAGAAGAGGAGGGTTCAAAGGATGAGGAGCAGGGAGCGTTTCAGAGAGGTGCAAGAAGAGATCAATCATCGGCTAAAGAAGAAAAAGCAAGAACACTTAATGAAAGAATGGCATGTCAAGAGCAAGGTGCTTTCAGCCGATGGGGTCAAAGCCGATAAGGCAAAAAGGCTATCTAAGGGGAAGGTTGTTGCATCAGTTAATATGGTTTTTGTACTACTAGCAGAATATGAGGCTGCCCAAGCTGATGTAGATGTTATGGAAGAATCCTTGGTCAAATTGGTGTTATCTCCAGAACAAGCTATCTTTGAGAAACCAGAAGGAACAGGGCATCGGCACCTCAAGCCATTGTATGTCAAAGGATTTATCAATGGCAAGCCGATGTCTAAGATGTTGGTTGATGGTGGAGCTGTTGTGAATTTGATGTTATATGCTACATTCAGAAAGTTGGGCAAGAATTCAGATGATCTCATCAAGACCAACATGGTTCTTAAAGACTTTGGTGGCAGTCCATCGGAAACCAAAGGAGTTTTAAATGTAGAGTTAACAATCGGCAGCAAAATTGTCCCTACCACGTTCTTTGTCATTGATGGGAAGGGTTCATATAGCATGTTGCTTGGAAGGGATTGGATTCACGCAAATTATTGTATTCCTCGACCATGCATCAGAGTTTGATCCAATGGCAAGGTGACAAGGTAGAAATCATGTCATCCGACAAGTCAATCAATATTGTCAATGCCGATTTAACTCTTTGGGAGATGGATGGAATTGATTGCTTGTCTCGGAAAATTTGGAAAGGAGATTATCTAAAGGTGTCTGATTGTGATATATAGCCAATTGGAGATGAAGAGCCCCAACTGTTGCTTTGAGGGCGTCGTGGAGTGGTCAAATTTCTACACCAAGGACACTGTAGATGATCTCGATGGCAAACTAGGACAAGATTTTATGTCAGCCGATGATTTGGAAGAAGTTGATATAGGTCCAGGAGATAGGCCTAGGCCGACTTTTATCAGTAAAAATTTGTCTTCTCATTTTAGAACCGAGCTAATAAAACTTTTGAAAGAATATAAAGATTGCTTTTCTTGGGAATATTTTGAGATGCCAGGACTTAGCCGATCGACTGTAGAACATCGGCTTCCTATCAAACTAGGATATCGGCCATATAAACAACCACCTAGAAGATTTAAAGCCGATATGTATGACGCTATTAAAGCTGAAATCACTCGATTGTATGATGTTGGTTTTATTCGGCCATGCCGATATGCTGAGTGGGTTTCTAACATAGTTCCAGTCATCAAGAAGAATGGTAAACTTAGGGTTTGCATCGATTTTCAAGATTTAAACAAGGCTACCCCTAAGGATGAATACCCAATGCCGATTGTCGATCTATTGGTTGATGTTGCTTCAGGGCATAAGATTATAAGTTTTATGGATGGCAATGTTGGATACAATCAGATCTTCATGGCAGAAAAAGACATTCATAAGACTGCTCTTAGATGTCTTGGTGCAATTGGCTTGTATGAATGGGTGGTGATGACCTTTAGCTTAAAGAAGACTGGAGCTACATATCAAAGGGCCATGAATTATATATTCCATGATCTGATCGGCTTGTTGGTTGAGATCTATATTGATGATGTGGTAGTGAAATCGAAGGAGATTGATGACCATATAGCCGATTTAAGGAAAGTTTTGGAAAGAACAAGGAAATATGGCTTGAAGATAAATCCCACCAAGTGTGCTTTTGGTATATCGGCTGGACAATTCTTGGGTTTCTTGTTCACAAGAGGGGGATTGAGGTAACACAGAGGAGCATTAATGCAATCAAGAATATCCAACTTCCAGGAGACAAGAAGCAATTGCAATCTTTGGTCGACAAGGTGAATTTTATCAGGAGATTTATCTCTAATTTATCTGGGAAGATGGAGCCCTTTACACCTTTGCTCAGATTGAAAGCCGATCAGGAGTTTACTTGGGAGGCCGAGCAACAAAAGGCCTTAGATAATATTAAGGAATATTTGAGTTCCCCTCTAGTTCTGATTCCTCCACAGAAAGGAGTACCTTTCAAGTTGTACTTGTCAGCCGATGAGAAGTCAATCGGCTCGGTCTTGATCCAGGAATTTGAGGGCAAGGAGAGAGCAATCTTTTATTTGAGCAGAAGGCTTCTGGATGCAGAGACAAGGTATTCTCTGGTGGAAAAATTGTGTTTGTGCTTATATTTCTCTTGCACAAAGTTGAGGCATTATTTGTTATCCAATGAATGCACCATAATTTGCAACGCCGATGTTGTGAAGTATATGCTATCAGCTCCGGTGTTGAAAGGCAGAGTTGGAAAGTGGATTTATGCCTTAACGGAATTTGACCTCATGTATGAATCGCCCAAAGCAGTCAAGGGGCAAGCCATAGCCAATTTTATTGTTGAACATCGTGATGACTTAATTGGCTCGGTCGACATAGTGCCTTGGACGTTGTTTTTTGATGGATCGGTTTGTACTCATGGTTGTGGTATCGGATTGGTCATGATATCACCTAGGGGGGCAAGTTATGAATTTGATTATAGTATTAAGCGTTATGCCACCAACAATCAAGCTGAGTATGAGGCAGTTCTCAAAGGATTACAACTCTTAAAGGAAGTTGAAGCCGATGCCGTTGAAATCATGGGTGATTCTTTGTTGGTCACCAATCATTTAGCTGGGGCATATGAGTGCAAGAATGATACATTGATGATCTACAACGAGAAGTGCCGAGAATTGATGGATAGTTTTTGGTTTTTGACTTTAAGGCATATTCCTCGAGAGCAAAATGTTGATGCTAATGATTTGGCTCAGGGGGCATCGGGATACAAGCCGATGGTACAAGATAGCGAGGTAGAAATCACTACAATAACAGCCGATGACTAGAGGTATGATGTATTTAATTATTTGAAGAATCCCTCTCAATCGGCTTCGAAAAAAATGAGATATAAAGCTTTGAGATATGTCTTGTTGGATGATGAGCTATATTATCGAACAATTGATGGGGTGTTGCTAAAATGTTTGAGTGCCGATCAAGCGAAAGTTGTGATGGGAGAAGTACATGAAGGTATATGCGGTACTCATCAATCGGCCCACAAGATGAAGTGGTTGCTTCGGCGAGCTGGGTATTTTTGGTCGATAATGCTAGAAGATTGTTTTAGATATTATAAAGGTTGTCAAGATTGCCAAAAGTTTACAGCAATTTAACAAGCATCAGCATCAGCTATGAATCCTATAATCAAGCCATGGTCGTTCAGAGGTTGGGGAATCGATATGATCGGCCAGATCAATCCTCCTTCAAGCAAAGGACATAAGTTTATATTGGTGGCAACCGATTATTTCATGAAGTGGGTGGAGGCAATACCATTGAAGAAGATTGACTATGGGGATGCAATTCAGTTTGTTAAAGAGCACATTATATACCGGTTTGGTGTTCCTCAGACCATCACAACCGATCAGGGATCTATCTTTGTATCTGATGAGTTTATCCAATTTGCGAAAAGCATGGGGATTAAGTTGTTGAATTCTTCACCATATTATGCACAAGCTAATGGACAGGCAGAAGCATCCAACAAGAGTTTTATTAAGTTGATCAAGAGGAAGATTTCTAAGTTTCCAAAGCAATGGCATAGCCGACTGGCTGAAGCCTTGGGTCCTATCGGAAGGCTTGTCATGGATCGATCCAAGTTCCTCCTTACAAGCTAGTTTATGGGCATGAAGTTGTGTTACCATGGGAAAATGTCATCGGCTCAAGGAGAATTGATTTACAAGATGAGTTGACAGCCGATGATTATCATAATCTAATGGTGAATGAATCGAAAGAGTTGGTTCAGTCTAGGATGCGTGCTTTGAAAAAAGTGATAAGGGATAAGGAGAGAATTGCTCGTCATTATAATAAGAAAGTTGTGCAAAAATCTTTTTTAGAAGGCAAGTTGGTTTGGAACTTGATCCTGCCGATTGGAACTCGTGATAATAAATTTAGCAAGTGGTCGCCGAATTGGGAAGGACCTTTTCGGATCTACAAATCTGTTTCTAAGGGAGCTTATATGTTGCAAGGGCTTGATGGAGAAGTTTTTGGAAGGGATCTCAACGGGAAATACTTGAAGAAATATTATCCGAGTGTTTGGATCAATTCATGATTCGGCTGTGTTGTGCCGATACATGGTAGCCGATGTGTTAATATCGCCGTTAGTCTTTTTAACTTATCATAATCGGTTGTGTTCTGCCGATGTGTGATGGTCGATATTCATGATATCGCCATTAGTCAAGTCATAATTTTATCAGTGTTTGACATTGTAAAATTAGGGGGCATACATACATGCATACAGAATATGTGGACTTTAATAAAAATTACAAAAGTTATGTTACAGAAGTTCACAAAGAGTTTACAAAAGTTTGAAGCCCTATTACAAGAATCGGCACAAGAGTTCACATCAGATACAAGCTCTTATTACAATCGGCTCATCTAGACACAAGCTTAATAATGGCCGATATCACCCTTTGCCTAATTTGATCTATTTCTTCTATGGCTTGGGCGTCGGTAGCATCGGTTCCAGGGATCACCTTCAGGGTCTTGGTTAGATCTGACAAGTCTTTGACAGATGTCTTCAACTTGGATTTTTGTTCTTCAATGGCCATGTGTAACGTCACGAAAATTGGAGAATTTAAAAACCGAAATTAAAAATCGGAACTTACAAAAACTTTTTGCTTGTTGCTTCTTGATCGTGTTTATTGCTTCTTATTTGCCAGCTTGGTTGCATAAATTTATATGTGAACGATTCATCTCGGTGTTTGAGAAAAACCAAATGATTTGGATTTCCGTTGGGAAGAAAAATCTCGGAGTTTAAAGTTAGAAATTTTAAAATAAAATAGGAAGAGGGTGTGGATTCATAAAAATGTGTGTTTGGAAAATAAAATATTATTTGGTGATTGTGAAATATTAATTAGAAAATGAAATGGGAATTAAAATATTTTAAAAGATTTATATAAAGTCTAGAAATTTGTTGAAATTAAAAATTGTGATTTATGAATTTAAGAAAAAAGATTAAATTAAATAAGGGGATATATATTTTTAAATAAATTAAAGTGGGTGAAAAGTTTGAAAATATATTTTTAAATTAATTTTGGGAATACTAGATTTTTATTTGGAATTTTTAGAGTGAAAGAAAATAGGAATGGGAAAATGGAATTGAAAATCGAAAAAACGAGAAAAAGCTGTTCAATACGTCACGGTGTTCGACGCCGTACGCGGCCCGGCCTCGCGCCCGCCGCGCGTCGCCCCGCTGTACCGCGCCCGCGTGCGCGCTCGCCACGCGCCACGTGCCGCGCCCGCGCCGCGCCGGCCCCGCCGCGTCGTGCGCCACGCGCCGTGCCGCCGTGCCGTCCCGCGCACGCCGCGCGTTGCCGCCGTGCCCCGGCCCCGCCCGTGCGTGCGCTCGCCACGTGCCAACGCCCGCGCCGGCCCCGTGCGTCGCCGCGTTCCTCGCGCCGGCCCGCTCGCCGCGCGTCTCGTGCGCCATCGCCGTACCGTGCACCGGTCCCTCCCTTCTCCCGTTCTCCCCCTCGGCGCGCCTATAAAGAGGGTCGAAGCCCCTCTCTTTTCCCCACCTCGCCGCCGTTTCCCCTCGCCGTTCCCTCACCGCAACCCTAGCTCCCGAGCGCCGCAAGCCCGAGCGCCATCCCCCCCGAGCGCCGCCGTCGCCGTGAACCATCGCCGTGGTGCGCTAGTGCCCCGCCGCCTCCCCTTGCCGTCGCCGGTAAGCCCCGAGCCGCCATCCCTCCCCTTGCGCCCGGTCGCCGGCCGGAAACAAAGGAGAAAGGAAGCATAGCGCCGGTCAAGCAGAGTTGTAGGGTAATGAATAGTAAACGAGAGAAAAAAAGAAAAGAAAAAGAAAAGAAAAAGAGAAGGAAAAATAGGGAAAATTTTGAAAAAAAATATGAAAAGTATTTAGGAAATATTTGGGAAATATTTGGGCAAAAATATATTGTTTTCTCATATATTTTTCTCGGAGCGAATTCGGAGATAGAAATCGAATTTTCGGAGATTTCGTTTCTCGTCATTTTAATCCGGATTTTGTTTATTTATTTTCCGCCATTAAAAATGTGTTTCTTTTAGTGCTCGAATCTCCAAAACCTCGAGCACAAACCCTCTTGATTAGCATTTCTAAATTTATTTTCTTAATTAAATGCGATCGATATTTTTGCGAAAACCCTAGGGCATCAAACTCGTTTTTAACTTGGATTTTATCCTAACAACTCTTGTCCAAACTCGAGTAGAATTCCAGGCTAAACGTTTGAAGTCGTTTTTATGGTTCTTTTCGATCTCTCGGTATTTATTGAATTCTGATCGAATTCAATTGATCTTTCGCACGTACGGATAGCAACCGAGGGAGAAAGCACTGACTACGTTGAAGACCCCGGCCAACAAGTGTGCGAGCAAGGCAAGTCAACACATCCCTTTGAACATATTGATCGTACTTTGCGAAATGATGTTGATTTCAATTACAAATTGCATGTTATACACAAATGAGTACCTATACTAGATATACCCTGCCTTGATATTGATTACCCTTAGAAATATTCTTTGTAACCATCGATGTGATACAACCGGAGGATATCTTCGGTAAAGTGCTTAGCCACACTTATACTAGAATCTTGCATATTCATATTTTTACAAAATGCTATATGCTTGGGCAACTACCTTAGGGAGGGTAGTTGAGATACGGCAGGTGGAGACATGAGCGCTACATTGTCTCGATCATGTTGAAGATAGTTTTGATGGAAAAATGAAAATACAAACCAATGTTTTCAGACTGGGGCGGATCGATGGATTTGGGTGGTTTTCGGGAAAGGCTAGTACCGTCCCTGGTCAATTAAGGACCGAGCCATGAGACTTATAACTTAGAGCGAACCAGTACAACCGTACTTCTCGAATGGGTATAGACCTAGCGAAGTAGATAGCCGAGCAGAGGCAGTATCCCTGCATAGTGGTTCAGGTGTAGGTGTTGAGTTAAAGACCTACCAATGGTAGGGTGCCCGTGTTTGTGATGAGACAAAAGGCCTTTATGTGAATAATAAACTGAACCTAACAATGACTTAAAGATTAAGTGAGTTTTCTCTCTTACCTTGGGAACGCCAGAACTCCTCTCGCTGCTAGGAAATGATGGCTAGAGTGCATGAGGACTTAAGTTCATGGAGCGGGTACTGCCAAAGTGAGGTTATCGAAAGGCTTTGCCGTGACTGTCCCATATAGAGGGATGTAAGCTCATTCAATGAGTAGTTGCGAAGTACGGGTAAAGTGTACATCCACTGCAGTGTGAGTCAATCAATCTATTCGAATAGCCGTGCTCGCGGTCAATGAGCGACGTGACAAGTTTCTCCCGTGGCTATACTCATAAATTTTAAAATGATGGGTTGGTATGCATAATGATTTTGTATGCTGGTGGACTCAACTTCTCGACCTGCGAGAAGGGATAGACCCCAGAAAACCATGACGAACCGGAGACGGGAAACCATCCTTGGTATCACGATGGATGGCAGACAGAACCGTCGCCGAGTTAATATATTCTGGAACTAAAACTTGACTGGCTAGATGTTAGGTTTGTGAAATGATTTGTGAAAATTGGCTTTGTGCAAATGAACCTTAGCCATCCTTTAAATGACCCTATCATGTGCATCATTCCGTGTCGGCTTGCTGAGTATGTTGGGCACTCACCCTTGCTATACGCACAAACTTCAGATGAAGGAAACGAAGAACTGGAGGACCCCTATGCTTACTACCAGGATGAATGAAGACAATGGAGTGCGCTAGGTCTTAGGTCCCAGTCGTTGCCTGTGGCAATCGACATGCCGCTGTTTTCTGTCTACTAATCTCATCTAAACTCTGATTTGGTTGAATTCGGACCAGTAGGTCCTATATGTGTTGGATATTGCCTTCGGGCCTATTATTGTCATAAGTTCGATGTAAGACTATTCGTGCACTTTGCACCTGGTAATTCAGAACTGTATTCGTGAGTACCAAACTACTCGATCCAGAGATATGGTACTATGAACACGAATGATTCCCATCATCAAAAATGGGGGTCGACACCCTGGGGAGATCAGCAAGTTTTTTCTTCTCCGATGCTAAGTCAGCATTGCATTGCTCTAGTTCGGCTAGCAGCTCAGCCTTGCAATTTTCCAGCCAACCAATGCTGGCCTGAATGGAGCTTGGCCCGGCGGTCATCTCATCAAGCTTGGCTTTCTCTGCGGTGATTGACTGTGATTGGCTTGGATGGTGGCTTCAAGATTTTTACTCTCTCGCCGATCGACTATTCGTTGTCTAGCCTTCTCCAGTTTGAATCAGTGTTGCTCAAGGAGAACTGTTGGAGAAATGACATCGGCTAGGTCATCCGGGATCTGGTCTTGGATTTCTTTAAATCTTGCTCTGATCGGCCCACAGTCAGCAACCAGAGTGTCCAAAGAGCTTTCTAGCCGCTGAGCAATATCTAACAGCTTAGCCTTCAAGTCATCGGCAAGAGGGGCCAAGGCTTTACTTGTGATATCTTCTTGTTCATCCATGAACTGTCTTATGTCAAAGGAGAACATATCGGCTAGAACCTGAAAAGGAAATGTTGGATAGTTAAATGTTGAAAGATTCAAAACAGCCAATATGGAGTTTTAGAGGAGATACTTACGGGGATGATAGGAGCTGCTTCTTTTGCTACATGATGGCTGCCCCTAGCCGATGGAGTGCGCTCACTAGATTGATGTTGGGCAGGTGCTGGAGAGCGAGGAGGCTTGATAAAAAAGAAGAAAAGAAACAGGTTTAGTTCAGCATCGGTTAATTGGAAGTTGAAAAAAATTTGAGTTTGGAGTTACCGATGGAGGTGGAGCAGGTTTCTTCTTGGTGGCCAGTTTCTTTTTCTGCAAATAAAGGAGTTTGGTTAGAATTGAAATGTGAACATTTAAAGGAAGTAAACTCCAGAAAGGTACATACCAGAGGAGGACGAGTTTGGCATTTTGGAGAAGGAGTCCTTACAGGGGTTGGCTGAAGGGTTACGCGGAGGCTACGATAGCTAATAACAAAACTTTCTACCGCGCAAACCAGGAACCTTGCAAGTAAGGGTCGATAGATCGTTACCAATTGGAGTGGAGTGCAGCGGATATAGACAATCAGGAGCTATCCGATCCGGAACAGTACTGGCCGATCACAGCTGATTTGCTGACCATAGCCGATTTGCTGACCACAGCCGATTCCCGAGTCGCCTGATCGCAGCCGATCCAACTACAGCCGATTTGCCGATGCTGCAGCCAATCCAACCACAGCCGATTCGCCGCCACCGAATAGCACCGCAATGTAGCAATGCCTCTACCGGTATCCACACGTCCAGAGATAGAACGCCAAACACCTGTGTGCTAGCACAAGATGCAAGGCTAGGGTTTGGCTCGGAGGTGGGGAGGGTTTTCGTGGAGATCCTGAACTCGACTACTTTTGAAGCCACGCGTGTTTTAATCTATTGTGCCAAATCAGATTGATTTGGTTCAATTTGATGTCGCAGCTCTCCACCATTCGCCCCTTTATATAGAGTTGTTGACTGGGCCTATAGGCCCATCGGGACTCTATCCGATCGGATCCCTATCCGATCGAGCCGTATCCGAGTCCAACTCGAATGCCTGTTCTTATCCCCTTAAGTGTGCGACCCAGTAGGTTTAGGTATACTCAGTTTTGACCCGAGTCCAACTCGGCCGACCGTCAATAGCGGTGCCTAGCATCACATATTGACACCATAGTATACAAGAATATAATATCGGCTCTAAACATATAATGTGTACACAGATCCCTTTGCCTCACTATACCAATTAAGCTATAGGCAAGATGTGTGCCCCTCTTATAAATAGCTTAATCATTCACTCGAACCGTATTGGATTATCTTTTTGTTGATTGACTCCTCAATCAACTCGGCATGGCCATGCACTTCCATAATCCATTACCTCAAGGGGCCCAGAGATATCTCTCCAAAGGAGGGGCAAATTCCATCTTGATCACTCACATCTCACTCCATGTTTCATAGCAAACCCGAAGACTACTTTTATAACTACCCAGTTACGGAATAGCGTTTGGTAGTCCCAAAGTAGGCTACTACACATGTCAGAATCCATGATGATCTCAGGTCTAAGTACTTTGCACCAACAGTACTTGAGACCAACTAATGGCACATTAATTCCTGTAGTATCTCATGGTGGGTCTATCCAACAATGTGTTCTCTAACACATGTCCACGTATATTGATTTGGTATCTTCATACCATGATCTATGAGACATGATCATCAATCAATAAACATGTCGATCTTAGAATCATATTTGTTCCAACAAAACGACATGTGATCAGGGATCATTTAGAAATAGATTCATACATAAAGAGTCTCATAAATAAGTCACGTACTTATTGATCAATACAAGTTGTCTATTTCATGTAACCAAATAACACTTTATTCATTTATACATAAACATTGACCATGATATCCAACATCTCCATGTTGCCTCTAGGGCATATCACTAACACTGGCGAGTCGGCTGGAGGTGTTTGTGTAGTTCTTCTAGTTTCACTCACGTCGACAGCAGCATCATCGATAGCTTCCTCCATTTCTTCTCGATCTAAGAACTCCTCTAAAACTGGGTCCAGAGTGGGCAGATCATCGGCTGCAATAGTCTTTTGTTTCTTTGAAGCCTTCTTCTTTGTAGCCGATGGTTCGGCAGCCGATTGCTTGATTCTCTTTCTTTTGCCAGCATCAGAAGGAATCGGCTGGCGAGTATGGCCATGGAGTAGGGAAGTCGTCTTGGGAGCACCATAGCCGATTCTTGAAGGGGCTAGTCCACTACCATTGGGGAGAATTCCGGCAACATAATAGATAGTTGCCCCAGTTTGGCTGGCATGAGGAGGAGAGGAGTCGGTGGTCTGCAAACAAAGAGACAGATGTGGTCAAATATTGAAAGATTTTAGCCAATAATGAAGAATTTTACAAAAGGAAAAGTGCTTACTTGTGGAACCGACTCTGGGTACATAGTGGTCAAGTACATGTAAGCCGATTGATGAAAAATATGTTTCTTCCACTCTATCCACCATCGGTTGAAAGTTGTACTCCTCATTAAAGCCAATTCAATGTTGTCAATGCTGCCAAGTGGAGAGCCTTAAATGGTTAGCAGTTTGTCCATCATGAGGCCTAAAGTGATTTCTCCCCTGGTTTCGATCTTGTCTGCAAAGTACAAGCCGATCGGCAGCTGACCCATGCCCAATTGTCTGGTAGCACTCATTGGATGATAAAATTCATGTGAAAATTGGACATTTCTGCCCTGATGGATGCCGACGGGTAGTATGCAGGGGGATATAGCCGCTGTGAAGACTTCTCTGGGTTTTTCAAATTTCTCAGAATTGATCTCATCGAATCTGAAGTCACTTGGTGAAGGGTTACGCGGAAGCTATGCTAGCCGAAAACAAAAACTTTCTACCACGCAAACCAGGAACACTTGCAAGTAAGGGCCGATAAATCATTACCGATTGGAGTATGCAGCGGAAATAGCCAATCAGGGCTATCCGATCTGGAACTGTGCTGGCCGATGATAGCCGATTCCCGCAAGCCGATAGCCGACTCCTGGAGACAGCCGATTCACCAATCAGCCAATTCGCCGATGTAGCTGATTCACCGAGTCGTCTGACCACGTTCTCGCGCCTCGCTCCGATGCGCTCGACCGTAGCCGATTCCACCACAGCCGATTCGTAGCCGATCAACAGCGCGCAACGTAGCAGCGCCTCTACCGGTATCCACACGTCCGGGGACAGAACGCTGAACACCCGTGTGCTAGCACGCGATGCAAGGCTAGGATTTGGCTCGAAGGTGGGGAGGGTTTCCGTGGAGATTGATCTCGCCGACTTCTAAAGCCGCGTGTGATCAGATTGATTTCAGCGCAATTGACTTCAATTGACGTCCTTGATGTGTATCAGCTCTCCACCCCTCACCCCTTTATATAGAGTTGGCCGATTGGGACTAGTGGCCGATCAGGACTCTATTTTCAATCGGATCACATCCGAATCTCATAGAGTTGGTCGCCCATACGTCGTAAGACCATAGGACTCTATCCGATCGGATCTCTATCCGATCGAGCCGTATCCGAGTCCAACTCGAATGCCTGTTCTTATCCCCTTAAGCGTGCGACCCTGTAGGTTCAGGTATACTCGGTTTCGGCCATAGTCCAACTTAGCCGATCGTCGGCTCGAGTCCAACTCAGCCGACCTGTCAACAGCGGCGCCTAGCAGCACATATTGACACCATAGTATACAAGAATATAATATCGGCTCTGAACATATAATGTGTACACAGATCCCTTTGCCTCACTATACCAATTAAGCTATAGGCAAGATGTGTGTCATCCTATAAATAGCTTAATCATTCACTCGAACCGTATTGGATTATCTGTTTGTTGATATACTCCTCAATCAACTCGGCATGGCCATGCACTTCCATAATCCATTACCTCAAGGGGCCCAGAGATATCTCTCCAAAGGAGGGGCAAATTCCATCTTGATCACTCACATCCCACTCCATGTTTCATAGCAAACACGAAGACTACTTTTATAACTACCCAGTTACGGAATAGCGTTTGGTAGTCCCAAAGTAGGCTACTACACATGTCAGAATCCATGATGATCTCAGGTCTAAGTACTTTGCACCAACACTACTTGAGACCAACTAATGGCACATTAATTCCTGTAGTATCTCATGGTGGGTCTATCCAACAATGTGTTCTCTAACACATGTCCACGTATATTGATTTGGTATCTTCATACCATGATCTATGAGACATGATCATCAATCAATAAACATACCGATCTTAGAATCATATTAGTTAAATTAATATGATATATGATCAGGGATCATTTAGAAATAGATTCATACATACAGAGTCTCATAAATAAGTCACGTACTTATTGATCAATACAAGATGTCTATTTCATGGAACTGAATAACACTTTATTCATAAATACATAAACATTGACGTGATATCCAACATCTCCATGTTGCCTCTAGGGCATATCACTAACAATCTCCCACTTGCACTAGAGTCAATCATGTAAGTATCTAATACCCATTGCTCTTGTGTGCGCCTCATGCTTCGGCTGAGGGAGAGGTTTTGTCAGCGGATCGGCTATATTGAGATCCGTGTGCACTTTGCATATCTTGACATCACCTCTGTCCACTATCTCGCGGATGAGATGATATCGCCGAAGTATGTGTTTGGACTTCTGATGTGACCTTGGCTCCTTGGCTTGCGCAATGGCTCCACTATTATCACAATAGAGAGACATTGGACCGGTCACTTGGTCATCACACCAAGCTCGAAACGAATTTCTTGATCCGACAGGCCTCCTTTGCGGCTTCGAAGCGGCAATATACTCGGCCTCCGTTGTAGAATCAGCAACGGTATCCGCTTGGAACTCTTCCAGTGACGGCGCCTCCGTTCGGGCGAGAACACGAACCCGGTTGCGATCTATAATCATCCTTGTCTGTTTGGAAGCTAGCATCGGTGTAACCACTTACAACGAGCTCTTCTTCACCTCCATAGACTAGGAACATATCCTTAGTTCTTCTCATGTACTTAAGGATATTCTTTACGGCATCCAGTGACCTTCACGGATCGGCGAGTATCTGCTCGTAGCACTCAAAGCGTACGAGACATGCAGGCGTGTACAAAGCATGGCATACATGATGGATCCAATTGCCGAAGCATATGGAACCATACCCATCTTATTCCGCTCATCATGTGTCGAGGACACGATTCTTGCTAAGATTAATGCCATGTGACATGGGCAAGAAACCTTTCTTGGAATCATGCATGTTGAACCTTTTCAACACCTTGTCAATGTATGTACTTTGGCTTAATCCAATTAGCCTCTTGGATCTATCTCTATAGATCCGAATGCTAATATATATGCTGCCTCCCCTAAGTCTTTCGTGGAAAAACTATTTTTCAATGAAGACTTGACGGATTCAAGCATAGGGATATCATTTCCAATCAGTAATATGTCATCCACATATAAGATTAGAAATACAATTGCGCTCCCACTGACCTTTTTGTAAACACAGGCCTCCTCTACGTTTTTGATGAAACCAAACCCTTTGATTACTTCATCAAAACGAATGTTCCAACTCCGAGATGCTTGCTTCAATCCATAAATGGATTTCGTAGCTTGCATATCTTTCCGAGCGATTCTGGATCGACAAAACCCGAGGTTGTATCATGTATACATCCTCGCTTAGGTTTCCATTTAGGAAAGCCGTTTTGACATCCATCTGCCATATCTCATAATCGAAATATGTAGCAATCGCTAGGATAATCCGAATAGATTTAAGCATTGCGACGGGCGAGAAGGTTTCATCATAATCAACTCCTTGAATCTGTTTAAAACCTTTCGCCACCAATCACGCCTTATAGATGTGAACATTTCCATCCATATCGGCTTACTAGGCCGGTTCCCATGTTCTATGAGATGAATCCATTCCAGCCGCTGATAGCCCGGGTCTTGATAGAAAATTGGCCCTTGGTGTTCAAGCTAACTGGGTTAGCCGATGATGTAATGTCCAAACCCATAATCATGACCATCTCCAAGAGAGTTGGTGTCATTGGTCCTTGGTTGAACAGGAAAGCATTCAGAGTGTTGGACTAGAAATAAGTGGCAGCCGACAGCATGGGCTCGTCTTTGGTCATATCGGCTAAGGTCAAGGCTAGGCACTGCAAAATTCCAAGTTCTTCCTAGTGGCTTTGCTTGCTAGCCAATACTCTGTTGTACCACTCCGGCCAGGTTTTGTCAGTGGATGGCCAAGACTTGAAAGCTCCAGCCCAGTGAGCCAAACTAGGGTTTGTCAATCTAAAAGGAACTCTATTGGTCTCGACATTTATGAACTCAGTGAGGTCTATATTGCTAATTGGGCCCAAGAAAAATTAGTTGGGATGAGCTAAACTGGGAATTGTGATTTGGTTGGAGAGATGCTACAATAGAGAAAAGCAAATCAAAAAGAAGAAAACCAGTTCACAACAAGAAAAGGGTTATAGCCGATAGGGCTTACCTTGGGGAATTCAGCTGATGGCACATCACATGGGTTGACAGGGGTCGACATCACCGGAGATGGAGTCGTTACCGTGAGAGAGTCATCTGCAGGTTCGCCGAGAGCTTCGAGGGGATCGCCGGTGAAGATTGGGGACAACTGTGGCTAAAGCGGTGAAAACAAAAACGACGGCATGAAGAAACTTCAAGGCGGTGGTTATTATTTAAAGAGGTGTGGTAACGGCCGAGATGGAAAGCCCTAGATTTTCATGGAGATAAAATTTGGCAAATCCGCAATATTATAAATATGCGGACATGGGGGCATGTATTGACGATCAAATTTGGTAAATTAGCCGATCAGATTTGGAGTTAAGGCCAAAGCTAATTTGGAGGAAATCGGGATTCTCGGAAATAGAGTGCACGCCAGTTGCAGACAGAATCGGTTAACTGAATCGGCTTAGGAGTTCGTCGGCTGATACCGAATCGGCTAAGGTGTTCATCGGCCGATACTGAATCGAACAAGATAAGTCGATGTAGCTGATTCGAGTAAAGGTGACATTGGGATCGTTATCGGATCAGGTTAATGTGCCTCATGAGGATTGCCATACATGGATAGAGTCTGAAAAAGGCAATTGTATCTATTAATTAGGTTATTGTAAGTAATTTCCTTATAGATTGTGTCGGTAAGAGTCTGCCTAAGTGACTTATTCATATCTTGAGTTGTAATAGAGATAAGAGTCATGTCGACAAGGATATGTTTTGTATTTGGGTATAAATATAGCCCAAGACCGTGTAATCAAAGAACAATCAGTTCATTAACACCTTCGGTGCATCGCCACCTTTTTACTTTCGTTTGTTTCGACGAGTACTTGCTTTCGAGTTGGGCTGCAATCGGGTTCGATCCCCGACGAGAGGTAAAGCTTGTTATGGCGGCTTGTGCTCTCAGGATTAGTGTTTCCATCTTTATGACACTCTAATCCTGTTTACGTAAATCATCGAGTTATAATATATGCTATATAATCTAGATCGATATTGCTGTTTAACCCTAATCGGCTAGCATCTGTCACTAGACAATAGCCGATAGGGTTAGATATAAACGTTGACCTAGATTATATAGTGTATCCACCATCTCGAAAGGCTTTCATCGACTTGTTTAGATCTTATGGTTCTCTTTATGCCTAGTGTTGCATCGGTTGAGTCTGACCTACTAAGTATTATCTAGAATCATAATATCTATCTTGTCCCATAATTTCTATTAGAGATAGTATCGGGGGTTCAGTCGATCTTACCTGGTTTAGCTATCTTGTTTCCTGCATGTCCTCCAAATGTTGCACCTTTCACGGTTGTGATCGTCAATTGATAGGTCTGCCAAAGCAGAGTGTCATTGTCTATCATAACACGATGGGGTATATGTCAAACATATACAAGCAGGAGCATTTGGTTTACTTAACAAGGCTATCAAAACAATTTTGGGCCTTGGGTCATAGGTTGGGGCCAGGGCATATGTTGATGACCAAATTTGGTAAATTAGCCGATCAGATTTGGAGTTAAGGCCGAAGCTGATTTGGAGGAAATCGGGATTCTCGGAAATAGAGTGTGCGCTAGTTGCAGACCAAATCGGTTAACTGAATCGGCTAAGGAGTTCGTCGACTGATACCGAAACGGCTAAGGTGTTCTTCGATCGATACCGAATCGGATAAGATAAGTCGATGTAGCTGATTCGGGTAAGGTGACATTGGAATCATTATCGGATCAATTAATGTGCCTCATGAGGATTGCCATACATGGATAGAGTCCGAAAAGACAATTGTATATATTAATTAGGTTGTTGTAAGTAATTTCCTTATAGATTGTGTCGGTAAGAGTCCGCCTAAGGGACTTATTCGTATCTTGAGTTGTAATAGAGATAAGAATCGTGTTCGACAAGGACATGTTTTGTATTTGGGTATAAATATAGCCCAAGACCATGTAATCAAAGAACAATCAGTTCAATAACACCTTCGGCTCATTGCCACCTTTTTACTTTTATTTGTTTCGAGGAGTTCTTGCTTTCAAGTTGGGCTGCATCGGGTTCAATCTCCGACAAGAGGTAAAGCTTGTTATGGCGGCTTGCGCTCTCGAGATTAGTTCTTCCATCTTTATGACACTCTAATCTTGTTTACGTAAATCGTCGAGTTATCATATATGCTATATAATCTAGATCGATATTGCTATATAACCCTAATCGGCTAGCATCTGTCACTAGACAACAGCCGATAGGGTTAGATATCAACGTCGACCTAGATTATATAGTGTATCCACCATCTCGAAAGGCTTTCATTGACTTGTTTAGATCTTATCCTTCTCTTTATGCTTAGTGTTACATCGGTTGAGTCTGACCTACTAAGTATTATCTAGAATCATAATATCTATCTTGTCTCATAATTGCTATTAGAGATAGCATCGGGGTTTCAACCGATCTTACCTGGTTTAGCTATCTTGTTTTATGCATGTTTACTTGATATGCTAAATCTGCCCTTTATATTAAGATCTCACTGTGGTAAAATATATTAAGCTTGTTATCAATCTGTTAGGTTATCTTAACACCTGATTGATTCTTGTTTAGTATATTTAATCTATATATATATCCTAGTATAAAGTGGTATCGAAGTATTAGCTGATACATGTTATATTTATGACATCAGCTATGCTATAAATACATGTAATCTTTGTCTTAAAGTACTTTTAGACATAAGTGATTTATACTATCTCGACATGCTGCCAATTTATCTTAATCACTTGGTTTAAACATATTTCAAGACATAGATTACATATTATGGATATCTACAGTCGATCAATTAGATCTAATTTTTCCTTTGCCAATCCTATGCATATCGCATCGGCTCCATATTAAACGATAGCTATACCCGATCAGCTATCGTTTACGGATTTAACTATGTTTTCTTTCTTTAGTTTCTTGTTGGTTACAGGATCAAACCAACTGGCATGCCCTTGAACCCCAAAAGCAAGATTACGGACCTGCACTAGAGTTAAGCAGATCTCTCAGGCCAGCGTGTGTTTTTCTCATCGATAGCATGAGGATGCCACCCAACAAACAAGAGTCACATAGTGATGTGATTAGCAAGGTGTTGCTCACCCATGTTACTAATCTTCTAGCAATGATGCCAAAGCTCACTAGAAATTAATTAACATGTGGATCTTGACCCAATACGTAACCTAGAGAGAAGGTCTAAAACATGTAGTGGGAGTCTTTTGTCAAATTGTTTAATAAAAGACAACGCATAAACATTATGCTAAACTTTGCATATATTTTCTGTTGTAGATTATGGCAGATAATACTGCACCTAGTTCTTTTAATTTGCGATCTATACTTGAGAAAGAAAAGTTGAATGGAACAAAATTTATGGATTGGTATCAAAACTTGAGAATTGTTCTCAAGCAAGAGCGAAAGGAGTACGTTATTGAAGTTTCCTATCCTAATGATTTGCCTGATAATGCTAATGTTGTTGCACTGAGGGCTTATGAAAAGCACACTAAAGATTCCCTAGATATAAGTTGTCTCATGCTTGCCACAATGTCCTCTGAGCTTCAGAAGCAATACAAGAGCAGTGATGCTCACAGTATTATTGAGGGTCTACGTGGTATGTTTGAGAACCAAGCTAAGGCTAAGAGGTTAAACACTTCAAAGTCCTTGTTTGCATGCAGGCTTGTAGATGATTGGCTATATTGAGAGTCTTGAAAAACTAGGTTTTTCTCTTAGCCAAGAGTTGGCTACAGACGTGATTCTCCAGTCGCTCCCTCTGAGCTTTGAGCCATTCATACTAAATTATCACATGAACAGCATGGATAAAACTTTGGCCAAATTGCATGGAATGCTAAAGACTGCTAAGGAGAGTATCAAGAAAAATGGTCATCATGTGATGATGATGCAGAAAGCTAAGCACAAACCCCCTGTCAAGAAACTTTGCACCAAGAGGAAGTTAACTCCTGATGAGATCATGAGTGCTTCAAAAGCAAAGAAAGGAAAGAAGGGGTCGGTGACGGCAGATGTTGTTTGCTTTTATTGCAAGGAGGCAGGTCACTGGAAGAGAAACTGCAAGAATTACGTGGAGGATCTCAAAAAGAAGCAAAATGAGACTTCTGCTTCAGGTATTAATGTTATATAAATCAATCTTGCTACTTCATCTACTGACTCTTGGGTATTTGATACCGGATCAGTAGCTCACATATGCAAATCGTTGCAGGGTCTGAGAAGAAGTAGAAGATTGTATCCATCATGTATGCTATGCTTTGTACATGTCTAGATGTGTCGTACGCTTTAAGCGCTACGAGTAGATACCAATCAGATCGAGAAGAAGGTCATTGGATAGCTGTAAAGATATCCATAAGTACTTGAGAAGAACTAAGGATATGTTCCTAGTCTATGGAGGTGAAAAAGAACTCGTTGTAAATGGTTACACCGATGCTAGCTTCCAAACAGACAAAGATGATTATAGATCGCAATCTGGGTTTGCGTTCTGCCTAAACGGAGGCGCAGTCAACTGGAAGAGTTCCAAGCAGGACACTGTTGCTGATTCTACAACGGAGGCCAAGTACATCACTGCTTCTGAAGCTACAAAGGAATCTGTTTGGATCAAGTAATTTGTTTCTGAGCTAGGAATGATGACCAGTGCAGCTGGTCCAATGTCCCTCTATTGTGATAACAGTGGAGCCATTACACAGGCTAAGGAGCCTAGATCACATCAGAAATCCAAGCACATTCTTCGTCGATACCATCACATCCGCAAGATAGTGGACAGAGGTGATGTAAAGATATGCAAAGTGCACACGAATCTAAATATTGTCGATCTGTTGACAAAGCCACTCCCTCAGCCGAAGCATGAGGCACATACTAGAGCAATGGGTATTAGATACTTACATGATTGACTCTAGTGCAAGTGGGAGACTGTTAGTGATATGCCCTAGAGGCAACATGGAGATATTGGATATCATGGTCAATGTTTATGTATTAATGAATAAAGTGTTATTTTGTTCCATGAAATAGATAATTAGTATTGATCAATAAGTATGTGAGTTATTCATGAGACTCTTTATGTAATATAAATCTATTTGTAAATGATCCCTGATCATATATCATATCAATGGAATGAATATGATTCTAAGATCAGCACGTGTATTGATTGATGATCATGTCTCATGGATCATGGTATGAAGATACCAAATCAATAAATGTGAACACATGTTAGAGAACATGTTGTTGGATGGACCCTGTAACACCCTGAAATTCGAAGTTCTAAAATCGAAACATAAAAAATCAGAACTTGCAAAAATTTTCTGTTTGATTGCATCTTATCGTATGTATTTGCCTCCTATTCGCCGTGTGCCATCTCTCGCCGCGCTGCGCACGTGTCCCGTCACGCGCACGCCAAAGTCTGCGGCCGCTGTCCCGTCGCCAACTCCGGTGCCGATGCAATCTCCTCGCCGTTCCCCGTCGTACAACGCATGCTCCGACCCGTCCCATCCCCAACCGCCCTCGGCAACACTGTGTAACACCGCGCGTTTTGTCGGCAACGCACGCGCACCATGCCGCTGACGTCGCGCCATGGTCGCCATCGCGTCGTCCTTCCCCCCTCCCCCCCGGTCGACCGGCTATATAGAGGCCTCCCCAGACCAAGCTTGCTACACACCAAATCTTCTCCATCATTCACTCGTGCTATTCCCCCTGTTTTCCCCAAAAATTAGCCACCACATTGCTTCACTTTTTCGAAACACTGAAGTTCGCCGGTAGAGATCGCCGTCGAGCCGCCAATTCGGAATTCGTTGCCGCCGGCCGATTTCCGCGCAACCCGAAGGTGAGAACACGATCTCTACAACCCTATCCAACTTTTACCTAACCTACCCGTGCCAATCCGCCTCCGGAGCCCATTCAACAAGTGTGCGAGCAAGGCAAGTCATCACTCCCATTGAACATTTGATCCTATTTGCGAACTTGTGTTGATTCTAAAACTAAATTATGCATGCTATACACAAAAAGAATACCTATTCTTGTTATGCCATACCTTGATGTTGAATTACCTTTAGATATGTTCTTTGTAACCCTCGACATGATGTAAACGAAGGAAATCTTCGTTAAAATGCTTAGCCATGCTATTATTAGATTCATGCATACTCATGTTTTTGGCAAAAGAGCTATATGCTTGGGCAACTACCTTTGGGAAAGGTAGTTGAGATACGACATGTGGAGGCATGAGCGCCACATTGCCATGAGAATGATCAAATGAGTTTTGATGAAAACTAAAAATACCAAACAAATGTTTTAGACTGGGGCGGCTGAATGTTTTGGGTGGATTCCGGAAAAGGCAAGTGCCGACCCTGGTCAATTAAGGACCGAGCCATGAGATAGCCGGGAAACGAGCCAGTACAACCGTACTTCTCGAATGGGTATAGACCTAGCGGAGTAGATATCCAAGCGGAGGCAGTATCCCTGCGTAGTCGTTTAGGCATTGGGTTGAGTTAAGGGCTTATCGGTAGGGGATTTACCGCTGGTAAGTACCTGGGCAAAGATCGGGACATACGATCAATATGAGGAGATGAAGATAGAGGTTGGAAATTGAATATGGAGCAAGTCTTTCTCTTACCCCGGGAACGCCAGAACTCCTCTCACTGCTAGGAAACGATGGCTAGAGTGCATGAGGGCTTAACTTCATGGAGCGAGTACTGCCAAAGTGAGGTTATCGAAAGGCTTTGCCGTGACCGTCCCATATAGAGGGATGTAGGCTCATTCAATGGGCAGTCACAGAGTACGAATAAAGTATACATCCACTGCAGTGTGAATGAAACAATCTATTCGAATAGCCATGCTCGCGGACATAGAGCATCGTGACAAGATTTTCACTTGGCTAGACTCATAAATTTTAAAATGATGGGATGGGTTTGCATGATGATTTTTATGTACTGGTGGACCAACTTATCGAGATACGAGAAGGGTAGACTCCCCAGAAAACCATGACGATCCGGTGGCGGGAAGCTATCCTTGGGATCACAATGGATGGTGGACAGAACCGTCGCCGACTTAATGAACTATGGTAATAAAACTTGACCTGGCTAGACATTAGGTTTGTGAAATGATTTACGAAAATTAGCTTTATGCAAAAGAACCATAGTCATCCTTTGAATGACCCTATCATGTGCATCATTCCGTGTTGGCTTGCTGAGTACGTTGGGTACTCACCCTAGCTGCACGCACAAACCTTCAGATGGAGGAAACGAAGAACTGGAGGACCCCCATGCTTACTACCAGGATGAATGAAGACATTGGAGTGCAATAGGTCTTAGTTCCCGGTCGTTGCCTGTGGCAATTGACATGCCACTGCCTTCCGTCTGCTATCTTGTCTAATCTCTGATTTTGGTTGTATCCAGACCAGTAGGTCCTGCATGTAATGATATTGCCTTCGGGCCTATTATTGTAATACTTTTGGTGTAAGACTATTCGTGCATTTGCACCTGATGATTCAGTATTGTATTTCATGGGTACCAAACTACTCGATCCAGGGAAATGGTACTATGAACACGAAAGATTCCCGTTCCAAAAACGGGGGTCTATAGAGCTGGTATCAGAGCAGTGCGACTATAGGATAAGACCAACTGGTGCCCCACCTCCTTTATAGCTAGTTAAAGGGAAATATCCCTACATAGGATTATTTTGAAAATACAAACTATTTTCCCAAAACAAATATGTTTTTCCCATACAATCTTGACCCTTGTTTCTCTATAAACATTTGATTTTACCAATTACCTTTCTCTAAACCCTAAACTATCTTCAGAAATAGATATAGGACTTTGACCCTGTTAAAGCTTGGGAGATTGTTTGTTCCACCCGCTAAAGCAATAAGAGTACACAGGAATAAGGTCCCAACCAGAGCTTAACATTTCTTCTGATTTCTTTCTCTCTCTGACAATAGATGGGAAAGAACAAGGGCAGGAAATCAAGATCTCAGCAATCTCATGGATCAACCCAGAGCGACCCTATGGACATTCCACCCTCTTTCCCTATGAATCCGACCTTAGCCCAGATAATGGCTAGCCAGACACAATTGATGATCACGATGGTGCAGCAAATGCAACAACACCTTCAAGTTTTGGGTTCGTATCCAGAGCAACGTCGGTACGTTCCGACTCAAGCCCTGATGACTCCTGCAAATATACTGTCAAGCCCACAGAGAGCGGTAACATCAAACCCGCCATTAGGATGGGAGGAAACACTTGACCCCCGCTACGGTTTCGTGGAACAAGGACATAGAGTAAGGAACGGTACATGGGACAAGCACACCAGGACCCCGATCGAGAGAGAGGTACAGTACGGAAGAAAGGATAAGGAACCCAATCCAACAACCGGCCAAGATTTCAGTTCGCCACCATCTAACCCCAAGAAGAGGAAGTCACCAAAATGGAATACATGTGGTACTGGCAGGATGATCATCACAAGCGCAGTGTGTACCCCTGAAAATGCTGAGGAGATTCCCCGATGTCTAAGGAAGAATGTGCACTACTTCAATTGTGGAGAGTTAGGGCACTATGCCAATGACTGCCCTAGGACAACTGCCGCACCGTTTTGCACTCCAACACCTATCCTGGCAGCCCCAAGGAAAAAGGATGTGAATTGCTTCAACTGTGAAGAATTTGGGCACTATGTCAATCAATGCCCCAAGCCACACAACACCCCTCCTCTTACCGGTGCCAATACAACAGCCATAGGTGGCAACCCCAGATCGGGCGGCAACCCAAACAACTAGACAAGAAGTCTGCATCAACTCTGGTCTTGCTTGGGATGGAATTAAGACAGCAATGACTGTGCCCCTTCCCCTTTATGGATGAAGACCCTAGACCGATATTATTTGTATTGTGTTGTGTGGGACTGTGCATGGCAGTCCGATGTACCCTTATGATGTAACATCTGTGAACTAATATAAAGTTCTATGGCATATCTTAAACGAGTTTATTCCACCATGCTTGTTGTGTGCAAAAGATCACTTAAAAATAACTTGAAGATCACTTAAAAATCGATTAGAACCATGACCTTAGTCGATCCAATCTCTTACCTCATCTATATTCCTCAAATGGTGCATCGTCGCAGAGCCGCAGCAGCTACTGAGAACCCGCCGGAGCCTAACCCCTCCACCCTAGCGGAAGTCATGACTTTACAGACCCAACTGCTTCAAGCCATTGCCAACAACCAAGGACAACGCGGAGGATCGAGCTTGGGAGAGTTTATGCGAGCCAAACCGCCAACATTCTCCATGGCAGAGGAACCAATGGATGCTGAAGATTGGTTGAGGGTAATAGAGAAGAAGTTGACTCTCGTCCGAGTACGGGAAGCTGACAGAGTCATCTTCGCCGCCAATCAGCTGGAAGGTCCCGCAAGTGACTGGTGGGACACCTACAAAGAGACTTGGGCTGAAGATGCCGGAGAAACGACCTGGGAGGAATTCACGGTTGCCTTCTGTGAAAATTTTGTAGCCGCCGCGGTTATGAGAATGAAGAAGAATGAATTTAGGAGGTTGCGCCAAGGCAACACCTCGGTGCAAGAATATCTTAACAAGTTCACGCAGCTTGCCCGTTACGCCACAAGTGACCTGGCAGACGAAGAGGAGAAAATGGATAAGTTTATCGAAGGACTGAACGACAAGCTGAGAGGACCGATGATCGGTCAAGACCACGCCAGCTTCCAAAGCCTCATCAACAAGGTCGTTAGGCTTGAGCATGACCAGAGGATGGTTGAAAACAACCGAAAGAGAAGGCTTGCTCTAGTCCGTCCAACACAAGGGATACCTCAGCAACCCAAGGGAGCAACATCGTCAAGTTGGAAGCCAGCCATCGCGGCGACCAATCGCCCCTCTGCACCTGGCAACGCAAGCAGGCCACCTGCCACCCCTTTCCGTACCCCAGCACCTACTTTGGCAACCCCAGGACTTAAGAATGTGAACTGCTTCAACTGTGGGGAGTTTGGACACTTTGCCAATCATTGCCCTAGCCGTGCAACACCCCCGTTCGTACTGAGCCAATGCCATTGCAGTATGAGGAACCCCCGCCCCGGCACCTGGACGTGCCCTGTTCAGAACGCCCCAGTCGAAGGAGGCTATCACCGGATTCCACCGTGGCCAAGTGAACCACGCGCGTGCAGAAGAAGCTTAGGAGGACCAGGTCGTGCTGATGGGTATGTTCTCTAACCATTCTGCACTAATTAAAGTTTTGTTCGATTCTGGAGCTTAGCATTCTTTCATAACCTCAAGAATAAGCACAGAACATAACCTATGTCAGGTAGGTCTTAAGAGATCAATGATAGTAGATTCACCTGGGGAAAATATAACTATACTCCACACATGCATTAGTGTGCCCATTCGGATCAGAGATATAGTATTCCTATCAAATCTTATGGTATTGCCAACCCAGACTCTAGACATCATATCAGGAATGGACTAGTTAACTAAGAACCAAGGGGTATTAGACTGTGGACAAAGAGAAGTTACTGTATCTACCCATAAGTTTCACCGACAAACATGACCATGGATCAAGACAACAAAGTATGGATCAAGGATGGTTAACGTAAGTTTAAGACAATCCTTCCAGTTTCAGGAAACCTCCTCGATATCGCTGGAAAGACGACCTAGGAAAAATCTCCCATTACCCTGCCCAGAAGCAAATAAAGCTCAAACAACGACTTGGGAAATCCAACCACTCGGATGTGATACGGAAAACCCATCCCCGTGAACCATTCCGACCCAAGGGCCGAGAGTAAGCTCGTGAGATCGACGGATAAACCAAAAGGGTAAGCCAAGATCTTGAGGACATGATAGGAACTTGTGCGTTGGACTCTATCTAGGAATGATGAGGATGCCAACCAAGCCTAAAAATGCTGATATAGCCCTTACCCTAAAAGCCAAGCTTGAACTTATTGTTAGGGGGATAGAGTGACATAACCCTGGACCCTCAGATTGGACACTATATTGAGGCTAGGTGTAGAGATTATGGCAATCGGGTATCTACATGGCAAGCTTATCCGACTGGAGATAGGGATAGGTTGTGCTTACCAAATATGTAAACCAACTACAACTTGGGTATTACGTTGCCGATTAGATAAGGCAACGGCTCATAGTCATGGTTTGGTAAGATTGAGAAAACCGACTTAGAGTAAGATAGAGTTTCCGATCTGTAAGCCCATCTCCCAAGACTATATAAGGGGGGTAAGGGGCGTCCCTTGAGGGATATCCTATGTTAGATCAGCTTTTAGCTTTGAGCCCTAGATCACGAGATCAATAAAGACACTAGGCGGATCGAATCCACCGAAACAGGAGTAGGGTATTACCTCACAAGAGGGCCTGAACCTGTCTAAATCCTTGTTTTCCACCTAACCCATTGTGCTTGGCGATCTTGACTGCACCCCCAATTTTCTATTGCCGAAATCGAGTTTCGACAGTTGGCGCGCCAGGTAGGGGCCCGCGCGTCAAGACTTCTTCAACAATCTCGCCGACAAGCGTGATGGGATCTTCTTCAGGATTCGGCGACTTCGCGGCCGACAACTTCGACAAGTACTCCTCCCTCGACTCGGATTCGAACCAGTCGGAAGGAGAGACCCACTCGGCGTCGTTCGGGCTCCCGAATAGCGCCAAGATCTTTGACAACATCTTGGAGTCCAAGATGCGGTCCACCCTCTCTGACGAAGGAATTCACCCGGCACCGTTTGGACTACTGAACGCCGCTGGAATCTACACCGATCTCCCCGTCTCCCCAACAGAGACGATCCACTCTGAAGAAGACCTCCGCCGCTGAGATCTACGGCAAACTCCTCTCCCCCGAGTCGAGGTCGACCCACTCGGAGGAGCCTGCATCACCAAGCTCTGACTCGGACTGGAACGATCCAGACCCGGGCTACCCAGGATCAAGGGAGATCGCTGTCATCCTCCAGCCATTCGGCTCATGCTCATCTTCGGAGCTCAACGAGTATCTCAGCTCTGCGGGCTTTGACGACCTCTATGGCATCCCCTCGGACAAAGCTGACGACCCCGACTGCAATAAGGACTACGGGCCGAAGTGCTTCAATGTCCTCATGGCCGAGCCGGCCGAGTCCGACTCAGCCATGGCCCGCAGGCTTGCGAGGAAGAGCGAGCCGGGATCGAGCAAGAGCGCAAGGCGACGGAAGAGGAGAAGAAACGCAAAGAAGAAGCCGACAAGAGAAAGCAAGATCTACGGGCAAGGACGATGCGCTCGGGAGTCTATTCTTCAAACGCGGGTCCGCAACACCAATATCTTCCAAACGCCACGCGGAACGCGTTGCTGCCCTCACACTCCCGGACACCGTCATCGAGACGGCGCCCCGATGTGACTCCAATACTAGAAAAGATCAAGACTATTGTTGCAGCCACAACCAACGGTCATCCCTCCACCTCGGCACGAAGGCCGGCGAATCGTGGCTGAAACGCCGACAAAGCCGGCTCCGCCGCTAAGGTCAAGAGACTACAAGAGGCCCGAGCCGGACCGGTCGACAACTAGGCCAAGAGGCCCACGCCACGAGTCCACGCGAAGCATCGGGAGCGGACGGCCGACTCCGCGAGAGCGACATGGACGTCCACCCGTCCACCACCGCGTCCGCCGCAACAACGCTCCGGCTACCCAACCAGCCAACCGAAGACCCCGCCGAGTGATCTGCGGGAAGTCCTCGATCGCCGCTACCAGGAGCGAGACCGACGCACTCGGGAAGATCGGAGGGGATCACCCGATAGCGGTGACGACGAAGTGCCAGCTTTCACTCGGGAGCTTCGCCGAGTGCACTGGCCGAATGGTTTTAAGCCAACAAGAATAGAGAAATATGACGGCAAGACTGACCCCGAGTCGTGGCTTACCGTGTATACTCTCGCCATCCGCGCAGCAGGCGGTGACAACAAGGCTATGGCCAACTACCCGCCCATGGCCCTCGCCAACTCATCCAGGGCGGCTCACGGAGCTGCCGAGAGGCTCAATCGGCTCGTGGAGCGAGCTACGGGACCACTTCATCGCCAACTTCCAGGGCACCTTCGAGAGGCCCGGCACCCACTTCGATCTCTACAACGTCATCCAGAAGCCGGACGAACCTCTGAAGGACTACATCCGGCGCTTCTCCGAAAAACGCAACAAGATTCCCAACATCACCGACGACATCATCATCGCCGCCTTCCAGAAAGGAGTCCGTGATGAGTTGTTAATTGGAAAGTTTGGGCGCAAGCCACCGAAGACGGTGAAACAAATGTTCGAGACGGCGAACTCCTACGCCAAGTCCAACGATGCAATCAAGGCGGCACGCCAAGACCGGTCTGACAAAAGGAATGACAAGCACTCGGAAGGAAGCCGACATCCGAGGAAGGATAACGGCAGCAGCAATCAGGCCCAGAAAGATCGCAAGCGCCGGCACCAAGACCTGGTTGCCACAACGTCCGATTCTCAACACCGTCGCCGAGTTGCGACTTACGACGCGATCATGAATCGTGAACGCTCAGTGCACACATCGTCTACAAGCAATTCTCAGAGCAATATCCGGCACGGTTAAACAAGAAGCCGACTAATGAAACCGATCCATCGGAAACCAAGAAGAACAACCCGACTGGAAATTCAGAGCCTTTTCAAGACCACGTGGGCGAGCTGAATCACATCTTCGGGGGCCGCAAGCTTATGAGTCCAAGAGGAAGCAAAAGCTGATGGACCGTGAGGTCAACATGGCACAACCCGAAGTCCCACAACATCTATGATGGTCGGAGGTGGCCATCACGTTTAATCGCTCGGATCATCCTGACCGAGTGGTTCACCCAGGGCAGTATCCCTTGGTACTTGACCCGGTGGTTCGAACATCAAGGCGAAGCGCGTCCTCATCGATGGGGGCAGCGTCCTCAATCTCTGTTCGTCAAGACCACTGGATGAGATACAAATCACGAGGCGAGTTGAAGGCAAGCTCGGCCCCCTTCCACGGAGTGATCCCGGGCTGTCGCCCACACCACTCGGGCACATCGCCCTTCCAGTCACCTCCGGAGTTCGCAAGAATTTCCGAACGGAGAATACCACCTTCGGGGTGGTCGACTTCAAAGACGGCCTACCATGTGATCATCGGAAGGCCTGCACTCGCCAAATTCATGGCGATACCACACTACACTTACCTCTGCATGAAGACGCCTGGCCCTAACGGCGTCATCACCCTGCGCAGCGACGTCAAACAAGCCTTCACCTGCGACGAAGAAAGCTGCGATATGGCCCAAACTTGTGAGAGATCACGTGGCCAGGAAGAAATCTGACTGGCTACGTCAACATCTGAAGAGGGTGAAATCTCTACAAAGAGGATAGCCAAGTCGGGACAAGACGACGCCAAAACAAAGAAAATCTTCCTTGACCCAGTCGGCAAGATATCTTCAAGGACTTAGAAGATACCATAGTCGCAATGTTCGGGCGCGAGCTTTCATTGTCGATGATTTGGTTCTACGCAAGATCTAGACCATCAAGGACCATCACAAATTATCTCCACTATGGGAAGGACCATACATAATCGCTGAGGTGACTCGGCCAAGAGCATTTTGACTAAAGTGCGAAGATGGATCTATGGTGAAGAACTCCTAGAATATTGAACATCTTCGACGATACTATGCTTAAATTGCCGTAAGTTTCATGTTATTCTTGACTGCCAATCTCAAGCAAGATGACTTCTTGAGTTGTCGTCGGGGCTGCATACGTGTCAATAAAGCATGGTTTTTCGACAACTTGTTTATATTTGGTTTATCATTGTTTAATGTTTCTTGATTTGAGTTTAATAGATAAGGGCCGAGGATTTTTGATGACCTAATCAAGCTTAGGCTTGGTGACATCGGACGAAAATTACTTAAGAAATTTTCTATGAAGACTCGGGTCAAGGCATTAACATAAATAAGCTAGATACCTACAAGTTCACATCGAAGGCATAAAGAGACCAAGATGATTAAACTTACTCCCGACGAACCTCGGACAACAAGGGAATCTTGGAGGCTGGATGCGGAAGATGGCTTGTGATGGAACAAGAGTTCCTAGATGGATGGATTTGCACGCACACGAGTTTAGGGTTCTCCACGGAGAGGCGGTGAACAGTCTGCGAAAGAGGAAATTTTGGGGAAGATGAAGTGTCGAGGATGACCTCGAGGCTTCGTAAAAAGACTTGAGGGTTTTTGCCAAGTTATCTCGCGATTGGGCGAGCCCATGAGAGACTTGCGGCCCGGCTAAGGTGTGGCTTGACACGTGTCCTTAGGGACTTAAGTGGATGGACTTAAGCGATTTGCCACGGCAATATGCACGTGTCACATAGCCCAATACCTTTGAAATCCTTTCATACCGCGGTTTCCATAACTTCATGAGAAGTTGGCACGATGCAATTTGAAAGGTGACAAATAGTTAAGCTTTTCATGGTTGTCCTGATGATAGGAACTATTTGGTTTTAAAGCATTTGATTAAATGATTATATCAATGCTATTTTTTCCACCTTGGTGAAGATCTTTTTTAGATTAAGACCAATATTATGGCAGGAGCTATTTAATATTTTGGTCGTATTTTCAGATGACTGAAAAATTTGTTTACCCATGAGGGTTGACTAAATTATTTGTCCCGAGATGACTCGGACAAGTTAACTCGGATGAGCATGAGCTTGCCGAGTGTTTTTACCCACGAGGGTTGATTAAATTATTTGTCCCGAGATGACTCGGGCAAATCAACTCGGATAAGCATGAGTTTGCCGAGTAAATTAATTTCTTGCCCACGAGGGCTGATTAGATTATTTGTCCCGAGATGACTCGGACAAGTTAACTCGGATGAGCATGAGCTTGCCGAGTGTTTTTACCCACGAGGGTTGATTAGATTATTTGTCCCGAGATGACTCGGACAAGTTAACTCGGATGAGCATGAGCTTGCCGAGTGTTTTTTACCCACGAGGGTTGATTAAATTGTTTGTTACGAGACGACTCGGGCGAACTACTCGGATAAGCATGAGCTTGCCGAGTGATGTGATTTTTATGATTGCTTTAGCTTGAGCTAAGCATTTATATGAGAATTATTTGTTTCGAGATGACTCGGGCAAATTTCCGGGATGACTCGGGAAGATCAGCTCGGATAAGCATGAGCTTACCGAGCGAATTGATTTTTTACGCATGAGGGATGATTAAAATATTTGTTCCGAAATGATTCGGGCAGATCCACTCGGATAAGCATGAGCTTACCGAGTGCTTTCCACCTATGAGGGTTGATTGAGTTATTTGTCCTGAGATGACTCGGGCAAATTCACTCGGATGAGCGCGAGCTTGCTGAGTGATAATATTTTTTATGATTGCTTTAGCATGAGCTAAGCATTTACATGAGTATGATTCTTTATAGTCCTTGTATGTATGTTTGGTCTGTTTTTGGCTAATCATATAGTCGGGGGCTATACCTAATTAGGTGCATCAGGAGATACACCTAGATATTTATTTTTGAGAATTTTTGAGATGTTTTCCAGCCCTTTACAGTCTTTGGAGCCACTCGGGAAGATTCAGGCAGAGATGATGGAATCACTCGGCGCCAGAAGCACTCGGCCAAAGAGGTTTTTGGCTGCATAATGTTTTGGTTTGAAGCTGAGTTGTCTCGTCGACTGAAAAGGACTCGGGGGCTACTGTAGAGATTATGGCAATCGGGTATCTACATGGCAAGCTTATCCGACTGGAGATAGGGATAGGTTGTGCTTACCAAATATGTAAACCAACTACAACTTGGGTATTACGTTGCCGATTAGATAAGGCAACGGCTCATAGTCATGGTTTGGTAAGATTGAGAAAACCGACTTAGAGTAAGATAGAGTTTCCGATCTGTAAGCCCATCTCCCAAGACTATATAAGGGGGGTAAGGGGCGTCCCTTGAGGGATATCCTATGTTAGATCAGCTTTTAGCTTTGAGCCCTAGATCACGAGATCAATAAAGACACTAGGCGGATCGAATCCACCGAAACAGGAGTAGGGTATTACCTCACAAGAGGGCCTGAACCTGTCTAAATCCTTGTTTTCCACCTAACCCATTGTGCTTGGCGATCTTGACTGCACCCCCAATTTTCTATTGCCGAAATCGAGTTTCGACACTAGGTAAAACCAAACTTTCTCTAGATAGCCTCTTGTCACCTACTGGAATCTCTAAACCCCAATCATGTCAGGATCACTACCCATCTATGAGCCAAAGGTCTCTAAAGTTTCGGAACAGCAAGTCTATTATACAACTTAAGGAAATTAGAGACATGCTAGATCTTGTACGCTTGAAGGATGCCCCAAGGATTAAGGAGCTGACAATATCATGTTATCAGAAACAAAGAATCAAAGTGGACCACCCTTAGAAACTCAGTAATAGATTACTGTGTCACCCAAGCAGTCAACCTATTCGTCATCCTGCTTAGGAGCAGTCCTAATGGATCCATCCCATATGTTTATACCGACCGACTCCCAATCGCGACCCGACCCAAAATCTCGGGACGAGATTTATTGTTAGGAGGGTAGGTTTGTAACACCCTGAAATCCGAAGTTTTAAAATCGAAACATAAAAAAATCGAAACTTGCAAAAATTTTACGTTTAATTGCATCTTATCGTATTTATTTGCCTCCTATTCGCAAGTCTTTGATGCCAAGTTAAAATGAATAAATATTTGTCTTGAAAAGAGAAGATTGGATGACAATTCAAAAACCCTAAAAAAGAAAAGAGAAGTTGCAAAACTGAAATATTTGAAATAAAATTCTAAGAAAATAAATCGCGGAAAATTTTGATTTAATAAAACTTGCTTTTGGGAGCCAATATTGAATTTTTGGGTAAAATATCAAAAATATTGCTAGTTAGAATTAAAAAGGAAAAATATCCATATGAATATAAATATAATATATATATGTATATAATATATATATATATGTGTATCTATAATAAAGTGGGCAAAAACTTAAAATCCAATTAAATTACAATTGGGCCAAAAATCCTATTTAATATGTGAAATACAAAAGGAATTGATAGTGAAAAGAAAAAAAAGAAAAAATGGAAAAATAAAAAAAATGTAACGTTCGTTGGTCCCTAGGTGTTTGGCCCCGGTCCCCTCGCGCGCCGGACCACGCCGCGCGCGTCGTGTCCGCCTCGCGCCCCGCGCGTCGCGCGCGTCGCCCGCGTCCTCGCGCCGCCGCACCGCGTCGCCGTCGCCCGAGCCCCGTGCCATCTCTCGCCGCGCTGCGCACGCGTCTGTCACGCGCGCGCCAAAGTCCGCGGCCGCCGTCCGTCGCCAACTCCGGTGCCGACGCAATCTCCTCGTCGTTCCCAGCCGTACAACGCATGCTCAGAGCCCGTCCCATCCCCAACCTCCCTCGGCAACACTATGTAACACCACGCGTTTCGTCGGCCACGCACGCGCACCATGCCGCTGACGCCGCGCCATGGTCGCCGTCGCGTCGTCCTCCCCCCCCCCCTCGGTCGACCGGCTATATAGAAGCCTCCCCAGACCAAGCTTGCTACACACCAAATCTTCTCCATCATTCACTCGTGCTATTCCCCCTGTTTTCCTCAAAAATTAGCCACCACATTGCTTCAATTTTTTGGAACACCGAAGTTCGCCGGTAGAGATCGTTGTCGAGCCACCGAGGCCGCCGATCCGGAATTCGTTGCCGCCAACCGATTTCTGCGCAACCCAAAGGTGAGAACACGATCTCTACAACCCTCTCCAACTTTTCCCTAACCTACCCGTGCCAATCCGCCACCGGAGCCCGCCGCCGGCGAGCCCCGCCGTGGGCGTCCGTTCGGACCGCCGCTACCCCGCACGGTGCTAGCACGCTCCATAGCTTTTCGGCCAAGCCATCACCACCAGTAGCACCGCTAGGCTCCGTAGATGCTCCCGGGCCCGCCACATTGGCCGTGTCGTCACCGGACTGTGCCGCCGACAAGCGTCGCCGCCGCCCGAACCACCTCGTCGTCGCCAGCCATCTCCGCCGATCCCCGGTCCCGGCCGAGTGGTGTAATGGGACCCCCGTGGTCCCGAGATGGTGAAAACCCACTTCCTTCCCGAGCTCCGCCCCTCCCTAGCCGCCGGCGAGCTTGTCTTCCCCACTGCCGGCCGGCGCTAGCTGAGATGAGGGAGTAAAACGAAAAGAAAGAAAGAGAGGAGAGATAGGCCGCGTGGCGCAGCGTTAAGAAGCGAGAGAGAGGAGAGAGAGGTCGCGGGTTCGAATCCCTCCCCGCCCCATTTTTTTTCTTTTTCTTTTCTTCTTTTCTTTTTCCAGCACAAGAGAGAAAACAGTAGAAGAAAAGAAGAAAGTAAAAGAAAAAGGAAAATAAGAAAAATGGTAAAAAGGGAAAGCAAAGGAGTAGGAAAATAAATTTATTTTTGAAATAGCTTAGGACTAAAGTGATATAATAAAATTTGGTTTCTAAAATTAGTTATTTAAAGGATAAAGAGAAGATTGTTCTTTTTCTAAAAATAAGTTACCTTGGGAAATAATTTATAAATCAATACAAAATTATTATCTAACTTTTAAATTAATAGGAGTTCACCAATATTATTTTTATAAAATGTTATTATCTAACCAATGTTATTTTAATAATATAGTTCAACATTAGAATAGTTCATTTAAAATCTAAACATCGGAAATCTAGCTATCCAAGGTTATTTCAAACTAAAAATCCAATTTCATTTAAACCATTCGAATAATTTCACCGAGATAAATTAAATCCATTCTTGCCAACCCAACTTCGAGTTTTCCTAGTTTATAATCGTCCCTAGGAACTGCTTTTTGCAATTTATTTGGATTTTAACTGGTATTTGTTGGATTCTAAATTGGATTCAACCTCTCCTTTCGCACGTACGGATAGCGTCCGAAGAAGCAAGCACTGACAACGCGGAAGACCCCATTTAACAAGTGTACGAGCAAGGCAAGTCATCACTCCCTTTTAACAAGTTGATCCTATTTGCAAACTTGTGTTGATTCTAAAACTAAATTATGCATGCTATACACAAAAAGAATACCTATTCTTGTTATGCCATGCCTTGATGTTGAATTACCTTTAGTTATGTTCTTTGTAACCCTCGACATGATGTAACCGAAGGAAATCTTTGGTAAAATGCTTAGCCATGCTATTATTAGATTCATGCATACTCATGTTTTTGGCAAAAGAGCTATATGCTTGGGCAACTACCTTTGGGAAAGGTAGTTGAGATACGACATGTGGAGGCATGAGCGCCACATTGCCATGAGAATGATCAAATGAGTTTTGATGAAAACTAAAAATACCAAACAAATGTTTTAGACTCGGGCGGCTGAATGTTTTGGGTGGATTCCGAAAAGGCAAGTGCCGACCACGGTCAATTAAGGACCGAGCCATGAGATAGCCGGGAAACGAGCCAGTACAACCGTACTTCTCGAATGGGTATAGACCTAGCGGAGTAGATATCCGAGCGGAGGCAGTATCCCTGCATAGTCGTTCAGGTGTTGGGTTGAGTTAAGGGCTTACCGGTAGGGGATTTACCGCTGGTAAGTACCTGGGCAAAGATCGGGACATACGATCAATATGAGGAGATGAAGATAGAGGTTGGAAATTGAAGATGGAGCAAGTCTTTCTCTTACCCCGGGAACGCCAGAACTCCTCTCACTGCTAGGAAACAATGGCTAGAGTGCATGAGGGCTTAAGTTCATGGAGCGAGTACTGCCAAAGTGAGGTTATCGAAAGGCTTTGCCGTGACCGTCCCATATAGAGGGATGTAGGCTCATACAATGGGCAGTCACGGAGTACGGGTAAAGTATACATCCAGTGCAGTGTGAATGAAACAATCTATTCGAATAGCCGTGCTCGCGGACATAGAGCATCGTGACAAGACTTTCGCTTGGCTAGACTCATAAATTTTAAAATGATGGGATGGGTTTGCATGATGATTTTTATGTACTGGTGGACCAACTTATCGAGATACGAGAAGGGTAGACTCCCCAGAAAACCATGACGATCCGATGGCGGGAAGCTATCCTTGGGATCACAATGGATGGTGGACAGAACCGTCGCCAACTTAATGAACTATGGTAATAAAACTTGACCTGGCTAGACATTAGGTTTGTGAAATGATTTACGAAGATTAGCTTTATGCAAAAGAACCACAGCCATCCTTTGAATGACCCTATCATGTGCATCATTCCGTGTTGGCTTGCTGAGTACGTTGGGTACTCACCCTTGGTATACGCACAAACCTTCAGATGGAAGAAACGAAGAACTGGAGGACCCCCATGCTTACTACCAGGATGAATGAAGACATTGGAGCGTAATAGGTCTTAGTCCCCGGTCGTTGCCTGTGGCAATTGACATGCCGCTGCCTTTCATCTGCTATCTTGTCTAATCTCTGATTTTGGTTGTATCCGGACCAGTAGGTCCTACATGTAATGATATTACCTTCGGGCCTATTATTGTAATACTTTTGGTGTAAGACTATTCGTGCATTTGCACCTGATGATTCAGTACTGTATTTCATGGGTACCAAACTACTCGATCCAGGGAAATGGTACTATGAACACGAAAGATTCCTGTTCCAAAAACGGGGGTCTACAAACCCACCTTGAGACACTACAGGGAATTAATGTGTCATTAGTTGGTCTCAAGTAGTGTTAGTGTAAAGTCCTTAGACCTGAGATTATCATGGCTTCCAACATGTGTATTGGCTTACTTAGGGACTACCAAACATTATACCGTGACTGGGTAGTTATAAAAGTAGTCTTCGGGTTTGTTATGAAACATGTAGTTGCATATGAATGATCAAGACGGAATTTGCCCCTCCTATGGGAGAGATATCTCTGGGCCCCTCGATGTAATGGATTATGGAAGTGCATGGCCATGCCGAGGTGATTGAGGAGTCAATCATCAGATACATAATCCAATACGGGATCGAGTGATTAAGCTATTGATAGGATGACACGTGTCTGTCCTATAGCTTAATTGGTATCATGAGGCAAAGGGAATTGTGCACACATTACAGGTTCAGCCGATATAATCTTCTTGTATACTATGGTGTCAATACGTTCTGCTAGGGACCGCTGTTGACAATTGGCCGAGAAGTGTTCTTAGGTCATAACCAAGTCTACATGAACCTATAGGGTCGCACAATTAACGGGTTGGAACAGGTGTGCATCGCATGCTAGCACATGGGTATTCAGCGTTCCTTCCCTGGATGTGTGGATACCAGTAGAGACATCGCTACGTTGCGGTGTAAGTCGGCGACATTGGAAGATCCCCGAGTTCCAACGAGTCGACCCCTTTATTCGGTAGTTGGAAGTCAGACTGGTCGGCCGAATCGACGTGGTGTCGACGAGATCGGGCGAGACGGTCCGAGGTCGGCGAGGTCAAGCAAGGCGGTCTGAGGTCGGCAAGACTTCCCGACGTGCATACGTTGGGTCGGCCACTCCAACGTAGTTAATCTACTGCACTGCGCGTCACTTGGTAACAATCTATAGATCCTTACTTGCAAGCTTTCCTGGATTACGTGGTAGAAAATTTTCGTTTTATGCTATCGTATCCTACGCGTTATCCTTCAGTCGACCCCCTGCCTGACCTGACGGAGGTCATAGCGGGAGGCCAAAAGTTGCCAGGTGCCCTGGTAGTTAGCGATGAAGGCGTCACAGAGCTCATCCCAAGAGTCAATGGAGTTCTCGGGGAGCCCGGCGAGCCAGTTGATGACGGTCGGCGCCAGCATGACGGGGAGGTAGTTCGCCATCACGTGGGCGTCGCCGCTGGCTGCTCGGATGGTCGTGCAGTACAACCAGCCACAAGGTGGGGTCGGTCTTGCCATCATAGGGCTCAATGCTGGTCGGGCGAAAGCCCTTGGGCCACGTCACCCGACGGAGATAGGCGGTGAAGGCCGGGAACCCGTTGTGTCGGAGTGGGTCCTCGGCGCCGATGACCCCCTCAAGGGCGTCATGCTCCCAGTCGTAGTCCTCTCGACGCCGCAGCTCTTGGCGCCTATGGTTGGCAGCTCGACGCTTGATGGTGTTCCAGGCATCGAGCCTCTGCGTGATGATCTCATGCATGTCCTCGGTGTAGGAACTGTTAGTGATATGCCCTAGAGGCAACATGGAGATGTTGGATATCACATCAATGTTTATGTATTTATGAATAAAGTGTTATTCAGTTCCATGAAATAGACATCTTGTATTGATCAATAAGTACGTGACTTATTTATGAGACTCTATATGTATGAATCTATTTCTAAATGATCCTCGATCATATATCATATTATTGGAACTAATATGATTCTAAGATCGGCATGTCTATTGATTGATGATCATGTCTCATAGATCATGGGTATGGAGATACCAAATCAATAAACATGGACATATGTGTTGGAGAACACATTGTTGGATAGACCCACCATGAGACACTACAGGAATTAATGTGCCATTAGTTGGTCTCGGGTAGTGTTGGTACAAAGTCCTTAGACCTGAGATCACCATGGATTCCAACATGTGTAGTAGCCTACTTTGGGACTACCAAACGCTATTCCGTGCGGGTAGTTATAAAGGTAGTTTTCGGGTTTGCTATGAAACATGGAGTGGGATGTGAGTGATCAAGATGGAATTTGCCCCTCCAAAGGAGAGATATCTCAGGCCCCTCGAGGTAATGGATTATGGAAATGCATGGCCATGCTAAGTTGATTGAGGAGTCAATCAACGACGGATAATCCAATACGGTTCGAGTGAATGGTTAAGCTATTGAAGGGATGGCACACATCTTGCCTATAGCTTAACCGGTATCGTGAGGCAAAGTGATTTGTGTACACATTACAGCTTGAGCCCATATTATATTCTTGTATACTATGGTGTCAATATGTGCTTTGCTAGGCGCCGTTGTTGACGGGTGGTGAGTTGGACTCGAGCCAACGATCGGCTAAGTTAGACTATAGCTGAAACCAAGTATACCTGAACCTACGGGGTCGCACGCTTAAGGGGATAGAAAAGATATTCGAGTTGGACTTGGATACGGCTCGATCGGATAGGGATCCGATCGGATAGAGTCCTATGGGCTTACGACGTATGGGTGGCCAACTCTGTGAGATTCGGATGAGATCCGATTCAAAATAGAGTCCTGATCGGCCACTAGTCCCAGTCGGCCAACTCTATATAAAAGAGGGAGGGGTGGAGAGCTATGGCACGTCAATTGCATCGCATTGAACCGAATCTGCAACAGAAGTCGCCGAGATCAATCTCCACGGAAACCCTCCCCACTTTCGAGCCAAAATCTAGCCTTGCATCGCGTGCTAGCACACGGGTGTTCGGCGTTCTGTCCCCGGACGTGTGGATACCGGTAGAGGCGCTGCTACGTTGCACGCTGTTCATCGGCTATGGAGGAATCGGCTGCGGTCGAGCGCGTCGGAGCGAAGCGCGAGAACGTGGCCAGACGACTTGGTGAATCGGCTACATCGGCAAACAGGCTGATTGGTGAATCGGCTGTCTCCGGGTATCGGCTGTCGGCTTGCGGGAATCGGCTACAATGTTTCGGATCGGATAGCCCTGATTGGTTGTTTTCGCTGCACACTCCAATCGGTAACGATCTATCGGCCCTTACTTGCAAGTGTTCCTGGTTTGCGCGGTTAAAAGTTTTTGTTTTCGGCTAGCGTAGCCTCCGCGTAACCCTTTAGGAACTGCCCTGCTACTCTTGGGGCCAAGCGTTCCTCTGGCACCCGCCCGAGGCAACGGGGACGGCTCTGGCCCTCGCCGCTCGGTTCTAGGTGTTTCACAGAGAAATAGAGTGGTCGGCGCTCTGCTGCTACCGAGACCTCGGTCGACGAGCACTCCCGGGGGAGCGCTCGGATGGGCTCGGGGCACTGAGCTGAGCGACAGGTGCCTGGGTCATGGCCATCACCTTCCGCACCTCCGGGGAGTCGGGAAGGGCGACGAGCGCATGCTCGATGGCTACCAGGTTGGCTGTTGGCACCCGGAACACCTAGTGCCCCTTAAACTCCATGGTGAAGTCGGGCTCCAGGCGTTGGGGCTGGACACGGGTAGGCTGGGTCTGCTCGCACAGCGCAACCTGGCTAGCATTGCGGTGACGGTGGGCATTGCGATGGGCGTCGGACTACTGGGAGCCTGTGGCCTCATTGTCTGAAACCGCATCCACCATCATGACAAAATTTGCCGACCAACGGTTGCCGGGGACAAACAGGGGCCGACACGGCCTCTTGGCTGGCGTCGTGGGTCGATGAGGAGGGCATCGGGCGGTCTTCTCGGAGCTTGCTAGCCCAGAGAGGATGGAGACGCGCCCAGCGACGAACGGAGTAGGTGAAGGCGCCTTCCACAGCAAGGGAGCCGGACGTGCGGTGTGACGCCCCTCGCGCGCTCGATCCGCGTCCACGCAAAGTCCGTCCTCAAGACCGCCGTGCAGGTAGTCAGGGGCTTGAGCCACCAGACCTTCGTAGCCGGGCGAACCGTGGGTGTCGAGGCTGTAGGGCGTGAAGCCACGCGCCTCACCGTTGTCGTCACGTGGCAGCACGCTCCAGCGCGCCAAAGGCCTCCCAGGAGAGGGTGAGGCGGCTGAAGTCATCGGCGCGAAAGACCAGGCTCCCAAAGACGAACGTCATCCCCGCGGGCTGTTAGTGATATGCCCTAGAGGCAACATGGAGATGTTGGATATCACGTCAATGTTTATGTATTTATGAATAAAGTGTTATTCAGTTCCATGAAATAGACATCTTGTATTGATCAATAAGTACATGACTTATTTATGAGACTCTTTATGTATGAATCTATTTCTAAACGATCCCGATCATATGTCATATTGTTGGAACAAATATGATTCTAAGATCGGCATGTTTATTGATTGATGATCATGTCTCATAGATCATGGGTATGAAGATACCAAATCAATAAACATGGACATATGTGTTGGAGAACACATTGTTGGATAGACCCACCATGAGACACTACGGGAATTAATGTGCCATTAGTTGGTCTCGGGTAGTGTTGGTACAAAGTCCTTAGACCTGAGATCACCATGGATTCCAACATGTGTAGTAGCCTACTTTGGGACTACCAAACGCTATTCCGTAATCTGGGTAGTTATAAAGGTAGTTTTCGGGTTTGCTATGAAACATGGAGTGGGATGTGAGTGATCAAGATGGAATTTGCCCCTCCTTTGGAGAGATATCTCTGGGCCCCTCGAGGTAATGGATTATGGAAATGCATGGCCATGCTAAGTTGATTGAGGAGTCAATCAACGGACGGATAATCCAATACGGTTCGAGTGAATGGTTAAGCTATTGAAGGGATGGCACACATCTTGCCTATAGCTTAACCGGTGTCGTGAGGCAAAGGGATTTGTGTACACATTACAGTTCGAGCTGATATTATTCTTGTATACTATGGTGTCAATATGTGCTTGCTAGGCGCCGTCGTTGACGGGTCGGCGAGTTGGACTCGAGCCGACGATCGGCTAAGTTAGACTATAGCCGAAACCGAGTATACCTGAACCTACTGGGTCGCACGCTTAAGGGGATAGAATAGATATTCGAGTTGGACTCGGATACGGCTCGATCGGATAGGGATCCGATCGGATAGAGTCCTATGGGCTTACGACGTGTGGGCGGCCAACTCTATGAGATACGGATGAGATCCGATTCAAAATAGAGTCCTAATCGGCCACTAGTCCCGTCGGCCAACTCTATATAAAGGAAGGAGGGGTGGAGAGCTGCGTACGTCAATTGCATCGCGTGCAACGAAGTCGCCGAGATCAATCTCCACGGAAACCCTCCCCACCTTCGAGCCAAACCCTAGCCTTGCATCGCGTGCTAGCACACGGGTGTACGGCGTTCGTCCCCGACGTGTGGATACCGGTAGAGGCGCTGTTACGTTGCGTGCTTGTTGATCGGCTTGGATCGGCTCGCAATCGGAGCGATCGGCGTGGTGGAATCGGCTGCGGTCGGGCGCATCGGAGCGAGGCGTGAGAACGCGCCGGACAACTCGAATCGGGGATTGGCGTATCGGCGTCTCCGAGAATCGGCTACAACGTTTCGGATCGGATAGCCCGATTGGCAATTCCGCGCACTCTACTCCAATCGGTAACGATCTATCGGCCCTTACTTGCAAGTGTTCCTGGTTTGCACGGTGGAAAATTTTTGTTTTCGGCTAGCGTAGCCTCCGCGCAACCCTTCGGTGGTATCGAGCTAATCTTGCTTAGTTCGGGTTTTAGATTGGATCTGGAACAAGTTTTGCGCACGGGTTGATTAGATCAATCGGTTTTACGGGATCTGTTGAGGAGAGTTAATGGTAATTGCGTTCCTTGATAGTGTATCGAACGGCGTAATGTGATTACGTCGAAGCAATTTCCATATAACTCGGTTTGAGTTGGGTTCGAGATAGCGTTCCTTGATAGTGTATCGAAACGGTATAATGTGATTATGCCGAAGCAATCTCGTAGTCCAATCTTGTTAGCGCCTCGCGCCTACGCAAACCATCTCCCTTGATAGTGTATCGGGACGGCATAATATGATTATGCCGACATGGTTTCGTAAGCGAATTCATAGATTGGATCTATGAATTTCGTGTGGTGTTCGGCGCTGCCCGGAAGCCCGCGAGGCGGCTTCCCCTCGACCCCCGCCCGCTAACCGGCTAGCGGGACCGCCGTGTGCGTACCCCTTATAGGTCGTCTCGATGCCGTAGCTCGCGATAAGTAGAAAACGTTTCTACGCCTAACTTGTTTTTGCAGAGAATGCTTTGAGATGGTATGGCCCTATTGTATGTATGAGATGCATGTGATGCATGTAATATTCTTTCATATGTGCAATCCCCGTAATATTCTTTCATATGTGCAATGCTTGTAATATTCTTTCACGACCTGCGAGTCGATGTAATCTTCAATTAGAGCTTCTATAGTAGTAGCTTAGTTTGAAGAAATCAAGCATTCGGCACTCGAAAGAACGTTGATGAAGATGGAGATCCCGTACACCGGCATGGAGATGGAGATCACCATGTGAAGGGGGCCATACTATTTCATTATATGCTATTCTACATGTTTTCATATGTGATATGTTTGTTTGATAGGATAGCATCCCTCGCAAAGTTAAGTAGTAATGATGCCCTTCCAAATGTTGCACCGTCACCGTTATGCTCGTCAATGGTGGGTCCGCCAAAGCAGTGCCATTCTCTATCATAACACGAGGGGGTATATGTCGACATATACATGCAGGAGCATTTGGTTTACTTAACAAGGCTATCAAAACAATTTTGGGCCTTGGGGCATAGGTTGGCGCCGGGGCATGGAGATGCCACACCAACAACAAGTCACATAGAGATGTGATTAGCAAGGTGTTGCTTACCGATGTTACTAATTTTCTAGCAGTGATGCCAAAGCTCACTAGAAAATTAATTAACATGTGGATCTTGACCCAATACGTAACCTAGAGGGAAGGTGGAAAATACGTAATGGGAGTCTAATGTTAAATTGTTTAACAATAGACATAGCATAAACATTGTGCTAAACTTTGCTTTTTCTTTGTAGAATAAATGGCGGCTAAAACTACACCCAGTACCTTTAATTTGCGATCTATTCTCGAAAAGGAAAAATTAAATGGAACAAACTTTATGGATTGGTATCGTAACTTGAGAATTGTTCTCAAGCAAGAGCATAAAGAGTACGTTCTTGAAGTACCCTATCCTAAGGATTTGCCAAATAATGCCACCGCAACCGCACGGAGAGCTTACGAGAAGCACACTAATGATGCCCTAGATATAAGCTGTCTCATGCTTGCTACAATGTCCCCCGAGCTTGAAGTAATATGAGAGCGGCGATGCTCACACTATTATTCGGGGACTGCGTGGCATGTTTGAGAACCAAGCTCGGGCCGAGAGGTTCAACACCTCAAAGTCCTTGTTTGCGTGTAGGCTTGTTGAGGGAATCCCGTCATCCGCATGTGATAAAGATGATTGGCTATATCGAGAGTCCGGAAAAACTAGGTTTTCCCCTTAGCCAAGAGTTGGCTACGATGTGATTCTCCGCGCTCCCTCCGAGCTTCGAGCCATTCATATTAAACTATCACATGAACAATATGGATAGAACCTTGGCTGAATTGCATGGGATGCTAAAGACAGCTAAGGAAAGTATCCAGAAAAACGGTCATCATGTGATGATGATGCGAAGGCAAAGCGCAAACCACCGTCAAGAAACTTTGCACCAAGAGGAAGTTAACTCCCGATGAGATCGCGAGTGCCTCCAATGCAAAGAAGGGCAAGAAGGGTCGGCGGCATCGGATGCCGTTTGCTTCTATTGCAAGGAGATAGGCCATTGGAAGAGGAACTGCAAGAAGTACATGGAGGATCTCAAAAAGAAGCAAAGTACGACTTCGCCTCGGTATTAATGTTATAGACATTAATCTTGCTTCTTCACCTACCGACTCTTGGGTATTTGATACCGGATCGTAGCTCATATTTGCAAATCGTTGCGGGAATGAGAAGAAGTAGAGGATTGAGAAGGGGCGAGGTGAACCTGCGCGTCGGCAATGGAGCAAGCGTTGCTACGTTCTGTCGGCACGTACCACTTCATCTACCTTTAGGATTAGTTTTGGAATTGAATAATTGTTATTGTGTTCCAACACTATGTCAAAACGTTATTTCCGCTTCATGTTTGCAAGCGGAAGGATATGATTTTAGATCAATGGACAATGGTTGTTCAATATATCTCGTAGATATGTTCTATTTTCATGCTCCATTGGTGAATGGATTATACGTTTTGAATCTTGAAGCGTTTCCCATCTATAACATTAATACGTAAAGGCAACTCTCTAATGATATAAACCCCACATTTATCCGGCATTGTCGCTTAGGCCATATAAATAAGAAACGCATGGAGAAGCTCCATAAGGATGGATTGCTTCACTCTTTTGATTTTGAATCATTTGAGACATGTGAGTCTTGTTTACTTGGTAAGATGACAAAGGCACCTTTCACGGGGCACGGTGAGAGAACAAGTGACTTGTTGGCACTCGTACATACCGATGTATGTGGACCAATGAGCTCAACGGCCGAGGTGGTTATCGTACTTCATTACCTTTACCGATGACTTTAGTAGATATGGCTATATCTACTTAATGAGGCATAAGTCCGAATCCTTTGAAAAGTTCAAAGAATTCCGAATGAAGTAGAATCATTTAGGGAAAACAATCAAGTTTCTACGATCGATCGTGGGGGAATACTTGAGCCAAGAGTTTGGTAATCATCGAAAGATTGTGGAATTGTTCCACGCTGACTCCGCCAGAACTTCACAATGGAACGGAGTGTCCGAACGGAGAAATCGCACCTTGTTGGACATGGTGCGGTCGATGATGAGCCAAAGTGATCTTTCGTTATCCTTCGGGGATATGCTCTTGAAACATTGCGCTCACACTAAATAGAGTTCCATCTAAGTCGTTGAAAAGACACCATATGAGATATGGACAGGGCAACCCCTAGTTTGTCTTTTCTCAAAATTTGGGGATGTGAGGCTTATGTAAAACGTTTACAATCGACAAGCTCACACCCAAATCGACAAGTGCTTCTTTGTGGGATATCCTAAGGAAACTAAGGGATATTACTTTTATAATCGGGAACAAGGCAAAGTGTTTGTCGCGACATGGTGTCTTCTTGGAGAAAGAGTTTCTTTCAAGAAGGGTTAGTGGGAGCAGTGGTGCATCTTGAAGAAGTTCAAGAAACACCGGAAAATGTTTCAAACCACGTAACCACAACAGGAGGAACAAAGTGTTGCGCCACCGGTTGTAGATACACCACCCCACGGAGGTCGAAAGATCACGTCGTGCGCCCGACAGTACACAGGAGCGGAACAACGTGATATATTGTTGTTGGACAACGATGAACGTAAGACCTATGAGGAAGCGATGGTGGGACCCAATTCCAACAAGTGGCTTGGAGCCATGAAATCCGAAATAGAATCCATGTACGACAATCAAGTTTGGAACTTGGTTGATCCACTGATGGTGTCAAAACCATTGAGTGTAAATGGGTTTTTAAGAAAAGGCCGATATGGATGGAAATGTTCACATCTATAAGGCGCGATTGGTGGCGAAAGGTTTTAAACAGATTCAAGGAGTTGATTATGATGAAACCTTCTCGCCCGTCGCAATGCTTAAATCTATTCGGATTATCCTAGCGATTGCTGCATATTTCGATTATGAGATATGGCGATGGATGTCAAAACGGCTTTCCTAAATGGAAACCTAAGCGAGGATGTATACATGATACAACCTCGGGGTTTTGTCGATCCAGAATCACTGGAAAGATATGCAAGCTACGAAATCCATTTATGGATTGAAGCAAGCATCTCGGAGTTGGAATATTCGTTTTGATGAAGTAATCAAAGGGTTTGGTTTCATCAAAAATGAAGAAGAGGCCTGTGTTTACAAAAAGGTCAGTGGGAGCGCAATTGTATTTCTAATCTTATATGTGGATGACATATTACCGATTGGAAATGATATCCCTATGCTTGAATCCGTCAAGTCTTCATTGAAAAATAGTTTTTCCACGAAAGACTTAGGGGAGGCAGATATATATTAGGCATTCGGATCTATAGAGATAGATCCAAGAGGCTAATTGGATTAAGCCAAAGTACATACATTGACAAGGTGTTGAAAAGGTTCAACATGCATGATTCCAAGAAAGGTTTCTTGCCCATGTCACATGGCATTAATCTTAGCAAGAATCGGTGTCCTCGGACACATGATGAGCGGAATAAGATGGGTATGGTTCCATATGCTTCGGCAATTGGATCCATCATGTATGCCATGCTTTGTACACGCCTGCATGTCTCGTACGCTTTGAGTGCTACGAGCGAGATACATCGAGATCCAGTGAAGGTCACTGGATCTGCCGTAAAGAATATCCTTAAGTACTTGAGAAGAACTAAGGATATGTTCCTAGTCTATGGAGGTGAAGAAGAGCTCGTTGTAAGTGGTTACACCGATGCTAGCTTCCAAACAGACAAGGATGATTATAGATCGCAATGGGTTCGTGTTCGCCCGAACGGAGGCGCAATCGCTAGAAGAGTTCCAAGCGGGATACCGTTGCGATTCTACAACGGAGGCCGAGTACATTGCTCGCTTCGGAAGCCGCAAAGGAGGCGTTTGGATCAAGAAATTCGTTTCGAGCTTGGTGTGATGACTACTACGACGGGTCCAATGTCTCTCTATTGTGACAATAGTGGAGCCATTGCGCAAGCCAAGGAGCCGAGGTCACATCAAAAGTCCAAACACATACTTCGGCGATATCATCTCATCCGTGAGATTGTGGACGAGGTGATGTCAAGATATGCAAAGTGCACACGGATCTCAACATAGCCGATCCGCGACAAAACCTCTCCCTCGCCGAAGCATGAGGCGCACACAAGAGCAATGGGTATTAGATACTTACATGATTGACTCTAGTGCAAGTGGGAGATTGTTAGTGATATGCCCTAGAGGCAACATGGAGATGTTGGATATCACGTCAATGTTTATGTATTTATGAATAAAGTGTTATTCAGTTCCATGAAATAGACATCTTGTATTGATCAATAAGTACGTGACTTATTTATGAGACTCTTTATGTATGAATCTATTTCTAAACGATCCTCGATCATATGTCATATTGTTGGAACAAATATGATTCTAAGATCGGCATGTTTATTGATTGATGATCATGTCTCATAGATCATGGGTATGAAGATACCAAATCAATAAACATGGACATATGTGTTGGAGAACACATTGTTGGATAGACCCACCATGAGACACTACAGAATTAATGTGCCATTAGTTGGTCTCGGGTAGTGTTGGTACAAAGTCCTTAGACCTGAGATCACCATGGATTCCAACATGTGTAGTAGCCTACGTTGGGACTACCAAACGCTATTCCGTAACTGGGGTAGTTATAAAGGTAGTTTTCGGGTTTGCTATGAAACATGGAGTGGGATGTGAGTGATCAAGATGGAATTTGCCCCTCCTTTGGAGAGATATCTCTGGGCCCCTCGAGGTAATGGATTATGGAAATGCATGGCCATGCTAAGTTGATTGAGGAGTCAATCAACGACGGATAATCCAATACGGTTCGAGTGAATGTTAAGCTATTGAAGGGATGGCACACATCTTGCCTATAGCTTAACCGGTATCGTGAGGCAAAGGGATTTGTGCACACATTATAGGTTTAGAGCTGATATTATTCTTGTATACTATGGTGTCAATATGTGCTGCTAGGCGCCGCGTTGACGGGTCGGCCGAGTTGGACTCGAGCCAACGATCGGCTAAGTTAGACTATAGCCGAAACCGAGTATACCGAACCTACTGGGTCGCACGCTTAAGGGGATAGAATAGATATTCGAGTTGGACTCGGATACGGCTCGATCGGATAGGGATCCGATCGGATAGAGTCCTATGGGCTTACGACGTGTGGACGGCCAACTCTATGAGATACGGATGAGATTCGATTCAAAATAGAGTCCTAATCGGCCACTAGTCCCGTCGGCCAACTCTATATAAAGGAAGGAGGGGTGGAGAGCTGCGGTACGTCAATTGCATCGGGTGCAACAGAAGTCGCCGAGATCAATCTCCACGGAAACCCTCCCCACCTTCGAGCCAAACCCTAGCCTTGCATCGCGTGCTAGCACACGGGTGTACGGCGTTCGTCCCCGGACGTGTGGATACCGTAGAGGCGCTCGCTACGTTGCGCGCCGTTGATCGGCCGGATCGGCCGCAATCGGAGCGATCGGCCGTGGTGGAATCAGGCCGCGGTCGGGCGCATCGGAGCGAGGCGTGAGAACGCGGCCGGACGACTCGAATCGGGCGATTGGCGTATCGGTCTCCGAGAATCGGCTACACTGTTCCGGATCGGATAGCCCTGATTGGCTATTCCGCTGCACTCTACTCCAATCGGTAACGATCTATCGGCCCTTACTTGCAAGTGTTCCTGGTTTGCGCGGTGGAAAATTTTTGTTTTCGGCTAGCGTAGCCTCCGCGCAACCCTTCACGGGCACCATGAAGTCAATGGGGAAGAAGATAGCCATCAAACCGCTCGGATCAGCGAAGACGCTCCCCTACCTGGCGCCAACTATCGACGGGTGGTCAATCAGTCCTCCAAGGGGGCTGCCCGAGGAGGTGAAAAGAGTGGTCGGGGCATCCTACCGATGGATCTGATAGTCGACTCGAGACCAATGCAAGCCAAGATTTTAGACAAGTTCGGTCCTCCTGAAGGATAACAAGCCTACGTCATGTGTTCTTTGCTAGAGTGGTGTATGAGCAAGATTTGTGTACACGTTAGAGTTCGAGATTCGATCTCCCCTCGCCCGCGCGACCTGTCATCCCTTTTATAGCTCAAGGGGGTAATTACAAAGGGGTTTGGGACGCAAGAAAGCTTCGTCATAAAGTAAAAGGTAAGTACAATGATAATATAAAAAGTACACAGAAATCTCTTGGACTCTAGTCGCTATTGGCATCTTGTGCGCAGTCTTGCCTCAGGATCCGTCCTCCACAGATACCTCGTGCGCAATCCTGTCGGGTTGACGTCATCTGCTGTCGAGTTGTCCCCTCCTTGTCCCCTCTACAAGACTTGTTGAGGACGCCTCCTTTCCGAAGAGAAAAACTTGCCCTTTTCAGGTCGGAGCCGTTCACAGAAGTCGGGTTAAGGGGGTTAAGGTTGGACTAGGGGGCAGAGGTCGGGACGGCCAACTCCAAATGAGATCGGGCGACCAACCCCAGCCCGAGGCCCCTAGTCCGACCCAGCTGGTCTTCTTTCCCTCGTATGGGCCACCTCAGAATGGTACCCCGACAGCTAGTGTATATAAATTTCTCTGAGCAATATGAAATATACAGTTGTACACAAATTATGTTCGAAGTCATGTCAATTCAATTATAGTGACACATTCTAATATACTACTATTTGAAATTTGAAATCATGTTGTTGCATTGTACAGTATAATCTTATCTGTAGAACACGTGGATTTGTATAGGATTTGTGTATGTATGTGTTTTCGAGAGTTTTGCTTTAAGCTACATGAATCTAACGAAAAACGTACAATCAATGATATTAACGTGTGTTTCTGTCAATATATATCTGTCATGTTCGTCACATGTGGAACCCACTAAGATGCATATCTGTCGCGTGGTGTGTTGCCGCGCAAATACATCTTTGGATACATAGGTTAATTATTAGTTCATATCACATCGAATATTTAAATGTTATTTTGGAGTATTAAATATAGACTATTTATAGAACCTATTCATAATCGGCGCGAGACGAATCTAATGAGTTTAATTACGTTATGATTTGACAATGTGATACTATAGTAAACATTTGCTAATCGTGGATTAATTAGGCTTAATAGATTTATCTCGTGAATTAGTCATTGATTCTATAATTATTTTATAATTAGTTCATGTTTAGTCCTTCAAATTGATGTCAAACATTCGATGTGACACAGACTAATTTTTAGCCCATTGAGCCAAACAAGCCCCCTTAGTACAAATCATGACCTGCAGGCCCTGCTCCGTTACTTCGTGGCGTCCACGGCCACTAACCTCCATGTCGTCCTCGTTGTCACTTCTAGATCTAGCTTTGTTCCTCTTACCAACGGAAAGATGTGAAGAGAGGGGGAAGGGGGAGAATAGGGGAGGATGACCACCAGGGAAGACGTGGAGAGAGGGGGGAGAGGGCGAAGAGAGGGGGAGGGGGCGAAGAGAGAAGGATGGAGAAAGAAGATTAAACTGATACGTGGGTCTTATGTATAAGGGTATTTTGGTTTATATTATGATAAAAAAATATAATGACGATGACATGGTTTTAATTTTATAAAATTCTAATGGCATCCAACCGATATCATAAATAGTAATAAGTAATAGTATTTTTATATTATGACATATTTGTAATGATATGGGTCTGATTAACCTTAAAAAACCTACTGAACCTTTATATTGGGATGATTGGTGGATGCGTTTTGGAGGACTTATGTTTGTACCAGTAGTTGGTTAATGATGGATGCACAATAAGAACATGCCAGGTCATTTTGCCTACAATTGATTATAAGTTGTAACACTTATTACTGTTCAAAATATAATTTGTAAGTAAAACTTTTTTGTGTTCTTAGCTATGTAAAACTCAATACTAGAAATGATGTACGATAAAAAAACTCAAAATTAACTCTAAAATTAAAGTTTCAAAATTCAAATTTGGTTGAGGCGGAAAAGCTGAAGAGGAAATGAAGAGGTTTTTGTATAATCGATATAGTGGAGCGATAAGTTGGATACAATGATAAATTGCTGCTGACAGCGTTTTAGACTTGAGAGTATGCACCATATATCCAACATGCTCATATGCAATATATACATATACTTACATAGGGGGAGGACCACTACTGTACAGATGTTTTATTATACACATGAAGACATCCTAATAGCTATTATGCCATCCATTTTCCCTAAGAAATCTTATTAGGTCCACATAAACATCATCTTTCGCCTTCACGCTCATAACAAAATCAATATGGCCGTAGTCACCAATGTACAGAAGTTCTGGTGTAGATCCCAGTTCTCTGATAGTACGCTGAACATCGGTTACATCAGCCAATGCATCAAGACCTCCATATCCCATCCATATGGGCAGTGATTCTCGTATGCTGCTTAGGTCAAATGCAGGAGGACGAAAATGACCGTAGCGCCTTAGGTTTCCCAATAATCCATAGTCATACTTTGCGAAAGTGCCTTTCCTGATCACTGCATGAGGGAGCAAAAGAAATCCTTGTTTTCCAATAACTAAGAAGATTGCTCAAAGTAATAACTACTGATAATTCTTCCCAAAAGTAATCACCCCACAGCCAGATTTTTCTCAAAAAGTACTTTCATAATATTATAATTTATCAGGGTTTGCATTTTAAAGACAATGTCCAAACAATGGATTTTCGTAACTTGAGGGAGAAAGTTAACAGAATATTAGTACTTGCCAGTAGCCATCAATTTTTTCCCTTGCACTGAATTAAAAAAATAAAAACTCGACCACCAGGGGAATGACCGCCTTGCACTGAATTTAGAAACCTTCATATTTATCATATTGCACAAACTCATCTTAATTTTAGAAGCAAAGCAAACAAGTGATACTCTGTAGAGTTTCCTACTTTCCTAGACCAGTTTGCATTTTTGGATATTAAGATGCTGGTCCAAATATTGAGAGTAAATCACTACTACATAAACACGGATTGGTGTCGGTTGGAAAACCTCCTTAGGTGTCGGATTTCCTAGCGCCACTGATGACAAAAGTCATCGGTGCCAGTTATACAACTGGAACCTATATGCTATTATAGGTGCTGGTTCTTGGACCCCAGCGCCACGTGGTGGCTGTCAAAGGTGGTGTTCGAATTAAAGTCAACTATTTGGTAATGTCGTTTCTAGCAACAGGAACTCTTGCAGTTAAGTTATTTACTGTCAGATAAATCATCGTACATTTGTCTTATCACGGACTGAATAAAAAGCAAGAAGCCTGAGTGATTTGTATGCAGGAATCATCCTATTTATAAGTGAACTACTCTCGTAGAAACACTCCAACTTCAGTCCTCAAATCTGCACCAAACTTAATATATTTCTCTATGTTGAAAGCTCACTAGCTATTCAACTTTGGTGTCAGTGATCCTGTAATTCCACTCGCTCTGGTGGTATCAGAGCCTTGGAAGCTGAGCACTCTCCATTGCATCTACAGGCTGATAGATAGGATGATGGCCCTGGTGTTTCCATCACAACCTCTGAGTTACTGATACTTGGTAGGACGGTGACAACCCATGGAGGGGATTTTTACATATGACAGCTTTACAAACCACTCTCTTCCTAGCTCCTACAGCTCTGAAGCACTCTACGCTGGCACCGATATGCTCTCCACGCTACAACTTTAAGAGTATGGAGAAGAATTGAAGTTGAAGGTATACCTTCAGAAAGATCAATAGTCCTTACAAGTATGCATCTTACACTAAGAAAAGGAGAAAATACTGTTTATCAACCCCCCCTCAACTCCCCAAACCAGGTCAAAAGAACAGTCAAATGGATAGAGGTACTGATTCTACTCTGCTTAGAGGGTTTAGGGGCAAAGTCTACTCGGTTTTAGAGTTGAAGGGAAAAACTTAAACCAAGCCAAAAGTTGAGGGATGATATATGTACTTTTTCCAGAAAAGAAAAGGAAAAATGAAGAATTCAATACTGTTTATTGCAACCATCACTCGCAGTTTATAGAATAATGTTTCAAGTCATACTGCCTAAAAGATTCATGAATTAGACAAGTATAAAAACATACTCTGAAAAAGATGGTGTAGATTTTTTGTCGATGATGGATGAGGTTCATACTCCAAATAATAATCAATCCTTGATGTATTGAAGCAACAGTTTTCCCCTGAAAGAAATATGAATTCAATCCAACGAACTTTCGAACATGCTACAGCACATAAACATCCACAGTAAAAATGTATTTTATCCTTGGAGTAAACCCATTAAAATGTATTTATCACTCAATATTTTTGGCCTTTCTATCAATTTGAATATCTCCTCACAAAGTTACTAGCTACTTTGAGCATATTTGGCATTCTGAATCCACACACAGTATGTTGCATACCCACCGTAAACGAAAATACTGCTGCAAAGATGCCTAATAGATAGGTTCCAAGAAAATGAAAGACAGTGTTGAAGACCTGGAGAACAAGGCTATACCAGATCACCAAAGTGTGATACTGAGACAACTAAGAAAGGTAAAGCATTCATCCAAGACGCAGCAAATCGAAGAAGATTTCTGAAAGAGGCCAAGTAATTTGCTACCTGGCTTGTTTTGGTGGTTTTGGGGTAGCTGCACTGCTGTTTGGGTGTGATCAGCTGTTATCCTTTGGTGGTTTCCTATTTGATGGGTTTTATTTGGTTAAAGGGTCTAGTGTAGCTTTGGTTATGTGCCAAAAAGCTAGTTCATTTTTGTATCTATCTACACACACACTCACATTAAAAAAATTACAATAACTATTAAAACACAACCCCTGACCCCCCAAGAAAAAAAAAAACACGTGCGCGCGCGAAGATATGGCGCACAATGGGTAGAAGTGTGTGACATGAGCCATTACCTTGTGATAACCAGATGGATTGCAAAATATATCCATTAATATTTCAGTGTCATGGACGAAAAAGCTTTGGTACTTTAGGTGAAAATTGCTGCTAAAATTGGCCTGATAATGTCCTTCCTTGTTAAGCATATTTCTGTTCTGTTTGCCTTACCTTATAAAAGATTGTGTTTCAATTTTTTTATAAGTCGGTAATACTAGTGCATGTTTGGTCTGTACACCTCAATCAATGAAAGATGCAGATAATGTTTCACACCCAAATGTGAACTATGCAGAACAACAAAGAAACCAAGTAATTTATTTTTGCAACCATCACCTGTAATCGCAGATAGCAAATTGTTGCAATCCACGTGTTCACCATCGCACAAAGAATCTACTATTTGAACCCCCATGTCGCTGTTCAAAGAGTTTGTTAAACACAATAAAATCACACCCAAAGGAAAAATGGATAAGTCAGGAAAAGAATGACATACCTACGGAAGTTCAGCTGGTGAATTCCCATAGTAACAAGCATCTATGGCAAAGAGCACCATAAATCAGTTGAGAAGTTACTGCCATGTATTTAATGGATTTCTTCAAAGCATAGTATATCACCTGATCAAGATGCATGGCGACTGCTCTGAGAACAAAACTAGCACTAACATGATCAAGGTAAGAAATAGGACAAAGAAGTGCTGCAGAGCTAATCATTTTTACTATTTCGGGCATCGTCAAAGCCGCCAAACCCATTATAGTTCCCTAAAAACAGATATTAGTTAACAAAGTTATTGTTAAGGCAATTGGTTTGCTCAAAACTCATTTGAACACAAAACCAAGTGTACCTGTGAATGCCCCACATATAGAATTTTGGACTGTGTAACTGTATACACATAGCCTAGCATTGCTAGAAGGTCATATTCAGCTAACTCTTGCCAGCTCCAATCCCAGAAAAGCTGTGAAATTTTCACGGAATTCAGTAAGCATATAGTGAAAAAAAAAACTAAGCAATAGGGATTTGTTGGAAAGCACTACATGCTCTGCAGTTGTGATTTACATCACCAAAGGACCCTACACAATTTCATCACCATTATAACAATGCAGGTCCAGTCCACACTATTTTTCTACTGTACAATTGGAAGAGTAGCCAGGAGAGCCTATTGCATATATCTACTGTATTGAAGAGAGTTCTATGATGTAACTTACAGTGAAGAGTGTTCACCTTATCATGAACAGAAAAGGTTGAATGACCTTTACTCCAACGTGTTCCACGGACATTCCCAATCCAAACATCAAAACCGTTATCAGCAAGGATATACCCAAGTGATTGTTCAGCAGAGTTTATGAACCATGTGTCTCCTCCCTGACCAAGGTTTGGATAAGTCACAACAATTGGAAACAAAGACTGAAGCAAGGAGTCTATTGCCCAAAGAGGCATCCAAACATATGGAAGAAACCGCAATGTTCACATATAAGGCCTGAAGCTAAAAATGCATGCGCAATTTCAGAATGCCCTCCTTTTTGAACTGGAAAAGTGCAAGTTCTAAGGAGAAAAGAACCTGAAAAAGACCATGTTGAAGAAAAACTGGAGGGCCAGTACTATCTGCTGCTTTATTTTTGCCATGTGGGATATGCTGAAGAGATAAAAGGAATCCATCTTTTGTCTCAACCTGCAAAAGAGAGAAAAAAATATCCTTATATAGAACCACAGCACCTATACTTGATAAGATTGGTGATACAAGGTTTACTACTCCCTCCGATTTATATTATAAGTCATTTAACTTTTTTCTTAGTCAAACTTATTTAGGTCCGACCAAGTTTTGTAGAAAAATATAGTAACATTTCCAATACAAAACAAATATATTATCAGAATATATTCAATTGTAAATTTAATGAAACTAATTTGGTGTTGTAGATGTTGCTAATTTATTCTATAAATTTGGAAAAAAGACAAACGAAACGGAGGGAGTATTACAATTCAATAAGTTCATAGTTACTGGCATACTTGATGAACTTTAATAGTGGTTTTCCTTCAAGATAAATTAATCTAAATCAACATAACAATGTGTTATCTCTGGTCAGAGACAAATTTGCATGTGATACAAGATTCAAATGTAATAAAAAAAGCGCAATGCAGTAAATTATAGAAAACCCATGGGACTGTTACAGATCCCGTGGACCGATGCTACGGTCAAGTTCATCAAAGGCGCAATAAGTCATCTACAACTGGCCAGGGATAAGCTTATTTATAAGCACTTTAGGACATCAAGACAGTCTTCAATATACTACTTTGACCAATAATGTTTAAAAAGATAAATTATTTTAAATAGAAAGAGTTGCATATTATAATAGTTTGTTTCACGATAAATCTAGTAACGCCATTCTCACGTCGTCAATCTTCTTTTTTCTTTTTGCTGTTAACAGTCAAAGTAAAAAAAATGACTTGGCACTGTTCTAAAAAATGCTTATATTTGTGGACAGAGAGAGTAATAGTTAGTCCGGTGTGTGCCTTCTATTATATCTCTAGTTCCTATTTAGCAGGCGCCTACATATAAAGAAGCCTAATAAGCCCAGCAGAGCCTCTGCCGAGAAGGACAAGACACCTAGGGCCATGCCTCCTTCCAGGTCACTGCCCACACAGGCAGCTCCATAGAGCGGTGCACTTTCTGCCTGGTGCTGGTGGTGTCACATCGGCTGGCCTTCCCGCTGCAGCCGGGGGAGCTGCAACTACTAGACAACCACAGAAGCCCAATCAACTTTTTTCACCATCTCCCGCAACAGGAGATGGTGGGATTGTGCTTCAATTGCCCAGAGAAATTTCCGTGCAACACCTCCGGCATGGCAATGCTCCATAAAGGGTATTTATCTCCTGGAGTTGGAAGATGATGAAGGCTCGGACACTGAGGGCAACATTGTGGCAATTCCCACCATGCGATTGCTGGCATCTGTACAAGCAAAACCATGTGTCTTGATGTAATCATTGGAGGTGAGAAATTGGCTACCCCTGTTGATCCAGGTTCTATTCACACCTTTGTGGCTGCTAGTGCAGTTCAGTGTGTTGGCATGGTTCCAACTTTCTGCCTGGGGATGTAAGTTATGATGGCCAATGACGATCAAGTGACCAGCTCTGGTATTTTCCACAACATACACCTGCAGATTAGATATGTGTTCCTGGTGGATTGCTATGTCATCCCCCTTGATGGCTTAGGTGTGGTTTTGAGCGTCCAGTACCTCTATACTTTGGGGCCTATTCTGTGGGACTTTGTCAAGCTCATCATGGCTTTCTGGTGAGATAATTATCAAGTGACATGGCACAATTCTCCTAGCCACTCTATTCCACCAGAAGCTCGCGTATTGGCTGGATGGGAGCTATTGGAAGGGCTCCTCTCTGAGGAACCCTGCAGGATATCACCAGAGCTCTGCCATGGGACACTAGCAACATATATTCTGACCTTATATTCCTAATAAGTTTAATATTGACCAAACTAGAAGTTGATGGCAAGAACAGTGTTAAGGATTAACCACGGACAGATAGGTCCCATTTGAGTGCCAAAAAGTTACTAAGACGCATTTCACACAAGCAAGTCGACTTGATAAGTGATAAAAGTTCATTCACGCAGACATCAGACCAAGAAGAATACTTGAGGAAATATTCCAGGGCAGTCCTACACTGTTTCATCCAAACTAACTGACAAACCATGGACAATGGTCAACTCTGATACAAGCTTTGTTTAAGAGAACTAATCCTTTTGCTGTGAAATACAGGAATACGGTACCAGTAGAGAGTTGAACCACATACTAGAACAATATAAATGGTGTGCAAAGTAACCTAGAATTCAGCAGAGTGCACATCATCAAGAAATAGGAGAAGAAGCAGTGAAGCACTGAGTTCATGTTGCATAATCATGCACATGTACAGACAGATGTCGAGTGGTATTTTGCAAAGACTAGTGGGCCTGAATTCCTGAAACTATGCTTCAAACGGAAGAGCCAACCAGAAGGCAAGTCTATCATTTACTTGGAGTTGAGATAAAGGATAGGAGTTTGCTTTGCCTGAGAGTAACGAACATCCACGACAAGTAGGTGTTGCTCCCTTAGACTTGAGACACACTCGTACATTGTTTATGCATTGTCAACACTGTTTCCCCCTCGCTTGACCTCAATGTTCAGCGCTAATGGAAATAGAAAGAGAAAAAAATATATATGCAACTGCAACTCTGCAACCAAGCAAAACCTAGGAGGAATGCATGCATAGATCCGCAGCCGATACTGGTTGATAATCACGGTTCAACCTCGATTTCTATTCTTAGAGAAGAGCTTATCAAACCAAAAGAAGTACTAGCTCCAAATATTACTAATTAATTCAACAAGTTCCCCTATTCCCATGGCAGACGTGATCCGGTGATGAGACTGAAAAGGAGGAACATACGGTGTGCTCAGTGCAGGGGTAGCCGAGTGGCAGGAGCAGCTGGTCGCAGAGGCCGCCGGAGCCGACGCGGCGGAGGGCTGCGGCGGCTGGGGAGGCTCCGGAGACGACGCGACCGCAGCAAGAGACGAAGAGGAGGATCATAGGGAGCGCTCCCCGGGGACGTGGCCCGCCATCGCCGCCGCCCGCCGCGCTTTGGCGGTGGTGTTGCTTCTTCTCTTTCTCCTCCCCCCTCCCCCCTCCCGACTTCGCGACGAGAGGAGATGGCCGCGCTTCTCTATTTTCTTTTCTTCGAGACCTTTTTTCTCGAAATTTTATGGATTTTGTCCGCCAAATACCCACTACTCCAAATATGCTCACACCCTACTCTGCCTCTACATATTTCTTTTTTTTTTGGTTGAGTGGATACCTCTACATCTTTTGATAATTTAATTTAATGATTGGTTAGTTTTAGCAATCAACACCACACAACATCTTGAAAAGCATAAGAGGACAAAATTAGAACTCTTACAAACAATCAGCGTCAACAACTTCGCGGAATAAGTCTATTTGGGTATTTTCAGCAAAAGTATTGCAGAAAACTTATCATAGAAATTACTTTTACTTCAGTTGTAACAATAAATGAATCGGTCAATCTGAATATATAACCCAAATGCAATTCGCAACCTTAAAAAAAGTCTGCTTTGCTCTCTCAAACTATCTTGAACAAATTCTTGGCTTATTTTTTACAACCCAAACTATTAAAAATGGAACAATTATTTTACAACTCGAACTTCATCTTAGCTCCTAACATTATTTCTCTTTTTCTTCTCTGTATATAAGTTGTATTTTGCACTGAAATTTGATATCTTTTTATATATAATCTTTGTATATAAGTTGTATTTTGCAACAAAGTTTAGTAAAATTGATAGATGCGTTATAACCTACCACTTAACATTTTTTTTAGATTTTTCTTATAAGTGTTTACATAAGTTGGAAGTGTTAAAACTGATTTAAATAATGAGTTTTAAATTTCAAATAAAAATTCATGGAAAATTTTAAAAATATCTTGGAACTTTGAAGAAGAGTACTAAGCAATAAAGTGAGTTTAGAGGGTGAAATGAGCTTAGAAATAGTTTAGAGTTTAAATAATCCATGAGATACTAGTTTGGAGGATTTTTTTTCCCTTCTGAATATAACCCAAATGGCATGCAAGACATCAAGGGCAACATCAACACCCTGAATTGTTCAGTCCGAACCTGTCCAAGTTGCAACTCTAGCAAATGTGACCCAGATCGAGGACTGCAAGCCAATAATATCACTTTGCTGCAACGCTAATACTTTCAATTTAATCGAGTCAGCTTGAACACCTACCAGAATGGGAATTGAGATGGATAATATCATGTTCATGATCTTCTGAAGAGTTACCATTCCACATATATCGTGCCCAATCCACAGATATTGTGCCCCTTGATGACGCCAAGATTTTTTTTTCTCCACTATGATATGGTGAATAAAACAGCGACCAAAAAGGTTTAGCCAATGAACATGAAGGTAGTATTGTTACAAATTCATCGTAGTTCAGAAAAGGAGCATTTGCATCCCAAATTACTGCTGATAGAAAGAAGCATTCACATCTCAAATTACTGCCGATTTCAGTTCAAAGGAACCCATGTAGTTCAGAAATACTTTTTACTGCACTTTCATGCAAGAACGATCTCATCAGCAACCAAAAGACTGAAAGTGTTCCATGCACACATGTTTCAGTTGAACATGGGACATGAGCGGAAAATATTTCCTTTCGTCCTACACAATGTACATTTCAAGCTCAATATTCATTTACAGATCACCAGAACTGCAACGGACAGGAGGTTTCTTAATCCAGGAAGGCAATCTCTTCACAAATTTCTATCTGTGGAGGTTTCCCTAGAATTTTATAATTCTGACGTTTTCTTCTACTATTATTCAAGATGTAGACGTACTGCATGTCCTTCATACAAAGAAGAGAAAAGGGACAGCTAGTAATATTGTTTTTTTTCCTTACATCTGAATAGTAAAGAATGATAATTAGTTAAAGCCCTTCATCATACCAGTATACCACTGACTGATCCATGTTTCCTCGTGTCATAGGAACAGAGAACTCATTATTCCAGGTATTTTCTAGCTAGCACAAGAGAAATATAGAATTCGGATGTTGCATACCTTGTTTCCTTCCTAGGTAGCAACATGCAAAGAAATCTTTGAATGGATGCTCTGGAACATGGTTAAGCTTTCCGAAGAATGCCAATGCCAGCTGCATAATGCTGCTTCTATGCTGATGTACAGCTCTGAACTAACATATTTGCTCAGATATCATTTTTTTAATAGTAGGAGTAACATTGTTCAGATTTGCAGATTGTTTCTGCAGGGGTATATTACAGGCAAAACATGATATGTAAACTCTGCTTTGCTTCAAATGACCTGTACGACAGTATGAGGGGTATAGCTTCAGCTTTTCCTAAAACATCGGTTTGAAGATATACACAATATCTCAGTCCAAAGAATTAGCATCATTTGGCACTAAGAGTTCAAAAAATAGCTAGGGAATGTTTCCTTTCCTTTTTTCCATGCATGAACATGACATCAGATGCATCACTGGACAGATGATACTGGAAGTTAACTTACTACTACTATTTTAAACATGCAGCATAACATTAGTTCCATATATACATAGAGACAGATAGATAACTACACAGAACCAGATATTCAGACTAAAGTCACGGACTAACTAGCAGGTAGGAGCATTAGACCATTCCACAAAAGGGGCCCTCTTGGTACCAAACAAACCACAGGTCTAATGTCTAGCAATCACATTATTAAGACAAAAGGTGCCTAGCAGCTAAACCATACCGCAGAATGCCCCATGTATCAACTAATTTATGAAACCCGCAAGAGTGCGCAGCAGGGACCTTGTTATGTCGGCATGTTCCTTCTTCATGTTAAGCTTGTCCATCAACATCTTCCTGTACCTCGCGTCAAAATGGCGAGCTTCGTCATCGCCAATGAACTGAAAGGCTGTTCTGATCAGCTCGCCGCATTCGTTAGCATGCGCCTTGACCTCCTCGGCGAGACTAGGATACATGACAGAAAGCTCGGTTAACTCCCTTCTAACACCACATGGTGCTTTAACAGTTGGTGATCCCCGCTCCTTGACTCCAGCTGCTTTAACAGCATGGTAAACATGGTCGGTCAGATTGGCAGCATCACCACCATTTCCATTTCCATTTCCATTTCCATCTCCTTGGTGATCAGCAGCTGCTTCGACAACTAGTACCTTATTGTGGCGTGGGCTCCTGCGCAGCACAGTTGAAGGGGCACCCCACACCTTTCCACATAGCTGAAACAATTGACGCGCATCATCGTCGTCGTCGTTGTCAATAGGGCAGCGTCGCGGCAGCCGTGCATTGTCATACCACCTCTTGAGCTTGTGGACCTTGTCGGCGAGCTTGGGCAGGTCGGCATCTCTTCTGTCGAGGCTGCTGCCAAGCGCGGCAAAGAGATCGGAGGTGTCCGGCAGAACGCCGCGATGGGTGTTGGCGTGGTTGGCCATGGCCTCCAGAATCCTGAGCTCGTCAGCCCTGGACCACGAGCGCTCGAATGTCGCCACCCGCTTTCTCTTGTTGTTGCGCTGAGTCGGGGTCGGGGCTGGCTTCTTCTTAGGCTCGCGGTCGCCGAGCTGCAGCTGCGCCTTCGCCTTGGACGCCTTGGGCGTGGCCTTTCGCGGTGAAGCACGATTCTTGCCGGACGCGAGCGGTGGCTGCGATCGCGAGGCTTCGGTCGGCCCCTCCTTCGTGCGAGAGCTTCGCCGGCGAGCCGCCCCTGCTGCTTCTTGAGCTTCAGGGACGGGAGGAGAGGAGGGTGTGCCGGATCCGGATCCGGAGGAAGCGTCGGCATTGCTGCCCCCTCCGTTGCCCAAGGAGGAGAAGAGGCTGCGCCATGGCCACCATGAGCGGCGGCCGGAGCTCATCGCCGCTGCGGCTTCTCCGCTTCTTGGGTAAAAGATTGGGGAAAATTCGTCTTCTGGGTGAAGAAAAGAGAGTGGTGTGGTAGGTGTCACAGTGAAGTACTATTACTAGTACAAGTACTCCTGCTTGTGTGAATTTTTTTTTACCGTCGTGCTCGTGCCCTGCTCTGCTCCCACGTGAGAGTCGGTTGCACAGTAGAGGTTTGCCCTGTTAACAAAGTTTGCAATTCAAACATGATCTAAAAAATATGCATGTTTTTTTAGTTCGTATGAAAAGATATACTGTATCAGTTTTAATATATGTGTGCGCGACTAAATTTGGCATTAGCACAGATTTATATCAAGTTTGAGTCAGATTTTAGCAAAGACCCAGACCTTCTGCATAGGGCCGGTCTAACCGGTGACATGCGACCAAACTGACAGGTGTTATAGAGCCGGACCGAGCGGGGATCTGACGGTTGGTCCGACCGAGATAGAGTCCAAGTCTAATTTGAGAGTGTTCTTGTTTTCCCAAATACGAAGTTTCTAAACCTCGAGCCCTACATATTTAATCGGATAGTTCTCTACCATTACTTTTTAGTCATGTTTTCTAATTTACTCTTTACCCTAGTTTATCCATTTTTGTTGCTTTGCATCGTAAATCGTTCGCCTTCGTTGCAAGAGTGTGATATCATTTGTAGTTCTGTCTTTAAACCTTGTAATTTGTCCACAAGATGGCGGGTGGTTATCTCCAAATCGATCTAAATTGGTCTAAAGGCTGGTTTGATCTCTAAATCGGCTCCTCTAAGCGATTTTGACTTTTTTCTAAACCTATTTTAGTCGAGAGCTTTTCTATATTAAGGTGGTTGGTGCCTTCGTTAATATCATAAATCTTTGAGTGGGTCTAAGGCTGGCCAAACGGGCCGCCCGGCATGGCACGACCCGTTAGGCACGGCTCCTATAATGGGTCGTGCCGTGCTGGCCCACGTGCCAACCCCCCCGCCCAAGCACGGCCAATGGGGTGGCCATGCCATGTCGTGCCGGCACGGGCCCGTCAATGGCCCATGGGCCTAGGGCGGCTCGTTTGACCTATTTATTCCGAAAACCCTAGCACGCCGCGCCAGTTCCTTCCCCCTCCCCCAACCGCATGCACGCGCCGCCTCTGCCCTTCTCTCTCTCGCTCTTCACGCCTCTCTCCTCTCCCGCGCCGCCCCTCCACCATCGTCGCATCCCTCCTGCGCCGTCCGACGTGCCGGTCCGCCTCTCCTCTCCGTGTCGCATCTCGGGTCCGTCCTTCGCGTCGCGCCGCCGGGTCTGCCCTTCGCGCCGAGCCCTCCATGCCGCCCTTGTCGCTGAGACGCCGATCCATCCGCGTCGCACGCGCCGACCTGCGCATCACTGTAGCCGACGCCGACGCCGAGTCACATCCACGCCTCCGTCGACGCCGACGCTGAGCCCTCCGCGCACCCGTCCCTCCGTGTCGCCGTCATCACCGACCACTCCCCTCTCCCCGTCGCTCCCGTAGCCGCCGCCACCGTCACCAACCCTAGCCCTAGCGCATGCGCCTGATAGCGTGCCCCTCCCCTCTCCGCCGTGCCGTCCGCCGTGCCGTGTCGACCCATGGGCCATGCCGTGCTCGGGCTGGCACGCTACAGAAACCGTGTTTTGTCTTGCCGACCCACGGGCTCGGACGATGGCCCAGGCATGGCACGCGCCACCGGGACGTACAGGCACGACCCACACCTTCCCCTGTCGTGCCAGTCGAGCCAAGCTAGAGTGAAGACCCGGCCCATCTTGCTAGCACTAACTGGGTCCGTCTTAGTTAGAAAATGAGCCAACAACACGTAATATATATTGCTATTTTAGGCGTGATTTAATGAGTGGTCGGTGGTTTCCGTACTATATTTGTGAGATGAGATTTGAGGGCTTGAAAATTTATAATTTCTCGTCCCCTAAAAATTAAAAATTACATACTGCCTAGCCAAAAAGTATAGTGCGACACAACATGCAATTTTAATTCATTTTAACTACAATTTTACGATTTTATATGGTTTGCTTTGTTTTTATCTAAGTTTGAATACTTTTACATGTATAATTTTGTAATTTTTCATGAATTGTTGTTTTTAATGTTTCCTTAGAGTAATTTATTATCAACATTTTATCTAAGAAAGCAGTGACTTTGTTTTGTATATATAACAATAGAAATGGTAAGAGCCATTGGATTACCTGAAAAGTGGCTAGGCCTTTATAATTTTAGTCCCTGGCCAAAACTAACCTTAATCAACAAGTGGTTAAGTAAGATTTTTTTTAAGGACATAAGTAAGATGGAGCGCCATGAAATATTTCTGAACGGAAAATTTAGATACTTGCCATTGTAAACATCGTAGATTTTAGAAAAATAAATGCATCCATGCGACTACATTATGCACGGTACCAAAAGTAATACTACCTCCTCCCAAAATTTCTTTACAACTTCTATGTAATGTTGTTTCATAAAAAACATGTCATTTAAATTTATTTAACAGTTTAAAAAATATAAAAAAAAGAAAGTTAAAGTTAAGTTAAAGCTTAAAGTTGAAAAGAACATGGCCAGCACACTATAGTTTCCCCTCGTTGTGGCCGTTAGATAGAGAAAAGAAAAGAAAAGTACGAAGAAAGAAAGAGATGCAGTGATATGAGAGAGAGGAGGGCATATTAAATCATTCCATGTCACGAATAATGAGAAAAAAATAGTAAGAAGGTATATGTGGAAGTTTTGAATCTACCCAGTGGTACAAGTGGATGGCTTTTTGTGTGTGTTAAATTACTCGGCAAGGTTAGTGATATAGATACAATTTTCAATAGATTTTAGATGTGATTACCAAATTATATATATGAAAGGCATACTATTTTTAAGACAGTAGCGCTAGTATGCGTGCCACTGCAATGTCACCAGAGGATTCAAATTATAAATTTAAATTTAGCGTGGTCTATTATTGAAATATTTCCCAAAAAAGGAATGCAGTGGGGACGGAAAGCCCCACGTCATTTTTCCCTGCATACTCGTACCAATTGCGCATGTGGGGGATGCTCGTCGGGTAGCCCATATTAAGGAAAAGGGGTCGATAAGTCGGACCGAAAGTTCTCGGGTTGGGGTCGGAAGCCAGACCTTAGGCGAGGATGGCCAGCCCAACCTTTGCCCCTTAGCTCGACCTCTACGCACGGCTTCGGCCCGTAAAAGGCAGACTTTCCTCATCGGGAAGGAGGCTTCCTTAGCAAGGCTCACATACAAGACAAATAAAAGGACAAGCCGATAGAGGATGATGTCACCCGGTAAAACTGTGCACAAGATGCCTACGGCAAACGAATCCCGAGACGGATCCTTTTTGCTTTCCGGCTTGTCTATATTTGCTTTTTGCTTTACGACTAGCTTTCTTACGCCCCAAGCCCCGTGTAACTGTCCCCTTTACTATAAAAGGGAGGGCAGATGGTGTGGCGCGAGGAGAGGAATCCAAGGACCGTCTTCTACACATGTATCGACTAATCTTTCACCATTCCAATGCAGACACAGGAGTAGGCTTGTTATCCTATGGGAGGGCCGAACTTGTCAAAAAACCTTGGCTCATCTTCTTCCCGAGTCGACCATCAGACCACTTGGTAGACGTCCTGACCACTCTCTCACCTTCTTGGGCACCCTCCTTGGAGGACTGTTCGTCACTCCGTCGACAGTTGACGTGCCAGGTAGGGAGCGTCTTCACTATTTGGAGTGGTTTTGATGGCTATTTCATTCTCCTCTGACTTCACTGCTCCCACGGGGACGACTTTCGTCTTCAGGAGCCTGGTCTTCCGTTCCGACGACTTCAGCTGCCTCACCCTCTCCTAGGAGGCTTCTGGTGAGCTGGAGCGCTTGGTCGCATTGCGGCACATGAAAACGGTGGCGAGGCGCCCAGTTTCGCGCCCTGCGGCCTCGACTCTGATGGTCCGCCCAGCCATGAAGGTCTAGCGGCCCAAGCCTTAGACTGCCCACACGGTGGTCCCTGGGGCAGACTCCGCGTGGACGTGGATCGAGCGCGCCAAGAGGGGCCACGCCGCACGCCCGGCTCTCCTGGTGCCGAAGGCATCTTCACCGGGCGTGCCCACTTATGGACATTTCTCCGTCCTCTCCGGGTCGGCGAGCTCCGCAAAGCCCGCCCGGCGCACTCTCCCTCACCTTTTCTTTTGGGATTTTCTTAATGATTTTTAAAAGAGAAAAACTCTAGGGTTTGACGATATTTGGTTGTACTCATCCTTGCAAGTTTTTTTCTTTCAGAAGTGTAATGCTTCTGAGTCGAAGACGGTGTTACAGGACCAAGGCTCAGACCCTAGTTGAGTTTGCCTATGGAGTTGAGCTGAAACCCCGCTAGGATCGTCTTTTCCCGCTATCGCTGTTTTCTTTCAAGTGCGAGGACTAAGTGCCTCTTTTCCTGTAAGTAATTATACGCTTAGGATTTGTGTATTATTTTGTCATTTTGTGTCCCCTGGTTGATGCTTGGACACGGATTATATACAAAATAGTCTGAAAATTTGGAAAATTTATGGGCGTGACAACAACGCACCTTTCGAAAAATGCTTTGCACCAAGTGTCTGACACAACAGCTACCATCGACGCTCGCGTGGCCTGCGCTGCATGCATACATGTATAAATTTCAAATTTTAAATGATTTTTTCACTTAAATTATTTATCCGAATTTCAAACTAATTATATCGTTAGAGTCGTTACAATTAAATCTAAGATATCAGATAACTATTTTGATATTTTTTTATTAAAATATTTTTTTGGTAAACAAAATATCTGAACATAAACAATTTTTAAGGAAAAAAATAAAATATTACTTACTACTACGATATAAAACGTCCGATGGTTTATACCAAATCGGCCGCCACGTTCGATCCGTAGGAGCGTCCGGACCTTTCATGATGGTCTCCATAGGCCACTCCCTCTTTTATTTCAGAAAACTTGTTTGGAAGACCATGGCAACTATGACTCCGTGGCCCAATGGATAAGGCGCTGGTCTACGGAACCAGAGATTCTGGGTTCGATCCCCAGCGGAGTCGGTTTTTTTTATGCGCAATGCACAGCAGCACAGATATTCTGGGTTCGATCCCAGCGGAGTCGTTTTTTTTATGCGCAATGCCATTTTCTCTTAGGGAGTACTACATTTTCGTTTCCCGCGCGGCCCTCGCGCGCGCGGACAAAAAAGATCCCCGTTCCCGAACATACATCTTGGCTGGCTGCCTCCGTCCGTCCTCCGCGAGGCAGAGGCGAATCGAGGGCGAGGGCGATGGCGGAGGAGGACGGGGACCGGTTCATCGAGATGGTGTCGGCGGGGTCGCTGTACCTCTCCGGCGAATGGGAGCGCAAGTACTGGAGCTGCTCCAGGGTAGGGTTGTACACTCGATATCTTCCTCCCCTCCCCTCCCCTTTCTCTAGGGTTTTGGTGGGTTGCGGGTTGCTCGCTGTGTGGATCTCGTCTCGTCTAATTTGTTTACTCGCTCGCTACGCTACGCCTACGCTACAAGGGCAAGGATCGGTACCCCTACCCGGTGGGTTATCACGCCGTCCGCCACTTCTCCGGGATATCATACACCATGCAAATTCACCAAGGACCCAGAGGCCCTCTATTCCAGGTTTCCTCTCATAGTCTAGTATAGTATGCCTTTTGCCTACGGCCTACGAGTAGGAGTATATGTCCATGAAAAACAACTTTCTCAATCTGCAGGTCACATCCACCCAAGGAGATTCATCCACTGGGCCCACCCCGGATATTGCCTGGAAGAACTTCCACAAAAAGACCGCGCCTAAAGTCAGAGACTGGCAGAGGAAAAGGAGCTTCCCTCAGAAGATTGATGGTGTTGAGGCAAATGCCCCTACCTTGGATATCTCATTCTCAATCATATATCTTATCTTTTTTTAATTATCTTCATGGATGGTGCTTCTTCCTATTTTACCTCACATGAAATCAATTAATCATGTTTAAACTGTGTTTCTTTTTTTTCTTTGGACATACTGACTGCACCACACTCCTTTCTTGCCAAGGATAATCGTAAATTGTCTATCCTTACACCGGCACTACAGGAAACATGCTCCAAGTGCTAACACTGACAATTCACTTCACTTTTAATCTATTATTATATCTTTGTACATATACTGATTTCTATTAGGTTTACACCAAAGGGGTTTTACCAAACTGCTGGCTTGGAGTTGGAGATACGATTCTGCAATAAATTGTGCTGTTTGGACACCTTGTCATTGAACGATAATTACATTATGGTCAATAAATTACCAGAGGAAAAAGAAAGAAGAGGGAGAGACATACATGCATGAACAAGCAGTTTGGTGCTAGCAAATGAGAGCTACAACTCCACCTTGCCATGTATACATCAGTCTTACAATTGGAACCAAAATACTTGTACCAACAAGAATAGATAGAATGAACCATTCCAACCAGGAACTTCTATTGAAACAGCACAAGTAGTTCTTAATCATTACTTTGTCAGAATTTTTAGCAGATATAAAGCATATGCCTTCAACATTGATTAGCAAGATTCCAACTTAACTTTAGTTCTGCTATCGTCTTATGCAGCTTTTCGGGTTTAAAAATGCATCTGTTCAGAGGCTGCTTCGTGAGCTTATAGTTCGTTCGACTGGAGCAGTGCAGCTAAACTTGCCACATCCGGTTACTTCTGATGCTGATTCACCTTTAACCCGTAAGGTTGAAGCTGATGTTTCTGATGGATATGAAGTTTGCTTGGACAAGACGGGTGGAACTGCTAAACGAAGTATGAAGCCAAGTCAGGAGGAAGGGACTGCTAAAAGGGTCCACTACCAGGATATTTCCACTTCAGCTGATAACTGCCATAATGAGTTGGATATAGCTGCTGCTGAAGGTTCAAACGAAGTAAGCAGAGCTCTTTTTTTTTTCGTAGTATTTGTCCCTGACCCTGAGACGTACTTTGTGTCTGATAACTTCTGCATCACAATATATTATCGCAGTACAGTAATAGAAATAAAATTTGTCACAACTTCGTATGGATGGCATCATGGCAACTACATTGTATTTTACAGTAAAGATATTCATTGGTCTCATATCATCACCAGATTTTTTTGTATACAATAATATTCTGGTTGTTTTTATTTGTTGTGCTCAAGCACTGGTGGTTGTTTTGTAAAGTTAACACCAGCCTATGTGTATATTTACTACCTTCTCTATTCATGAAAGCAAATGCCATATAATTTTATAAACATTCTGTAATGTGACAAGCCTTATTTTACAAGTACAGTGTTGAATAATTACTACTATTCAACCTTTTGATACTTGTTTGTATCCCCTTCTTTTTTTTCAAATGTTACTTATTTGTACCTTCAGGGATCATGATTATGCTTTAGGGATCCATGGTTCTTTCTGGGCACTGATTCTGACAGTTACTTTTCTTGATTTCCAAATGGGTTGCGGAGCTCTGTCCAGTGAATTGCTTGCATATTTCGTCCGTTAATGAATACGTGAATGCTTTTCATTATAATACTATACCCCTGACTGAGAAAATATGCCTTATAGTTGTTTACTCATTTCTGTTTACTATTACATGTTTCTTAGTTTTTACACATTAATCCATGTGAAAATTAAGATTAGACGAAATATGGTCATATTTTTGCTGCTGGCCAAGAGATTGTTTATTACTTGTGCATTTTAAGCAACCCTGTGAATTGTCATGCTCATATATATTTTGAGGCACCAAGTTTCATACTACTTGTGTAGTAGTTGATAAGTTGAAAGCTTAGTATCTGATATTAATGCTGTGCACTGTTCAAGTTGCAGGATGTCACTGGTTCAAGATGCACGTCTTCTTTGCTGGAAGACATGCCTTGCAACTCAACACATACTTTGGTCGACGACAATTTAGGTGAATTTGTTGCAGATTCACCTGAAGAAGTTGGTTTATCTTCTAGTTCTTATTTAAGCTCTCAAAAGTCTGACCTAGAATCAGCTGAGAGAGAAGTAGCTAAGTCTATGATGTCTATTTTGCTTCCCCAAGCTATCCCCCTTCTAAAGAAAACTCACAGAAAGAAAAAGGTTAAGCATAAAAAGAGAGAAGAAGCTATTTCAACTAGAATTGCGTCAGCTGAAAATCCATCTGCTGATGGTTGCCGAGGTATGTAAGCTTCATACTTGTATGAAACATATCTTAATGGAAAATTTGATTCACTATAATTAAGAAATACTGTCACTTTCTCTTGGAAAAGGAAACCTTTTACCCAAGTAGCCTACTCAGACTAGAGTTAGGACTTAAGGAGTCTAGGACATTGTGTTTAATAGAGTTTTTGATCATGATTTCTTGTATCGAGCAGGTGTAGCTGTGTCTACAAGTATCTGTGAAGGAACTATAAGAACTTCTCAAACATATTCCCATGGGCAATCTCTTTGTGAAATGGTTAAAGACTGCTGTGGTAATGATGATGGCATGATTGATGAGCCAGGCCTTAAATCAGATGACATGAAAGCTGTTGTTGCAGATAGTTTTGAGGATGATGAACAGGTTTGGTGTGACAATAAATCCAAATCCATGGGTGCTCACCATCATGATTATGATGATGCATGCTCTAAGGAAAGTTATGACTACTCAAAGTTGCCGTACGATAACAGGGAAGATCATGATGGACGCTCTGAATGTCAGATGGGGATAGATGATGGCACAAACACACCTGATGTGGTATATGATCATGAAAAAGGTCAATATGTTTTATCTGAAGCGCTCCTTGCTTGTCTGGAGGAAGAATTTGGTGAGAAGGATTCCTGCTCTGCAAACTATAACCAAACCGATGTTGGGCCGAGACAAGGTGAGCAGCACTTTGAGGACCCTAGAAGTGGGATTAACAATGACTCATCAATTTTGATTGGCATGTCAGATAAGTGCAACTTGAGGAGTGGATTAATTGATGGTTATGCACAAGCTTCTGCTAAGAGCAGGACAGGAAATTCAAGGCATGGAGAGTCTTTAACAAATTTGTTGCAGAGTCCAGTTCATTCTAATGCACATAACAACAGTGAGAAAAGGTGTGGTAAATTTGATGATACTGAGTTTGTTGACAAATTTGTTGCTTTTGAGTCATTAGGTACAGGGAATCATTCTAAATATGGGACGAAAAGAGTAAACACTGTTACAGTGTGGCCTGTTGATGTTAGAACAAAAACAGGTAAAAGAAATCACCCTCTTGAGGAACAAAAAGAATGTCAAACTGGATGCAGAAATGGCAATGAGAACACAATGGTTTCCGTAGGTTGTGGGAGTTATGTTTGTGGTCGTGTACCTCCTAAGGATGAAGACAATGCTTGCCATGAGCATGCTCTTCCTGACGTCAACCATTTAAATGGTCCATTATGTAGACACAAAGAAACATCGCCAAGGGCGTCAAATCTTCATCTAGATCTTATGGGATGCTACCTGCATCCAATGCCTGTCTTGTCTATCGTCCTAAACACCAAAAATAACAGCAGCTTACTGATCAATGTACTCTGTGGCCTTTTAGAGAGCTGTGAAAGATTCCTTTATGTGTATACTATCATCCCTAAGGATCAGCAAGAGACAGCACCTTATTTTGTTGGCTACACTCCTCTTCTACTGTCCTCCTTGGAGCGGTCATGTACAGGAAATGTAAGAACATACTGTGGTTACAGTTTTTCTTTTTTGGTCAACAACATGTAAAGTGTACTCACTACTTTGATATCTTTTGTTTTCTTCAGCTCCCATTTGAAAGATCTGGGTTGCAGTTCACACCTGATGGCCAGTTTCTGGTCCTTCTTGGCAGTATCAGAATGCCTTATTGCAGGTTGTAATTTCATCCCTTAGAGCCAGCCAAGAAATTGGATGTTCTGATTATATTGGTGCTAACCACATATACTTATTAACAGGAGGCAAATCATTGATTGTTCTTGCTCCTTGTGCAAATTGGATCAGTGTGAGGATAATTATTTGAAAATTGTATCTGTGGATTTGGGTTATGTTTCAGTCTTGACCAAACTGATGGCTTATGGGTCACTGTCATGCATTTTAATCTGTGAACCAAATTACATTGTAACCGTTGAAGATGGAAGAAAACTGCATATCTGGATGATGGCTGCTGGGTGGAGGTACGTGTTTCTACCTTACTGGTGTTTAATGCTTCCTTTCCATCCGATTTTTACTTTATTGGTTTATTGTTGTTGGTTATGAGGCCTCCTTCGGCATCGCGGTAGATTTTCAGAAACACATCTTTTTCTAGGTTTCAAACCATCAACTATCTGTAGACATCATTTTAAATCCAAACAGAAAATCTTACAGGATGTGGTAACTGGCAAGTTATTTATCTTAGCTTCAAATTATGTGGTTACTGATTTCTCCCGATATGGGCCCTGTTAGAAGCCAGCTATGCTATTGAGAAAATCAATGCAACATGCTTGTTGCATGGTGGTAATGCCTTCCAGTGGGAAGCTACTGACCAGGGTTCCAATCCTTCTCTGGCACCAAAAAAGGTCATTTGCTGGTTCCCCAAAAAACATAAATGGAGGGTGGGCCCTCGTGTATGGAAGGCCTGAGCCATAGGGGGTGGCCTTTGTCGGTCCCGGTTTCAGGTGCTTCTTCTTAATTGAAATACCTTGGGGGAGTTTTCTTTAATTGAGAAAATTAATCAAGAATACTTGGGAGTACAGTACACACTCTCTCTTGCCCTGCATCCAGACCAAAGGATCTGGGACTTCGACCACCAATCACCACCACTTTTATGGTTACCCTATTCTATCACAAAGCACAAACTGGCTCTAAATGTTTAATCAGCAATTTATCAGCTTATCTTGTGAAGATATATATTTGATGAAAATATTAAGATTTTGCAATGTGGCACTTAATGGCTATGGCCCTGTTTCATCCATGCTGCTGCCTTCTTCCCTGTGTTGTTTCTATCTAGCTTTCTTCCTGTGAATTTCCACTCCTGGTTTGTAATCCAGAAATGATGTGGATTACTCTTCCTTTCTTATCTGTAAATTTTCCTTTTAAAGAACTTGTTTAATGTAACTCATATTGGTTCATACAATGTCAGTGTATAGGAGCAGAAGATTACCCGATGTTGTTTCTGGCCCGTACCAACTTCTTTGACTTATTTCCATGTTTTCTAGCTGGAGCCAGCTCTCTTTCTGGCTTACCTTCCCTTCGTTATGCATATTTTCTACTTGATCTTTTTTGGTTCATCTGCTGGTCCTTTCTTGTATGTGGTTCATTGACCAGTGAGATCATAAGGATATGATATCTATATGCAGCACTAATAGGCTAATAGCTTGTGTGACCACATTCCACCTTACTAGACATCCATATTAGAGATACACTGCATTAATATGATACCCCCTCAAACTGTATCTTATGCTAGTGTTATTTTTTCTTCTTGTTTTTGAGAAAGTGCTCTAGACATTGGTTCATCCTGAGCACCACATAGTTTCCAGATGCAAGCTGGCGGGGAAGAAAGTCTTCTTCATGGAAACCTGCTCGATTTAATTGTACAGATTTTATGAAACCATGTGCTATGGCTCGAATCCATAGACAATCCTATTTTCGATAGGACCGGTTGACAATTTTTTTCCTATTATTTGACTATCCGTAATAGTGTGGAAAGAAAGCCCGGAGGAAGGATGGCCTTGAGTTTCTCTTTTATATATAATGTTCTGTACTAGGTTTATAGATATCCCCATAAGATTTGTACTGGATGCTATTTATTTTCATGTTTTCATGTTACAGAATAATATCTGAGGAGTATGTGATTCATTCTTCTGGTAATGTGGGTAATTCAATACTAGAGCTCAGAAGAATGCCGAAAAGCAGCACTCTCATCATTGGTCATGATGGCACAGGAAGCTTTTGTTTGTGGTAAGTCGGGGCCCTTCATTGTTGATACATTTGTCTTAATTGTCACATGGATGCTGCCTTTATCTTAATCTTACTACTATACTACTATCCTGATACTTTTACATGAAGTGTCAGCTAAGATACAAGTCCCAGATCAATATCCAAATTCCAAATTCAAGGTTTGCATGGTTCTAAATACATATCTTATTAGAAGGTATCCTGTGTTTGACAGTAATGTTCTTCCAGATTCTGAAATACCAAAGATGGATGTTGTATTGGAGAACGACAAATATGTGCTTCAGGAACGGTAGGAGCTAGTGATACTACACAAATAGATTAGGACAGACTCCAAGCAGGAAAAAGGAAGAACTAGGCGGACTAGGTCACACTTATAAAATGCTTTTTCCTGCTAAGTGAATCAAAACCTACATATGCTTTGCAGTTTGAATTATTCACTGCAAATGCAGGAGTTAACGAAATTAATATTCTGAAAAGACCATTCTAAAATTAATATGATAAAACTCATGAAAAATCAAGCTTATTATATAACAAACAGTTGTCTGTTATTTTGTGTTGATTTCTGTAACATTTAGACATGTGCTTAACTTTACAAAAATGGTGTAAAGATCCTCACACTTTTACATTATAATATTGATCATGCAGTCCCTGTATGCATGCCAACAAGCTACTATTGATGCATGCTCTCTTAATTTAATTTATTTAAATCATTCTATTTTTGTTGGTCCATTCTGATTTGATGTAAACAATTTTCTAGGGATATCTCCAAGCGAACACTTCTGGCAACTTTTACAGCTCCAGGAATCATTGTTTTTCAGATTCGGCCAGTAGTATCATGTAGTTTGCAGGAGGATATCATTCTTGCTTCGGTTAGTGACATAGAGAGAAGGTTAAGAGAGATGACAGTTACTGGTGTGTCCAGAAAAGCTGACAAGGAGTCCATTTTGTCACCAGGAAAAGATACAGCAATTTGGATTCTGATTTCTTCTGCTTCAGTAGCCGAGTATCAAACTGATCTTCGAGCAAAAGAACACAATGCACAATGGAGGCTAGCTCTGCTGGCAAATAAGACTGTTTTTGTGGGAAGTATTTTGGATCCAAGGTACCTTCACCTCTCCATGTACAGTTATAGCATGCTTGCAGTGATTCTTGCTGATTGTTTACAATGCTTGCACTCACAAGCTCAAATTTAATCAAGCTCTCCTGAGTTCCACATTTGCTATAGATCAAGGAGCATATTAATATATGATCTACAAATGCAGGTTTCTGAACCCCTTTAAATGCACACATGCTCCATTTATTTTTGTTATGCAATTGCGTGGACAAATTTTACATTCCGTGGCTAGATTATGAATAAAAAATGTTAGTATTTTTAAAAATGGCTTTCCTAAAACTTTTTTGAAGAGGAAAACTACATTTGTGCTCTTTACATTGATGTCCATAACATGGTGTGTGTTATGCAAGTCAGTCATTTGGATGGAACCCGTGGACGTGTTGGGGGGGATCAAAGGTTACGAGAGCTGCCACAAGTTATGTTAGCTATCACTGGTGGGAGAAATGACTAATTCATCCAACATAGCCTGTTTTCAGCTGTAAATAATCTGCCTTGTTCTGTTTTTTTGGATACCTGGACTGCTTGCCAAATTACAGACACCTCTTTGCAAGCATGTGTAATTGTGCATTTTTACTTGTTTATAGTCTAGTCATATTTTTGAATTCGAATAGTTCCTAGTACTAAGGTCGAATTCTGTCATGGTTTTGTTTTAGGCCCTGTTCTGCCTTCCCAAATGCTGCTTGTAGATCTGGTTTCATTTGTTTCATCTAACCATCACTTGTTATGCACTATTAATTTCAGTTACCACTTAGTGTTAGTATCACATCAGTAGTCTGTTTATCTTAATATCATGGTCATGTTGACACTCAAATTTGGCACTAGTTTGTATTTATAGCAAGTTCTTGCCAAATTTGGAAACTACTGAGTCTTTCCCGCGAAGGCCGGTCTGACCGCCGTTGTGTGTCTGGTCAGACTGGATAATGAATTGCGGTCAGACCGTAGGTGTCCGGACGGTCAGACCTTCAGCATAGAGTTCGAGTCTAATTTAGGTATTTCTCGTGTTTCTTTGTTTTAGACCAAGATTTTTCGAGTCCTAGTTGATTTCTAAGCCTAATTGGACGTGGAAAAGACCTTGGGAAGCAAGTCCACCCCTCCAATAAATATAAGGGGGCTAAAGCCGATTGAGAGAACCAATCAATTGTCAAAATCAATTTATCACCTAAACCCTCTGTATTCTACATCTCCCTCCTTGTTACCTATCCCAAGTCTATTCCCCTCAACTTCCCTAATTGCTCATGGTGTTAGAGGACGTCTTAGCTGGCTTGTCGAGTCTAGGACAAACCAACGCATGTTCACCCTGATGGGGTCCTTCCCGGGTGTTCGTTCGGTGGCATCTACCCATTACCTATGGCAACGCATCTTCGGGTGCCGCCGTGGGTTGCACATAACGTGCTCAAGGTGTGGCTAGGGTTTTCAATTCTGGCGGGTCATGCCGTGCCGCCCCCTGGCGGCACGGCGAATTTCACATGAAATCTGCGAAAGCCACGAAAGCCGCCGGCAAGGAACATTAAACAAATTTGAATTTGATGAATTTCGTTCATACCGCAGATTTCGTGCGAAAACCATGGCTATTTGTGCGGAATATGGCCAAACCGTCGCGATAAAAGTGTAAAAATTGTCCAAAAAATTAGGAAAAAATACTAAAATTAGTGAATACATAAATATGATATTTACACTAATATATTTGTGTGAAAAAATTTATATTAATATGTTGCACGGCTTAAACCTACGAATTTCATGTTGTCATCCACCCAAATTACATATTTTTTCATAGGCTTGCTCTTGGCTATTAGTACAACATTGTTCCAGCGAAGAGATTGGAAATAAACATGATAATAAACACCCGCATATTTCGCCATCAGTTGTTGCAGTCTTTATGACCAAAGAGGTGAGCGGCTGAGCGCAAGCATATTTTGTCCGAGTCCGGCACATAAATAGAGATATGTCAGTATCAATAACAATTTTTGGCACAAATTTGAAGTACTCAATGAATTGGTTAAGTATGAAATTTGTTGAAAATTTCGGCATGACCTTTGCTAATATTTGCCTATAGGACAGATGTGCAATGATTATAATTCCCCAGGTAACATATCATAAAACCACAACCTTATTATTCATCAACATATGACACATCACGATTCACGTAGGATACGAAGATATCACATAGTCACAATGCAATTAACATATAATGTAGAAACAAATGAGAGGATACCTTAATGGCTGTAGATGTGCAGTCTATTGATTCCATTGTCTGCAAGCCAACGAATATTCTTCGGTGGACATTACCATTAGCCCATTAGTTCGGAGCAACTCCGCCTTGTACTCATTCCAAGTCTGTCCAGTCCAAGCAGCGGTGGTTTGCCACTAGCTGTAGAGTTGAGCGTACCACTGCGGCTCTTGCCACTCGTACACCCAAGTGACAGGAGGACTGTCAGCCGCACTCGGTTTAGGGTAGCTGGAAGTAGGATAAGCACTGTCGACACTAGATGAGCTGTAGTCTATGTAGCTCGATTGCGACGGATACTCTGGCCATATACTGTATGTCGGATATTGCCCCCCATGACTCATTGTAGTGTGCCGTGGAGATGACGGAGGTTCATAAGGGCCATGATCAGTGTCCTGAGTTGCGTGGGTGAAGTCCGTCTAGTCGAAGCTGATCGCCTCAAAAAATCAGTTACGGGGTTACTTCCACCCCTAGATGACTGCCTTGTTGATCGAGAAGGTGCGGCTCGGCCACTTCCACTTCCACTTCCACCTCCATGTTCGTACACACCACCTCTTTCTTCCACACCCCTTCTGAATTCTGCCTCGTGGTGCGATGCTGCCAACGCCGCCTCCATCTGCTCTTCCTCGTCAGCATCTGCAGTTAAATGAGTATATCTTCTTGCATCTGCATCCTCCTTTCTTGACTTCTCAAGTTTCAGTTCTTCAGAAGCCTGGACCATTCTATCCAGGTGCCGCCTAAAGAAATCCTTTACATCGGGTGGAACGGCGGTGCAATACTTCACTCTTTCGAACCGATGAGCCAAATGGTACTTAAATCTTGTGGCTCCACCCCCACTCCTCTTAACACCACAATATTTACAATGGAAACCACCACCATGCCTTGCTCCATGTTCCCACACGATGTCTTGGTCTGCCATTTTGAACCTACAATGGACAAATAAACATGGAAAACATCTTAAATCACATTTAAGCATAACATATTATCAGAACAAATTTAATAATAGAGCTAATTACTAGCAAACTTAAATTAGAGCTAACATGTATAATATATTAGTTATAAATTAGAGCTAACATGTATAATAGAACTAGCTTTTTCATGAGAGTTAAAAAATATCTGCAACAATATCTGCAACATGTATGCTCTCTGTGTATGTGTGTGCGAGATAACATCTCTGAACTCAACTCCTTCAAGGGACGGCATCACCACCCAAACAATCCCCATAACTCTATAAACGGAGGCCAGTCGATGAGCGGCCGCCGGCCAGACCCTAAACGACTCCATGGATTTCATGTGAGCAGGAACAAAGCACCCCAAGTTGCACGCTAACTACAACTCATGTACTGTAAAGATAGGTGATGTATACCATATGCATATATGAATCATCCGTAGGGTTGCTTAATTTCAGACAAGCATAATACACAACATCATATATGCGACGGTTTTCTATCACTTTCGCGCAGTAAGACTGCGCAATATCCGCGGCTTTCGCCGCTTTCCTCCCAAAAGCCGTCCCTGCCGTGCGCGAAAACCTTGCCGCCAGCACCGCGCGAAAAGGAGACAGATCCAGACGAATTTCGACAAAAACCGTCGAAAGCCGTGGTCACGAAACGAAAACAAACTTCGTACCTTCTTCCGCGGATTTTGCTTGTGCCGCCGCGAAAGCCGTTGATTCCCGCGCGAAAAATACCTCGCCAGCCGCGGTACGCGCAGATCTGGCGCCGCCGCGATTTTCTCCCTCACTCAGATGCGCAAGTGTATCCAAAAGAAGTGTCGGCTGTGGCTTGAAAGCTGGGAAGGGGATGATATCCGGATGGGGAAAGTTGATCGGCTTCATTGGGCCTCCAAGAACAGTACAAGCAAACAGTGACATTTATCTTTTTCTTTTTTTCAAAACAGAAAACGATTTTTTAAGGGCCAAAAACATGTGTATTTTCATGTACAAAAAATACCATAATTCTTGTAAAATCGAGATCTACTTGATGTATTTTTTCCAATAAAAGTCTCCAAAATTTTTAGTTCTCCCAAAATTTTTCAAATCATCTTCGTCGCTACCGTTTCGCTTCCTAGTGGAACCGACGAATTTCGCGGATTTCGTGGCGGCTTTCGCGGAATTGCAAACCCTGGGTGTGGCGGCGTGATTCTACATTGGGGATGATTTTTGTTGATATAGCCGAAACCGTAGTTCTTCACCATGGGCTCTCACACGGATCTTGATCAAGACAACGTCATGGTCGTGGATTATGGAGAGTTGCCGGAAGCCGATCGCCAGGCGTTCGAAACCCAACTTGAAGATCTACGGTGGAAGATGGCTTCATGTTACCGGAAGACGAGGCAAGGTGTCATCCAACAAGAGGAATTCACGTTGCCTGTTGACAACAAATCCAATGTAACAATTGATTCTAGCAATGCCCCTGTTCATGCATTTGAACTTGCTCAAATAGTAGATGGTGCTGTTATTGCCAGTTTAAACAATCGGTTTACTTTTTTTAGTACCACCTTTGAGAAAACCATTAGTACTGCCTTGGAAAAAACCTTAGATGCTCGCACGAGTGAGTTAGAATCGGCTAAATAGGCGGTTCCTAGGTGGTGCATCTACTTCATATACAACGAACATATGTATTGTATTCCATCAAATGTTCATGTACCAAATTTCTTATACAACAGAATTGTCTGATGAATAATACCTACAATACCCTCGGTACAATAGATCCTAGATTCACCCCTGTGGCACCATACGTCGATCCGATCGGTGTTGGTCAGATCGGATGCACCGGCCGGTCAGACCGGTGTAATACCGCCGGTCCAACCGGAGGTATCGGTCGGTCCGACCGGGGGGCTCCTGTTTCGACCGTTCCTACTTATCCTACGGCTAGTGACTATGTTCGAAAGCAAGCTTTAACACGTTTTGCTGCTTTTGCCCCTAATTCTCTCTTTATAGCACCTCAGAATTCGGCGAATCAACCGAATCGTGTAGTCAATGGCACACGAGCAGAACCTAAGAGTCTTAGCGATGAGATTGCCGAAGCTTTCAAAAACGCTTTTGGTATAGTTACTAGAAGTAAAAAAGGTCTGACTCAAGAAAGTCAAGCAAAAGAAGCTGTGATCCCACAAAAGGTTAAATCTGATTGTCCCCGTAACAATATAGTTGATGAGGTTATATCTCTGGACGATAAGACGGTTAATGTGCTTATAGCCGAATGGGTTAGGACCTCTAAGTCTGAACCATTCGTTTGCTCTACCGTTAAGCCGGTTATTCCTAAAAATCGGCATGAGGAAACAAAATTCACATTTGATGTGGCCAAATGCGATAAGATCTTTGATTATTTGTTAGAGCATAAGCAAATCGAATAGTCGCAAGGCCATGTTATACCGCTGCCTAAGGAGTTAAAGCGACGTGCATATTGTAAGTGGCACAATTTAGATTCTCATGTTACTAATGATTGCAACATATTCAAAAGACAAATTCAATTGGCGATTGATGAAGGACAATTGAAATTTGCGGGTATGCCAACAGATAAACATGTTCCCATGAATATCATTGAGGTGCAAAAGAAGAACCCCGATTGCAAGGAGAATACCAAGATCATATCGAAGACTTCAATGTTTGGGGGGCAAGACAACAAGCCAAAGGTCCTGAGATGACAAGCCGAAGATTACAAAAGGCGGCAAGCAAAGGGGCAATCAAAGGCCAAGGAAATCAAGACCTATCAAGCAAGGTGGGAGATGAACGAGGATGGACTGCCGGCAACCTACTTCTTCTTCATGGTATTATCCTTGGTATGTATCATTGAGTTTCAGTGGTACGTGGATGATGCCTACTTATATGCCATATTATTATCCATTATGGGCATTGCCACAAAGACCGATTTTGAATAATCAATCATGCTCTTCTCATAGCCGGTTGAGAGAAAAGAATCTGTTACAAAGGAATCAACACAAAAAAGTGGTGAGGCAAGAGTGGAGGCCAAAGCAAAGCAAAACACAATCTGAACAAGAGTGGGCCTCTCGTAGTATTGTTACATCACCATTGAACACATAAGCCTTAGAGGCGTTTATGGCCGATATTGATGGATATCGTCCTTAGATAACCTCGCTGCTTAGTGTCTTTTTGTTCACAATTTCGCCAAAAAGGCAGGGTGGCATGTGTTGACACTCAAATTTGGCACTAGTTTGGATTTATAGCAGTCTAAATTTGGAAACTACCGAGTCTTTCCCACAAAGGCCGGTCTGACCGTCGTTGTGTCTGGTCAGACCGGAGAATGAATTGCGGTCAGACCGCAGGTGTCCGGGCGGTCGGACCTTCAGCATATAGTCTAAGTCCAATTTAGGTATTTCTTGTGTTTCCTTGTTTTAGACAAGGATTTTTTGAGTCCTAGTTGATTCCTAAGCCTAATTGGATTAAGAAAGACCCTGGGAAGCAAGTCCACCCCTTCTATAAATATAAGGGGGCTAAGGCTGATTGAGAGAACAACCAATCAATCGTCAAAATCAATTTATCATCAAAACCCTTTATATTCTACATCTCCCTCTTTCTTGCTACCTATCCCAAGTCTATTCTCTTCAAATCATTCAATTGCTCGTCGTCACTCGTCTCTACGGCGTTAGAGGACGTCCTAGCTGGCCTGTCGAGCCTAGGACAAACGACACGTGTTCATCCTGACAGGGTCCCTCCTGGGTGTTCGTTCGGCGACATATACCCACTCCCTAGAGCGGCGTGTCTCCGGGTGCCGCCGCGGGTTGCACATAACGTGCTCAAGGTGTGGTGGCGCTTCTACACCAACTGGGCAATTAAAAGAAATTGGTGAAGGTACCTGATTGCAACCTTACAGATAGGATCAAGTGTTTTTTTTAAAGAAGTAATGCCTAAATGGAAACAGTGGGATCAAGTTGGTTTGACTGGTTATAGGTTAAATGCAAAATTTTAAAAGGTACAAAGTTGGTTATGCCGTATAGGTACAACGTAGGTTTTGTTGTATGGAGAACCATGGCAAATTCATGTTTGAATTTCATTTTCCAATTCCAGAAGAAAGGTTAAATTTGTCCGATTCAAGAAGAAAAATTAAATTTGGTTGAACACGAGGTCATTTCTGCTTGTCCAGATGCATCAGCATGTAATGATAATAATCTCCACGTAGACTCATAGTGGAAAAACCTTAGAGTAAATGTTGTGATCCATATCTAACTACACGTAGATCCATATCTGAGGGTAGCGTTCACATAAGAATGTATTGTGATAAGTACTACTGGAATTATGTTATACCCCTGGTTTTCCCTGAAGATAAGCGTATATCTCACTGCATCTGAGTGAACAATGTGGTCAACTATTTGCTGCTCTTCAGTTAGTATACATTATATTGCACTGTTGAGCTGAACATGGATCAGTTGTTATTGGTCAAAGTATTGGCAGCAGAAATTTTTTCCAAATACATTATATAAAGTTCCATGCTGAGGCAGAAGAAGTTGAGATCTGATGATTCTCTTCATTACAACAACTCTCCTTCGAGAAGTTATTTGTAGTACTATGACATAATTATCTTCAACCTCAGCGATTTGCATTCTTCTCAGGGCTACTGCTGTAGATGTTTGTGGTAACCATGGATTCACTGGAACACATGGAGGTCTCTTGTACGCATGGGAATTGTCTTCTGGGAGAAAACTTGTTGCTACACAATGTTTTAACAGTAAGTGATGAAGAGTTCATGCCTTCTTAAATAAAGTAGCCAACACATACTAAATAACAAGTTAGTATGCATAAACAGAGAAGACTGACGGTTTGTTTGGGTCTTTATGTCGAGTTAACATTTTCTTTTGCTCTGTACATATTCTAGTACTAAACTTTCGGGTTTCACATACATAACATAACTTATAATATATCTGTTAACTTGTAATACATCTAAAGAAAAAACTTCGATAGTATTGCTAAATAGTCCGGTATTAAATACTCATGGTTATCCTCTGGGCTTTACTTCAATGGGATGCTAAGTTGGAATTGTTCTGGTCACTATCTGTTTTTGCTGCATAATCACTCTGTTTTTGCTGCATAATGGAGTGATTTATCTGTTCCATAAATAGCATGCTCATTTTTCGAGCCTATTATAACTGGAAAATGTACTCCACTGACCTCTCCAATCTATGCAATTCAGGTGAACGAGTCTCGTGCGTTGCTTTTGATGCTAAATCAGGTGTAGTAGCAGTGGCCGACGATCAATGCCAGCTGGTACTTTACGGTCAAAATAAGGTGCCGAGCAATGCAAGGGCAGAGGGGAACATGTTCAGGAAAAAGTAGTCGTTTGGGCATTGTCGTTGGAAAGTGAGGTTGGTGACTGTATGTACGGTTTGCAATTTACAGTTGTATATAAGATTTTTGTTGGTCTCGTACATCCATCATAGCTATCAAATGTACATAGCTGATGGAATCTCGCTTTGCATTTCATTTCGAAGGCGCAGATCGCCTTGCAACTTGGTAATGCTCTAAATACGAGTCGGAAACAGCAGATACCCGGTTTTTCATTTAGGGCCTGTTTGGAAGACCTGTTTTAGGCCCAAAACTGATGTAAAATACCAGCTCTTCCTGTTTGACTTGCATGTGTTAAGCATGCCACCAGCGTTCATCCTGAGCTAGGGTCGAACTCTCCATGAGATTCATAGTGCCCAGGAAGCGAAGGGAATGAGCTCTGCTTCTCCACACTTCTGTCTCTTTCTTCGAGTTCGAAGTCAGAGTTTTCCGTTATCCCCGGGAGCTGATTTTACAGATAGGTTCCCACCCCTGTCTTACTGTGGCTGCTGGCACGGAGTTAGCCGGGGCTTCTTCCTCGAGTCCTGTCATGATCGTGCACTCGATGAAAGAGCTTTACATTGAAGCTATGGTTCAGTGGCCAGTGCCTAAAAATGTCAAGGAGCTAAGAGGGTTTTTGGGTTTGACTGGTTACTATAGGCGGTTTGAACTTATTTTTAGTCAGACCGTAAAACTGTGCTTGGGTGGTCTGTATCTCGGATTATAACTTGCATCATCTTACCGACATCGTCCTAATCTTCGGCTGATGCTCCCACCGCCGAACTCTGCCTCGCCCTAACCTTATCCTCCCAGATGACGCCGCCGCCTCCACTGCTGATCTGCTTCACCTCACATTCTCCTCCCAGATGATGCCGCCGCTGCTGCCGGAGACATCCACTTTCTCTCGAGCTCACCGGAACTGCATCGTCTTGGAGCTCACCAGAGGCACTTCCCTCTTCCCCGATCTCCTGAGTTTCCAGCATCCACTTCCCTCTTCCCCGATCTCTTGAGTTTCCAGCATCGTCTTGGAGTTGCATTGTGTCTCCATCAGATTCCAATTTTTTTGGGTGCAAATCCTCTTCCTGTGCAACTACATGTTCCAATTTTTGTAGGTGCCATGTAGATCATTCTCATATATCTTCTCAGTCTGAATTTTCTTGTTCCTATTCAATGTTCTTCTCTATTTTATATGAACAGTGATGTCTGAATCTGAATTGACTATCGGTTTATCCAGTTTTGTAGCTTCAGATTGGGGTTTGGATCTGAAATTTCCATGTATTATGCAGTGTTCATGCTAACTTTTTTATGAGAAAGAAAGTTGTCACTTCTGCAGTTCATAGTGCTAGAAAAGTTTTTGTTTCTTCTCCCAAACAGCTCAGCCAGATGATTTTTTTTTTCACATGTATTGTTGGGTAACCGAAGTTACCCGTGATTTTATTTACGATCGAGAAAAAAACCAGAAACATCCAAGCAGGCACTTAAAGTTTCATTTCTTGTAAACCATATGTAAGGACTTGGTGATTGATTGTTACTCTTTAATTTGTACATTTAATCCTCATCGATACATAAATCAATAATTTAATATACATATTCAATATAATAATAATGTTAAATACTTACCAAAGAGGCTTAGTCCTGGTAAAGAAGAAACAAAATTGCAGCCGAAAGACGATCTAACGAAGCTTTATCTCCATTTCCGTAAACAACTCAACCAAAATACCAAGGTCTTCTCTTTCAGAATCTTTCTCTAACTGAGTTTGATGATTATTACAAGATAAGTATATGAAATACTCCATAAGCCACAGATGCATAGGGTGTAACAAAAAATATATAATAGGGTTTATGTACATAAGCAACACTTCATAAACATTCAAGAGCAGTAAAATAGGTTGATAATTAAATAACAATATTAATTATCTCTGAACAACACACCAATGTTGTATAGGCTCAGGTTCAAGCTTAACTTTGAACAGCAAAACCAGATCGCAAAAATCCAATATCTTCACACAAGGAGCTAACCAATTATCAACATCAAGTTATTATCATTAATGAGTAATGCGGGACTAATTATGAAAAATATTGTTAGGCTCGCCCATAATAACGGACATAATTATTCGAACAGTTTTACTTTGGCCAGAGGTGTACAAGTTTACCGATAAGACACAACTCTACAACATGTCACCATGGCATCATGTGCCCATGCTGAACATTTCACCACTTGTGAAATTGTGACAGGACCCTTCGCATACCACACTTGTCAGATTTGAGTGTGAGCTTGTCGGACTGTAAACATTTTACATAAGCTTTACATCCCCAAATTTTGAGAAAAGACAAACTAGGGGGTTGCTCTGTCTATATCTCATATGGTATCTTTTCAACTGACTTAGATGAAACTCTATTTAGTGTGAACGTAGCTGTTTCAAGAGCATATCACGTAAAGGATAACGGAAGATCATTTTGGCTCATCATGGACCGCACCATGTCTAACAAGGTGCGATTTCTCCGTTCGGACACCCCATTCCATTATGGAGTTCCTGGCGAAGTCAACTGTGTAACATTTTCACAATTTTTCAGATGATTACCAAACTCTTGGCTCAAGTATTCGCCTCGATCTGATCGTAGAAACTTAATTATTTTTCCTAAATGATTCTGTACTTTATTCTGGAATTCTTTGAACTTTTCAAAGGATTCAGACTTATGCCTCATTAAGTAGATATAACCATATCTACTAAACTCATCGGTAAAGGTAATGAAGTACTGATAACCACCTCTGGCCGTTGAGCTCATTGGTCCACATACATCAGTATGTACGAGTGCCAACAAGTCACTTGCTTTCTCACTGTGTCCCGTGAAAGGCGCCTTTGTCATCTTACCAAGTAAACAAGACTCACATGTCTCAAATGATTCAAAATCAAAAGAGTGAAGCAATCCATCCTTATGAAGCTTCTCCATGCGTTTTTGATTTATATGGCTTAGGCGACAATGCCAGATAAATGTGGGGTTTGTATCATTTAGGAATTGCCTCTCTGATTAATGTTATAGATGGGAGACGCTTCAAGATTCAAAACATATAATTCATTCACTAATGGAGATAGAACATATCTCTGAGATAAACTGAACAACCATTGTCCATTGATCTAAAATCATATCCTTCCACTTGCAAACATGAAGCGGAAATAACGTTTTGACATAGAGTTGGAACACAATAATAATTATTTAATTCCAAAACTAATCTTGAAGGTAAATGAAGTGATGTAGTGCCGACAACAATTGTAGCAACACTTGCTCCATTGCCGATGCGCAGGTTCACCTCACCCCTTCTCAAGCTTCTACTTCTTCTCATTCTCTGCAACGATTTGCAAATATGATCTACTGATCCGGTATCAAATACCCAAGAGTTAGTAGATGAAGTAGCAAGATTAATGTCTATAACATTAATACCTGAAGCAGAAGTCGCACTTTGCTTCTTTTTGAGATCCTCCATGTACTTCTTGCAATTTCTTTTCCAATGACCTATCTCCTTGCAATAGAAGCAAACGACATCTGATGCCACCGACCCCTTCTTGCCCTTCTTTGCTTTGGATGCACTCGCGATCTCATCGGGAGTTAGTTTCCTCTTGGTGCAAAGTTTCTTGACAGGTGGTTTGCGCTTAGCTTTCTGCATCATCATCACATGATGACCTTTTTGGATACTCTCTCAGCCATCTTTAGCATCCCATGCAATTCGGCCAAGGTTTTATCCATACTGTTCATGTGATAATTCAATATGAATGGCTCAAAGCTCGGAGGGAGCGACTGGAGAATCACGTCTGTAGCCAACTCTTGGCTAAGAGGAAAACCTAGTTTTTCAAGACTCTCGATATAGCCAATCATCTTTATCACATGTGGACTGACGGGATTGCCCTCTACAAGCCTGCATGCAAAACAAGGACTTTGAGGTATTGAACCTCTTGGCCCTAGCTTGGTTCTCAAACATACCACAACTTCCCTGAATAATAGTAATTCTCACAAAAACTAGCAACACGAGATCGAGTGGTTACCCCCTTTTAAATATCTCCAAGAATGTTGTCGACGGGGTGATCTCGTTGAACGGTGTGGTGTATCCTTGGATGGTGCACGAAGGGGACTACAGCTTGATCAGGTAGCTCTTGAGTGCCCTCAGTGTCGAGCCCATCCACTTGTGCCAGAGGCACGCCTTCATTTTCATCATTCCAAAGGTTCTGGTCTGTTGGTCCCAAAACTTTCGGTCGTTCTGATGTCCGGATGTTCCGACTCATGGGACTCGGAGCATCGGTCCGGAGGTTCCAGGTTGTGGGCACTGGAACTTCCGGGACATCATCACCTTGACTTGACGAAGAACTATTGGCTGTTGACAATGGAGATTGATCACCATTCAGTTGATCATCCTGCGTCTCGACTGTTCGTATGTCGCCGATAGCCTTTGTAGCAATTGCCTTGTTTGGATCCACATCATCTACAACATGTACCAGAATTTGCTCTCCTTGGGAGCCGTTAGATTCATCAAATGTCACATCCCTAGTGATCTCAACAATACCGGAGGTCTTGTTGAAGACCGATAGGCATGTGCATTTGATTCATAACCGAGTAAGAAACCCTCATCCACCTTAGATGCAAACTTAGACAAACAAGGTCTCTTACTCAAAATAAAGCACTTGCTCCCAAAGACACGAAAATAGGAGATGTTAGGCTTTTTACCACTCAAGAGTTTATAGGATGTCTTCTTCAAAAGCTTATGAAGGTAGAGACGGTTGATGGCATGGCATGCGGTGCTCACGGCCTTCGCCCAAAATACATCGGAGATCTTGTACTCATCAAGCATCATCCTTGCCGCTTCAATGAGTGTGTGGTTCTTCCTTTCGATGATGCCATTTTGAGGTGGATCATATGGAGCGGAGAACTCGTGTTTGATGCCTTCTTCATCGAGGAATTCCTCCACTTGTGTATTCTTGAATTCTCCTCCATTGTCGCTTCGCACTCATTTGATGGAAGGATCATATTGATTTTGGGCTTGTCTAGTGAAGTGCTTGAAGACTTCTTGAACTTCACTTTTGTCATGGAGAAAGAATACCCAAGTGGAACGGGAATAATCATCAACAATCATAAAACCGTACTTGTTACCTCCTATGCTTAGATAAGCCACGGGGCCAAAATGATCCATGTGAAGAAGCTCGAGTGGTCTTGAGGTGGTCATGATGTTCTTGATAGGATGTGGATTTCCAACTTGCTTCCCAGCTTGACAAGCGCTACACACACGATCTTTCTCAAAGGTCACATTAGTAAGACCAAGGATGTGTTCCTCCTTTAAAAGAGTTGACAAATTCCTCATTTCTACATGGGCTAGCCTTCGATGTCATAGCCAACCCATGGAAGATTTAGCCATTAAACAAGCTTTGGGGTTTACTCTATCTATGTCAAAGTCAACAAGATAGAGATCACCCTTCAACTTTCCCTTAAAGGCCAAGGATGAGTCATCTCTCTTAAAAACAGTCACATCCTCGTCGGTGAACAGACAATTATAACCCATTTTGCACAATTGTGAAACAGAAAGAAGATTACAGTTTAATGACTTGACAAGCAGGACATTGGAGATGGATTGATCATTTGATATGACAATTTTACCTAACCCAATTACCTTTCCTTTACCGTCATCTCCAAAGATGATATTCTCATGATTTCCTCCATCCTTGTCAAGACTTGTAAACATACTCCTCTCCCCCATCATATGGTTGGTGCATCCGCTGTCCACCACCCAACTTGATCCACCGGAGGAGTATGCCTACAAAAGAGAGTCACACTACTGTTTTAGGTACCCAAACTTGTCAAAGTTTGGGTCCTCGAATGTTAGCCACTAGTGCCTTGGGCACCCACACAAGCACAATACTCATCATTGTGAGCTCCATTAAAGTGAGCAACCACCTTACCATTGTGGTTCTTGCTGATCATAAATGAATCATAGTATATACCTTTTGGCCGGTACCTCCTGGCTCTGAGCCTGGAACTTCCTGCCAACTCCCTGGGTCTGGTAGAGGTCCGGAACTTCCGGGTAGTCAGACCAGAACTTTCGGTAATTTCTCTCTGTCCAAGAGATCTCCTTGCCCGGAACTTCTGGACAACTGGTCTAGAACTTCCGGAGCTCTGATCAGCCAAGGGATAGCTCACCTTGCTTGTGGGGCGCTTCCTTCTTTGACAAACTTCAAGCATGGATTCTCGTTCACAATAACCCTTCTTGAGGGCTTGCTTTCTTCGGAGAAACCAAGACCATGCCCATCTTTGTTGACATGGGTGGCTATGGTCTTGTAGAGGGCGTCTTTTGAGTGATAATTTTTCATACACCCATATATCACCAAGGTGCCCAACCTCCCATTTTTCTTCTTGAGTTCTGCTATAGCTTCAATGTTAGTTGCATAGGCATCCAAAACATAGCTACAACACCTAGCACAACCATTGCTAGTGGAGGCATTTGACGACTTAGTGGCTTCATCGGGAGGAGAGGTGCTACTCCAAAGGGTATCAAATTGCACTTCAAGTGCTTTGTGACTTTGGTCCAATGTCACAAGCTTCTCTTGAAGTGAGTCATTGATATCCTTTAGACTAGCCATTGATCCATTGACCGAGGAAAGCTCATTGGTTAATTTCTCAATCCTCTCCCGCTCCTTAGCCAAATCCTCCTCTAGGGCAAGGTTTCTCTTCTTCTCAAGAATGAGCAAGTCCTCTTGCCTTTCGAGGGATTTATCCTTGTAGTCCAATGTCTTCATTAGCTTAGCCACATGTTGCATTGCCGATTTGCTAAAGCTTTTAATCACATCATTCAAATCATCCTCACTTCCCTCATCACTCTCAAGATCATCATCAATAGAGGGCTTGAATGAGGGTATTACCTTGCGTCCATAGGCCATGAAGCAAGAAGGGTTGGTGTAGCCCTCATCAACGTCACTCAAGTTGGAGAAGAGGCGCTCCTTGGTGGGTGATGAAGACTTGATGGCGATGGTGGCAACTCCTCCATCACCTTCATCCTTCTCCTTGGGATCCGCCTCATCACCGGAATACCACACCTCTCCAATGTGAGCTCGCCCAACCTTCTTCTTGACCATCTTTGGCTTGGCTTCATTGTTCTTTGGGCACTCGCCGATGAAATGACCATATTCACCACATTGGAAGCAAGCTCTCTTGGATTGACAGGCTTTTCCTTTGTCTTCACTTCTTTTACTCTTGCCAAATCCTCCTCGGCGAAGGTATTGCTTGAAATTCCTCACCATGAGGGCCATATCTTCATCCTCACTCTCATCTTCACATGAGGCTTGATCACTTGAGGCCTTCAAAACAACTTCCTTGTTCTTAATCATTGCCACATTCTTGGCCATTTGCTTGACCTCCTTCGCTTCTTCTTCTACCGTCTCGTGAGCAACAATTCTTCCAAGAATGTCACTTGGTGTAAGCCTCTTGAAGTCCTTTCTCTCACAGATGAGAGTGACCAAGGTAGGTTCCTTGGTCCAAAGGCTCGAAGAAGTCTCTTGACCACGACATGATCCATCATGTCTTCACTTCCAAGGCCTCGAATCTTGTTGACCAAGAGTATCATGCGATCGTACATCTCTTGAGGAGTCTCATTGTCTTCCATCATGAATCTTCTGAGCTTTCCTTCCCAAAGCTCAATCTTCGACTCTCTCACTTCGGGGGTGCCTTCATGAGCTACTTGCAATGTGTCCCAAATCTTGTTGGCCTCCTCAAGCCCATCAACCTTGTTGAATTCCTCCGGGCTTAAGGCGGAGAGGATGGCATTGGCGGCTTGAGCATTATGGTGGATACTTAGCTCTTGCTTCGGAGTGAGGTCCATATCCTCCGTAGGCACATTGATACCTGTGCAAACAATCTTCCAAATGCTAGGATGCAAAGAGATTAGATGCAACTTCATCTTGTGCTTCCAAATGGCATAGTGTGTACCATCAAAGTGACGTGCACGACCGGAAGGCACGGAGATGAAGTTGTTAGAGAGAATGTTAAGTTTGCTGTAATCAAAAGGTATAGAAGCTCCCCATGTCTCCTTGATTGGAGTTTTTTCTCCATTTGCATCGTCTTCATGTTGATTATCCACTCCTGAAATCTTGGATCAACTCCAAGCAGTGAAGCCTATCAAGAGCTTAGGCTCTGATACCAATTGAAGGCCCATAAATGTCGCCTAGAGGGGGGTGTTGACGGGTGGGTTGGCAATCCTCAAAGGGGGGTCCCCGAGGAGGAGGAAGAGAGTGTGCTAGAGATGTTGTCCTTCATGGATTGGATGGTCGACTTGAGTCCTAGGACGAGCCAAAGAGAAAAGACACAGCGAGCTATACTGGTTCATCCCTCCCGAAGGATAATAGGCATACGTCCAGTGTGTGTGATGTTCTTTGATGGGGTGGAGTATAAATTGGGATTACAATGGTGTTGGATCTAGAGTCCTCTCAAGGTCTCTCTTCCTTCGAATGTTGCTCTCTCTTGGCCACGTTGCCCTGTCCTCCCTTTTATAGATCAAGGGGGGCAGGAACAGATGAGCTTGGGGGCCAAGAAATCTATGTCTAATGAGCTAAAAGGTGGGAACAAAGAATATCTAAAAAGGTACATGATGGTCTGCTAGGTCCTATACACCATGGACATCTTGTGATCTCATTAGCCTTGGGATCCTCCTTCTGCGCTGTCAGGTGGTGTCAGACCCTGCCGAGTGAAGGGTTACGCGGAGGCTACGCTAGCCGAAAACAAAAATTTTAACCGCGCAAACCAGGAACACTGGCAAGTAAGGGCCGATAGATCGTTACCGATTGGAGTAGAGTGCAGCGGAATAGCCAATCAGGGCAATCCGATCCGGAACAGTGTAGCCGATTCCGGAGACGGCCGATTCGAGTCGTCCGGCCGCGTTCTCACGCCTCGCTCCGATGCGCCCGACCGCATGATTCCACCACGGCCGATCGCTCCGATTGCGGCCGATCCGAAGCCGATCAACGGCGCGCAACGTAGCGGCGCCTCTACCGGTATCCACACGTCCGGGGACGAACGCCGTACACCCGTGTGCTAGCACGCGATGCAAGGCTAGGGTTTGGCTCGAAAGTGGGGAGGGTTTCCGTGGAGATTGATCTCGGCGACTTCTGTTGCACGCGATGCAATTGACATGCCGCAACTCTCCACCCCTCCCTCCTTTATATAGAGTTGGCCGACGGGACTAGTGGCCGATTAGGACTCTATTTTGAATCGGATCTCATCCGTATCTCATAGAGTTGGCCGCCCACACGTCGTAAGCCCATAGGACTTTATCCGATCGGATCCCTATCCGATTGAGCCGTATCCGAGTCCAACTCGAATGCCTTCTTATCCCCTTAAGCGTGCGACCACAGTAGGTTCGGTATACTCGGTTTCGGCTATAGTCTAACTTAGCCGATCGTCGGCTCGAGTCTAACTCAGCCGACATCACCGCGGCGCCTAGCAGCACATATTGACACCATAGTATACAAGAATAATATCGGCTCGAACCTGTAATGTGTACACAAATCCCTTTGCCTCACGATACCGTTAAGCTATAGGCAAGATGTGTGCCATCCCTTCAATAGCTTAACCATTCACTCGAACAGTATTGGATTATCCGTCCGTTGATTGACTCCTCAATCAACTTAGCATGGCCATGCATTTCCATAATCCATTACCTCGAGGGGCCCAGAGATATCTCTCCAAAGGAGGGGCAAATTCCATCTTGATCACTCACATCCCACTCCATGTTTCATAGCAAACCCGAATACTAGCTTTATAACTACCCGATTACGGAATAGCGTTTGGTAGTCCCAAAGTAGGCTACTACACATGTTGGAATCCATGGTGATCTCGGGTCTAAGGACTTTGTACCAACACTACCGAGACCAACTAATGGCACATTAATTCTGTAGTGTCTCATGGTGGGTCTATCCAACAATGTGTTCTCCAACACATATGTCCATGTTTATAGATTTGGTATCTCCATACCCATGATCTATGAGACATGATCATCAATCAATAAACATGCCGATCTTAGAATCATATTTGTTCCAACAATATGACATATGATCGAGGATCGTTTAGAAATAGATTCATACATATCGAGTCTCATAAATAAGTCACGTACTTATTGATCAATACAAGATGTCTATTTCATGGAACCGAATAACACTTTATTCATAAATACATAAACATTGACGTGATATCCAACATCTCCATGTTGCCTCTAGGGCATATCACTAACAATCTCCCACTTGCACTAGAGTCAATCATTTAAGTATCTAATACCCATTGCTCTTGTGTGCGCCTCATGCTTCGGTGAGGGAGAGGTTTTGTCGGCGGATCGGCTATGTTGAGATCCGTGTGCACTTTGCATATCTTGACATCACCTCTGTCCACAATCTCACGGATGAGATGATATCGCCGAAGTATGTGTTTGGACTTCGATGTGACCTCGGCTCCTTGGCTTGCGCAATGGCTCCACTATTATCACAATAGAGAGACATTGGACCCGCGCACCGGTCATCACACCAAGCTCGAAACGAATTTCTTGATCCAAATAGCCTCCTTTGCGCTTCCAAAGCAGCAATGTACTCGGCCTCCGTTGTAGAATCAACAACGGTATCCCGCTTGGAACTCTTCCACGACCGCGCCTCGTTCGGGCGAACACGAACCCGCATTGCGATCTATAATCATCCTTGTCCGTTTGGAAGCTAGCATCGGTGTAACCACTTACAACGAGCTCTTCTTCACCTCCATAGACTAGGAACATATCCTTAGTTCTTCTCAAGTACTTAAGGATATTCTTTACTGCATCCAGTGTCCTTCACATGGATCTCGAGGTATCTGCTCGTAGCACTCAAAGCGTATGAGACATCTGGGCGTGTACAAAGCATGGCATACATGATGGATCCAATTGCCGAAGCATATGGAACCATACCCATCTTATTCCGCTCATCATGTGTCCGAGGACACCGATTCTTGCTAAGATTAATGCCATGTGACATGGGCAAGAAACCTTTCTTGGAATCATGCATGTTGAACCTTTTCAACACCTTGTCAATGTATGTACTTTGGCTTAATCCAATTAGCCTCTTGGATCTATCTCTATAGATCCGAATGCCAATATGTATCTGCCTCCCTAAGTCTTTCATGGAAAAACTATTTTTCAATGAAGACTTGACGGATTCTAGCATAGGGATATCATTTCCAATCAACAATATGTCATCCACATATAAGATTAGAAATACAATTGCGCTCCCACGACCTTTTGTAAACACAGGCCTCTTCTTCATTTTTGATGAAACCAAACCCTTTGATTACTTCATCAAAACGAATATTCCAACTCCGAGATGCTTGCTTCAATCCATAAATGGATTTCTGTAGCTTGCATATCTTTCCAGCGATTTTGGATCGACAAAACCCGAGGTTGTATCATGTATACATCCTCGCTTAGGTTTCCATTTAGGAAAGCCGTTTTGACATCCATCTGCCATATCTCATAATCGAAATATGCAAGCAATCGCTAGGATAATCCGAATAGATTTAAGCATTGCGACGGGCGAGAAGGTTTCATCATAATCAACTCCTTGAATCTGTTTAAAACCTTTCGCCACCAATCGCGCCTTATAGATGTGAACATTTCCATCCATATCGGCCTTTTCTTAAAAACCCATTTACACTCAATGGTTTTGACACCATCAGTGGATCAACCAAGTTCCAAACTTGATTGTCGTACATGGATTCTATTTCGGATTTCATGGCTCCAAGCCACTTGTTGGAATCGGGTCCCACCATCGCTTCCTCATAGGTCTTAGGCTCATCGTTGTCTAACAACAATATATCACGTTGTCGCACCGTGTACTGGGTGCACGACGTGATCTTTCGACCTCCGTGGGCTGGTGTGTCTACAACGGTGGCGCAACACTTTGCTCCTCCCGTTGTGGTTCGTGGTCGCCGAAACGTTTTCGGTGTTTCTTGAACTTCTTCAAGATGCACCCGCTCCCACTAACCCTTCTTGAAAGAAACTCTTTCTCCAAGAAGACACCGTGTCGGGCGACAAACACTTTGCCTTGTTCCCGATTATAAAAGTAATATCCCTTAGTTTCCTTAGGATATCCCACAAAGAAGCACTTGTCGATTTGGGTGTGAGCTTGTCGACGTAAACGTTTTACATAAGCTTCGCATCCCCAAATTTTGAGAAAAGACAAACTAGGGGTTGCCCTGTCCATATCTCATATGGTGTCTTTTCAACCGACTTAGATGGAACTCTATTTAGTGTGAGCGCAATGCTTTCAAGAGCATATCCCAAGAAGGATAACGGAAGATCACTTTGGCTCATCATCGACCGCACCATGTCCAACAAGGTGCGATTTCTCCGTTCGGACACCCCATTCCATTGTGGAGTTCCCGGCGGAGTCAACTATGGAACAATTCCACAATCTTTCGATGATTACCAAACTCTTGGCTCAAGTATTCCCCTCCACGATCCGATCGTAGAAACTTGATTGTTTTCCCTAAATGATTCTAGTACTTCATTCGGAATTCTTTGAACTTTTCAAAGGATTCGGACTTATGCCTCATTAAGTAGATATAACCATATCTACTAAAGTCATCGGTAAATGTAATGAAGTACGATAACCTCCTCCGGCCGTTGAGCTCATTGGTCCACATACATCGGTATGTACGAGTGCCAATAAGTCACTTGCTCTCTCACTATGTCCCGTGAAAGGTGCCTTTGTCATCTTACCAAGTAAACAAGACTCACATGTCTCAAATGATTCAAAATCAAAAGAGTGAAGCAATCCATCCTTATGGAGCTTCTCCATGCGTTTCTTATTTATATGGCCTAAGCGACAATGCCGATAAACGTGGGGTTTGTATCATTTGAGAGTTGCCTTTCGTATTAATGTTATAGATGGGAGACGCTTCAAGATTCAAAACGTATAATCCATTCACCAATGGAGCATGAAAATAGAACATATCTCGAGATATATTGAACAACCATTGTCCATTGATCTAAAATCATATCCTTCCGCTTGCAAACATGAAGCGGAAATAACGTTTTGACATAGTGTTGGAACACAATAACAATTATTCAATTCCAAAACTAATCCGAAGGTAGATGAAGTGGTATCGTGCCGACAAGAACGTAGCAACGCTTGCTCCATTGCCGACGCGCAGTTCACCTCGCCCCTTCTCAATCCTCTACTTCTTCTCATTCCCTGCAACGATTTGCAAATATGAGCTACCGATCCGGTATCAAATACCCAAGAGTCGGTAGGTGAAGTAGCAAGATTAATGTCTATAACATTAATACCGGCGAAGTTACACTTTGCTTCCTTTTGAGATCCTCTATGTACTTCTTGCAGCCTCTTCCAGTGGCTCGTCTCCTTGCAATAGAAGCAAACGACATCCGATGCCGCCGACCCTTCTTGCCCTTCTTTGCATTGGAGGCACTCGCGATCTCATCGGGAGTTAACTTCCTCTTGGTGCAAAGTTTCTTGACAGTGGTTTGCGCTTAGCCTTCGCATCATCATCACATGATGATCGTTTTTCTCGGATACTCTCCTCACCGTGTTTAGCATCCCATGCAATTCAGCCAAGGTTCTATCCATATTGTTCATGTGATAATTCAATATGAATGGCTCGAAGCTCGGAGGGAGCGACGGAGAATCACATCGCAGCCAACTCTTGGCTAAGGGAAAACCCGCTTTTCCGGACTCTCAATGTAGCCAATCATCTTTATCACATGCGGATCGACGGGATTCCCTCAACAAGCTCGCACGCAAACAAGGACTTTGAGGTGTTGAACCTCTTGGCCCGAGCTTGGTTCTCAAACATGCCACACAACCCCGAATAATAGTGTGAGCATCGCTTCTCTCATATTGCTTCGAAGCTCGGGGACATTGTAGCAAGCATGAGACAATTATATCTATGGCATCATTAGTGTGCTTCTCATAAGCCCTCCATGCAGCGGTGGCATTATTTGGCAAATCCTCAGATAGGGTACTTCAAGAACGTACTCCTTACGCTCTTGCTTGAGAACAATTCTCAAGTTGCGATACCAATCCATAAAGTTTGTTCCATTTAATTTTTCCTTTTCAAGAATAGATCGCAAATTAAAGGTACTGGGTGTAGTATTAGCCGCCATTTATTCTACAACGAGAAAAGCAAAGTTTAGCACAATGTTTATGCTATGTCTATTGTTAAACAATTTAACATTAGACTCCCATTACGTATTTTCCACTTTCCCTCTAGGTTACGTATTGGGTCAAGATCCACATGTTAATTAATTTTCTAGTGAGCTTTGGCATCACCGCTAGAAGATTAATAACATCGGTAAGCAACTCCTTGCTAATCACATCTCTATGTGACTCTTGTTGTTGGTGTGACATCTCCATGCCCCGGCCCCAACCTATGCCCCAAGGCCCAAAACTGTTTTGATAGCCTTGTTAAGTAAACCAAATGCTCCTGCCGTATATATCGACATATACCCCTCGTGTTATGATAGAGAATGGCACTCTGCTTTGGCGGACCCACCATTGACGAGCATAACGGTGACGGTGCAACATTTGGAAGGGCATCATTTCTACTTAATTTTGTGAGGGATGCTATCCTATCAAACAAACATATCACATATGAAAGCAGTAGAATAGCATATAATGAAATAGTATGGCCCCATTCACATGGTGATCTCCATCTCCATGTCGGCGCCGAGGATCTCCATCTTCGGCACCATCTTCCAATGTGCATGATGCTTGATTTCTTCAAACTAAGCTACTACTATAGAAGCTCTAATTGAAGATTACATCGACTCACGTGTCGTGAAAGAATATTACAAGCATTGCACGTATGAAAGAATATTACAGGATTGCACATATGAAAGAATATTACATGCATCACATGCATCTCATACATCTCATACATACAATAGGGCCATACCATCTCAAAGCATTCTCTGCAAAAACAAGTTAGGCGTAGAAACGTTTTCTACTTATCGCAGAGCTACGACATCGAGACGACCTATAAGGGGGTACGCACACGGCGGTCCCGCTAGCCGGTTAGCGGGCGGGGGGTCGAGGGGGAAGCCGCCCCCTCGCGGGCTTCCGGGCAGCGCCCGGAACACCACACGAAATTCATAGATCCAATCTATGAATTCGCTTACGGAAACCATGTCGGTATAATCATATTTGTCCGTCCCGGTACACTATCAAGGGAGATGGTTTGCGCAGCGCGAGGCAGCTAACAAGATCGGACTACGAGATAGCTTCGGCATAATCACATTATACCGTTCCGATACACTATCAAGGAACGCTATCTCGAACCCAACTCAAACCGAGTTATATGGAAATTGCTTCGACGTAATCACATTACGCCGTTCCGATACACTATCAAGGAACGCAATTACCATTAACTCTCCTCAACAGATCCCGTAAAACCGATTGATCTAATCAACCCGTGCGCAAAACTTGTTCCGGATCCAATCTAAAACCCGAACTAAGCAAGATTAGCTCGATACCACTGAAGGGTTACGCGGAGGCTACGCTAGCCGAAAACAAAAATTTTAACCGCGCAAACCAGAACACTTGCAAGTAAGGGCCGATAGATCGTTACCGATTGGAGTAGAGTGCAGCGGAATAGCCAATCAGGGCAATCCGATCCGGAACAGTGTAGCCGATTCCATCTTGATCACTCACATCCCACTCCATTTTTCATAGCAAACCCGAAAACTACCTTTATAACTACCCAGTTACGGAATAGCGTTTGGTAGTCCCAAAGTAGGCTACTACACATATTGGAATCCATGGTGATCTCGTGTCTAAGGACTTTGTACCAACACTACCTCGAGACCAACTAATGGCACATTAATTCCGTAGTGTCTCATGGTGGGTCTATCCAACAATGTGTTCTCCAACACATATGTCCATGTTTATTGATTTGGTATCTCCATACCCATGATCTATGAGACATGATCATCAATCAATAAACATGCCGATCTTAGAATCATATTTGTTCCAACAATATGACATATGATCAGGGATCGTTTAGAAATAGATTCATACATATCGAGTCTCATAAATAAGTCACGTACTTATTGATCAATACAAGATGTCTATTTCATGGAACCGAATAACACTTTATTCATAAATACATAAACATTGACGTGATATCCAACATCTCCATGTTGCCTCTAGGGCATATCACTAACACCGAGTTGTCTCCTCCCTCTTCCTCCTTGCGTACCAAGTCTTGTCCCGAGGAAGCTTGAGGTCGGGTGATGAGTTGGGGTCAAGAGAGCAGCCGAGGTCAGACTCGGGGGAAGGTTGGAATGGCCGACCCCGCTAAGGGGGCCGGGTCCTCGACCACATCCCGAGGACTCTCGACTTGACTTGGGTTGGAATTTGATTATGGTCTTTGGGGTACCCCGGGGTGACACCTCCCACAGTAGCCCCCAAGCCTAAGGAGGAATGGAACATCCATCCTTAGGATCAAAGTTGTTTTTGGCATCGTCTTTAATGGATCCTAAGAGCCTTGAGCCAAGAATTTGGCACGTGCACCGCTCAGGTGCACGTGCCAGGTGTAGCCCCTGAGCCTAAGGGCGAATGGAACATTCGGCCTTAGGGTCAAGCTTTCTTCCAAGGTGTTAGTCCCTAGCAGGAGTGTTTGCAGTTCAAGATTTTGCAGGTGCACCGCCTAGGTGCACCTTGCAGGTGTAGCCCCCGAGCCTAGGGTCGAATGGCACATCCGAGCCTAGGGTCAAATCATCCAGAGTGTTCTTTCATTCACCCAATAATTTGAACGGTGCTCGAGGTCAAAAGAGGATATCGAGATCAACAAGTCCACTGCCCGGAGCATTAGATAGCTCCTGCTTCGACCGAGAGGAAGGCGGCCTAGCCGCCAACCCCCAAGTTGGGAAAACCACCATCCAAGAGCAGTGGTGGCTGGCGAGGTGTTTAGATCTATAGGCCCGGAGACGCTAAGCAGTCCCGACCTTGCCCGTGGACTAGCTCAGAAGCCCACCTTCGAGTCATCGAAGTCACCACCCTGAAGCAGTGAAGATTGCGGTTGCGGTCGAGACTACCGCCCGAGGGCTTGTAGTATCCCGACCTTGACCGGGGACTAGCTCGGAAGTCCACTCCAAGTTGAAGAAACCATTACCCTTAGGAAATGGAGGTCACAGGTATGGTCAAGACTGCTGCTCAGAGGCTGACTGCAGTCCCGACCCCAATTGGGGGCTAGCTAGGAAGCCCTCCACCCGGTGTGTTGAAGTTCCAACCCGAAGGCCAGTGACGATTTAGCAAAATCGTAGGGGAAGTTTACTTGAACCTCATCGCCAGACGGTTGCTTGGTCTCGGGGTATTCTCCGCATTCGTGGCCCCACCTGACGACTTGAACAGGACACCTACCACGTTTCATCAGGGAACCACTAAAATCGGAGCAAAACGATGACTAGTCATGTTCCCACTTTCCACTTTCCCCGAAGTGTCGGGCAGAGCCAATGGTTGGGGTGAGAAAACAAGAAGAAATACCGGCAATATCTTTGGAAGTTGTGACGGACACAACAAGGACGCCGTTACACTCTCGGGAAGATGAACGGTCCAGATTTGACATCCAAGCACCGTGGCTTAATAAGGAGATGAAGAGATGAGAACGCCTTGGGGGCTCCGCACACGCCATTAATGGTGTTGCACGTCCTCCGAGATTGGCATTGTCAGCCTCATCATCGCCCTTTTATAAGCTCTGCCGCTGCCCGGCTTCCCTTCTTTTTTACGCTTCCTAGTCACCGAAGAACTTCAAACCTCCAAGCGCCCAAAAACTTCCTCTGGCTCCATCTTGCTCCAAATCACAGAACCGCCACCCTTACTGTCGTTGTGTAGTCTGCTTCCGCAAGGGTCGCCGGCTGTTCTTGTTGAAGACCATGGCGCCAAAGAAACTGACGAAGAAGGCGGTGAAGACTCCGGTGGTGAGCGGGGATGAGGTCGAGACAAGCTCGGCCTTCGTTCCTTCACGCGCCGGGAGGTCGATGATCGAGGAGCTGGTACGGCTCGGCGTCCTCCCTCACCATAGCATCTCTGCATGGCGCGCCACACAGGGCGAGACGTTCCCAACCCCGGACTCTGGGGAGTTGGTCATTTTCTCTACCTTCATCTTGCGTGGCTTTGGGGTGCCAGCCCATCCTTTCATCCTGGGTCTACTGGAGTACTATGACATAGTACTCTGCAACCTCAATCCGAACTCGATTATCCAGATCTCCATCTTCATCCACCTCTACGAGGCCTACCTTGGGGTAGACATGCACTTCGATCTTTTTCACCACTACTTCTGCATGCGTCAATCGGGGAGCGACGGCGTCGTCGGTGGGGCCGGAATTCAGCTCCGGGGAGGGATGTCGGACAACTACATCCCCGTCGGCACGACGTCTTCCAACAAAGGGTGGCATGCCGAGTGGTTCTACATCGCGAACCACCAGCCATACCTCAGCGAGGACATCCATAAGGAGCCGACCCCCAATGTCAACTGGGCGGCCATCGGTCGCCCCTGTGACCAAGACCAAGTTGATGAACTCGTCGACTTGGTCGAGGACCTGAGGAGGCAGGGCCTGACCGGCGCCCATGTGGTACACGACTTCGCGCTCCGCGACATCCAACCCTGCAAGAGCAAGGATCGTGCGGTGTACGAGTGCCCGGGCGACGCGACGGTCCTTGTCGAATGCGTGCATCACCGGCTGTCAGGCTTTTTTCAAAGCTCGACCAGCTCCAGCGAAGGGGGGCCAGCGCCTTTTACTGTGGACAACCCTCGCCCCACGGTAAGCTCGACCTCCTTTTTCTCTTCTTTGTTTTTCTTTTGAAAGCTTTTTCTCTGCTCGATGCCTCACCTGCCAGGGGTTGGTGCTAACAGGGTCGGGAGGCGTACGTGTCTCTCGCCCTGATCCCCACGACGCACTCTGGCCGAAAGGCCGAGGGGCCGAGGGGAAGGGGAGGGGTAGGAGCTTAAGCTCCAGAACGGCAGAGGAGACCGCGCCGCAACATCGGGAGGTGTCAAGCGGAAGTTGGTCATCCTCTCCTCCTCCGAGGAGATGTACAACGACTCATCTGACTCGGACGTGTCAAAGTCGAGGCCCACATCGCCACCAAAGAAGCGGTTCGACTTCAAGCTCAGGACCTTCTCCATGCAAGTGTAATCCTCGAACCCGACAAAGCTCCTCTCCTTCCTTTTTATATTGAGGATTTCTTCTCGATCAGGCCCACCAGAGACACCGGGCCTCACACCGAGGCGGCCTTGGGGGCGACCGAGGTCGTCGCGTCGGGCGCGACAGGGACAGAGGATTCTGCCTCACTTGCCGGGGGCTCGGGGGCTGCGGTGCGGTGGTCGATCTGGGGGAGGAGCACCCGCTGGTAGAGGCCGTCGGCTGGGCCTAGGAGGAGGCGGCCAAGAGCGTGGTCGTGCTGATGGCCAAGACGGCCGTTGAGGCCGAATGGGCGGCCAAAGCGGCTGCCGACTCTGAGCAGGCGACGATGGCGATTACCGAGGCCGAGGTCGCCAGCTGGACGGTGCAAGCCGCCACCGGCGTGACCGAGTTGGCCGCCAGGGCTGCCGCTGAGGCTGTGGCTGGCCAGTTGGCGGAAGAAGGAGAGGGATCATCCGACTCCAGCTAGGGCTGTCTTGACAACCTCATTGATGACGAAGTCATGATCGAGCCGCGTGTCAAAGGGCCCATGGTTCTACCGTCGGTCGACGTCGAGGAGCTTCCCGATGCCAGGGTCGGAGAGCCCGACATTGACAAAATTGCCAGCAGGAGCCCTCGTAGTTGCACTGGGGGTCGGGGAAGGCTCCGGGACACAAACCAAGCGCTTGCCGGAGTTCGAGCACCACCTCGCTTGCCTCCGAGAGATATTTCTTGTAAGACTCGGATCCCTTGCCCTCTTTCCTGAATTCTTGCTGACTATTCGCCATCCCATGGGAGCCCTCAACTGTCTGGGCCATCAGCGGCCGAGCGGAAGCTGGAGGAGAAGCTGGTCGAGGCTTGTCACCATAAGTTTGCTTATCTTGCCCTTCTCCCCCGTCCTCGAACCCTAAAATGACTATAAAAATTCTTACAGGTGCCAGGGACGCCCTTGAGCAGGCTGAAGTCCTCCAAGCCGAGCGAGACAGTGCTCGTGAGTCCCTCGGGCCCTCGACAACGCCCGAGGGGCCACCGAGGAAGCCCGGGGTTCACTAGAGACACAGCTCAGGGAGGCTCGGGCTGAGATGGAAAGGCTAACTCGAGCCAAGGCCGAGGCCGAGACGGCCAAGGTTGAAGCGGAGTCGGCTAAGGCCAAGGCGAAGGCTGCCAAGGCCAGGGCAGAGACTGCCAGGACTGAGGCAAAGGTGGCAAGGGCCAAGATGGGGGAGGAGCTTTTCCCCACGGAAAGTTTTGATTGCCAAGCTGGCAAAGGAGCTGAAGGTGACCAAGACTTCCGCGGACGGTAAGGGCCATTCCCAGCATCCTCCTCCATCCTCATGGTTTTCCTTGCTCTCCTCGATTTTACCTCTCAACCTCGTTTGGCGTAGAGCACGCGTCGATCTCCGGCGGGCAGATCGGGCACATCAAGGAGCTCCTGGAAGTGGCCGTGGCTCGGCTAGCCGAAGTTCAAGATGGTGCTCTTGCCATTTTGAACAAGGCTGACAACAAGCTTTCGCCGACCCAGGAGACTCAAACCAAGTTCCTCAATCGCCTGTGGGATGGCCCCCATCGCCTTGACATCTTCATAAAAGATGCTGCAAAGGCTAGCACGGGGGTGGCCCTCGGCATCCTCAGCCGCCATTACCCAGAGGTGAGGATCGCCGACCTCGGTCAAGGGTGGCCGGATGGCATGCAAACTAGCGACATCGATAACATCATTGTCGAGGTCGAGGAGACCACAGAAAAGATCATCGACCTTCTGTAGTTTTGAGAAATCTTTGCTGTAATAGTCCCTAATTAGGAAGAACAAATTAACTTGTGTTAATATCAGGGTTCTAAGCCCTCTCTTTTGCATTGTCGTGATGAGGAAAGTTCGACCAGGACATGCATAGAGATAGCGTCGCCTATTCGTGTTATTCCTGACAACTTGGCTTTAGATGACAGTCTTTGCCTGCAGCATCCAGGAGAATTCTCTGACCAGAACTCGAAAGGTCTCAGACTAATCTTTTGCGTAGTTGTCCTTCATTTTACGAAATAGGCGAAATAAAAGGTCTCAAAAGACTGAGTTCCCCAAGTAATTTGATCGTACATCGAGCCATTGCGCATTGAGATCCGACCCAAGTCCAACTCCGGGAGGAAAAATCCAACTCTTAACGAAGGGCATGGGGTCGAGCGATGGCACTGTGCGGGACGTATCAATCCGATACTCGGGAACAAACCAAGCCAGCAAGTAGTCATAGACTCGCCGATATCCTTCTATCCTCGGGAACCTGCACCACGTGGGATCGGGACCGTGAATCTCGAGTTGTTAACGCTATAATTTGGTAAGCCCCGGAGTCCCAATCGGCTGGGTTCATATCGACTCAAAGCTAGTATCGGCTTAAAGTTCTGCATCAGCCGATTGGGGTTTTTTTTGTTATTTCTAGCAGTCAGATTCTTGTTAGATTCGGTTTGGGAAGATCTTATCCGGAAGACACCGAGTTCAAGAAGGATATGACTTGTATCTATTAATTAGGAAGAATTTGTTAGCTTTCTATTTTATCTTTAGGAAAGTTTGTTAGTGTCCAATAAGGACTCGGTTTGTTTCCTTTTATCTTTAGGAAAGATTGAGTCATAATCTGTTAGGATCTCTGTTAGCCCGAGGGTATAAATATGTAAACCCGGGGTTCATGTAATCTATCCTCACGATCAATACAATTCAGCGCATCACCACCTTTTACCTTATCCACTTTGTTTATCATCCGGCGGGACTTGGCACCCGACGCGGGGCTGCATCGGTTAGGTTCGATCTCCGGCGAAGGGGTAAGTCCAAGTGTTGCCTATCTGGTATATCGTCTCTATCTTTAGTTTCATTACTGTTTATAGTCGCATAAACTTAGTTAGTACTTCTCGGTTAGGTCCAATATTCTGATCAAGTTGATGTTTCTTTAAACATAATGTCACTTTAGATAGATTTGATATCCATCACATTAGACAGATCTATCAGCTCATTGAGTATTAGATTATCATATGCAATCTCGTGCTGCATCGGTTAGGTCTGACCTACTAGATTGTTATTGATAATCTAAGTCTTGGTAAGCCGATAGGTTGATGCTAATGTTTCATCAGAGGGTTAGCCGATCTTATCTGATGTGTTAAGTTTCCTCTTGATGGTTTTGCCGTCTTGGTTAAATGTAACACATGACCACTTTGATCGATGCCATATTGGCTCGTTTAAATCTATCAGGCAATCATCAACCTTATGATGCATCGGTTAGGTCCTACCTATGAGGTTGTGGTTGTAAGTTAGATTTATGTAAGTCGGTAGGCATCAATCATTGTTTCATCGGAGTTTTAGCCGATGAGTTATCTAGACGTTGCAATCGGCTTACAAGGATTATACGTAAAGTTGGTTTTAGCCGATTGCAGCAAAGGTTTCTAATCACATTGGATCTAATGCCATCGAACCCCGGCCGATGTATGATTCAATCTTCGGATCAATGTCTATTTCATCATGTGATTGGTTTATGCTATACTACATTGTTATATCATCATGTTATCGTCACTCGATTGCCTTTATATAGATGTTTGCTTAGCACACACTCGATGGATTAAAACCTTAACGCATCGGTTGGTATCGGCTGAATCGCGCCATCGGCCTATCGGCTGATCGGCTATTTTGGCTATCGGCCTATCGGCCGATATGCTTTATGTTTCGCTGCTTTGTATGTCTTGTTAGTGGCAAGATCAAACCGACTCGACACGCCCACGCTTCATTAATTTTAGACCTGCACCGGAGCTAAGCGGATCTCCCGTGCCGGCGTGTTGATTTTTTACGTCAACAAGAGCTGATCATGAGTACTTGTGCTAAAGTTATCGAGTCGTTAGGTTGTTAGTTGTCAACCGGGAGCCTTGCCGAGCCCCCGAGCGGCAAAAGCTAGCTTGACAAACATTCTACCGGGAACCCCAACCAAACTGGATCGGGCCGCGTAGCTCGTGGCCGGCATAAGATGTGCGCGGAAGTTGTCAAGTGCGCATTGTTCGCTCGGTGACGAGGCGGGAAGAGAAAGATAATGCAGAGTCATGCAGGGAAAAATGCTTTTGAAAACAAAATAGAGAGATGAAGTGGGAGATTGTCATCAGATTGCCTAAGATGAAGAATAGGGCCCCTACATGGCATGCCAACTGTCCATGGATCGATCGACAGTCCTTAAAGGGGGGTCCCCGAGGAGGAGAAAGAGAGTGTGGTAGAGATGCTGTCCTTCAATGGATCGGATGGTCGACTTGAGTCCTAGGACAAGCCAAAGAGAAAAGTCACAGCGAGCTATACTGGTTCTGCCCTCCCGAAGTATAATAGACCTACGTCCAGTGTGTGTGATGTTCTTTGATGGAGTGGAGTATAAACTGGGATTACAATGGTGTTGGATCTGGAGTCCTCTCAAGGTCTCTCTTCCTTCGAATGTTGCTCTCTCTTGGCCCCGTTGCCATGTCCTCCCTTTTATATATCAAGGGGGGTAGGAACAGATGAGCTTGGGGGCCAAGAAAGCTATGTCTAATGAGCTAAAAGGTGGGTACAAAGAATATCTGAAAAGGTACATGATGGTCTGCTAGGTCCTATACACCGTGGGCATCTTGTGATCTCTTTAGCCTTGGGATCCTCCTTCTGCGCTGTCAGGTGGTGTTAGACCCTGCCGGGTTGTCTCCTCCCTCTTCCTCCTTGCATGCCAAGTCTTGTCCCGAGGAAGCTCGAGGTTTGGCGATGAGTCGGGGTTGAGAGAGCAATCGAGGTTGGACTCGGGGAAGGTCGAAACGGCCGACCACAAGGGGTGGGTCCTCGACCACATCCCGAGGACTCTCGACTTGACTTGGGTTGGAATTTGATTTTGGTCTTTGGGGTACCCTGGGGTGACACCTCCCACAGTAGCCCCAAAGCCTAAGGAGGAATGGAACATCCATCCTTAGTATCAGAGTTGTTTTTGGCGTCGTCTTTAATGGATCCTAAGAGCCTTGAGCCAAGAATTTGGCAGGTGCATCGCTCAGGTGCACCTGCCAGGTGTAGCCCCCGAGCCTAAGGGCGAATGGAACATTCGGCCTCAGGGTCAAGCTTTGTTCCAAGGTGTTAGTCCCTAGTAGGAGTGTATTCAGTTTGAGATTTTGCAGGTGCACCGCCTAGGTGCACCTTGCAGGTGTAGCCCTCGAGCCTAGGGTCGAATGGCAGATCCGATCCTAGGGGAAAATCATCCAGAGTGTTCTTATGTTCACCCGACGATCTGAACGGTGCTCGAGGTCAAAGGAGGATATCGAGATCAACAAGTCTACCGCCTGGAGGCATTAGGTAGCTCCTGCTTTGACCGAGAGAAAGGCGGCCTAGCCGCCAGCCCCCGAGTCAGGAAAACCACTGTCCAAGAGCAGTGGTGACTGGCAAGGTGTTCGGATCTACAGGCCCGGAGGCAGTAAGCAGTCCCGACCTCACCCGTGGAATAGTTCGGAAGCCCACATTCGAGTCGTCGAAGTCACCGCCTAAAGCGGTGAAGATTGCGGTTGCGCTTGAGACTACCGCCCGTGGCTTGTAGTAGTCCCGACCTCGACCGGGGACTAGCTCAAGTCCACTCCAAGTCGAAGAAACCATTACCCTTAGGAAATGGAGGTCGCAAGTATGGTCGAGGCGACCGCTGCCCGGAGGCTAATTACAGTCCCGAACCTCTCGGCGCTATAAAAATCCTCCCGTGCTCCCTCTCTAGTTTCCCCTCCCCGCCCCAACGCTCTCGCCGTGTTTCTCCTCGCTCCGTCGCTCGCCGCTGTCCTCCGGTCAAATGCCACCACCGTTCTAAGCCCCACCGCCGCGCTCCAAGGCCACCGCCACCTTCCTCGCACCACCCCGCACCTTGGCCGCCCCTTGCCCGCCACGAAACACCGCCGTAGTGCCGCCTCCACCACAATCCCAAGCCGCCACCGCCACACCTCCACTTTGGTCGCCCTATTTGTCTCCTCCGCTGCTCGCGGCTTCAATCCAACACTAGCACTGGCTTCGCCATTGCCCAAAGACCATCGGCCGCCACTTTTTCCCAAAATCCCGTTGCTTTCCACGCCGTGCACCATTGTCTTCCCCGCGTCGGCCGCTCTCCAATAAGCCACTCGCTCTCTCTCTTTTCCTATTTTTCGGCACGTTCTGAGCCACGTCGTGCCTCCCGCCACCTTGCGCACGCGCTTGCACGCGTGCCTCTTTGCCGCTCGTCGGTGGCCTCTTGGCCTGTGCGCCATCCGCGCCGTCACGTGTCGCTGCGCCACCTCGCTGTTGGCTGCATTCGCATCGCCCCTTTTCTACTGCCGTTGATCCATCCGGATGGATCCAGCCGTTGGTCGTGGCTGCCCAATCCCTTCGGAGTGATCCGGGAGTCCACATGGTGGACCCGTGGACCGGTCCCCATGAACCGAGTTCACACCACCGCGGCTAACGCCAGCCTCACTCACCGACGTCGCCTTAGCCGATGACGTTAGCCTTTTGGTCCGCCGACGTCGACCCTGGGCTTGCGACGTCACCCGTGCCCGTGTCGCCGACGTCACCTCGGCTGCCGACGTGAGCATCAGCCTTTTTTCCTTTCAAAAATAGTTAAAAATTGTGCAATAAATTATTTTAATTTTCGGAATTCATTTAAATGGCCCAAAACTTCTAAAATTCATATCTAATCCATTCGAACTCCAAATTGGGCCATTCAAATTGCAAAATTCATCTAAAATTATGATCTAAATGTTTGTTTACTTTTCATGTACTGTTATTTGCGTTTTTATTAGGGTTTTTCCTTGTTTTGCATGCCGGCGTGTAGATTCTTGTCGTTTCGGAGTTCACGCTCGCGAGGAAAGAGTCAAGAAGGTTGTTTGAAGGAGCAAGCAAGTCACACTTCCCTTGAAGCATATTGATCCTATTTTTATAAATGATTTACATTTTAAAATAAAGTTGCATGTTTTGCTAATTACATGGAACTATGGGATTACCTATGTGTTTGCTTGTGCCATATTTATTTTTTATCCTTTCCTTTGTCAAACTTTGGTGATAATTGGACTAGCTTTAGTCACTGATGTTGATTTTTGCTAGAATTATATGCTTAGCCATGCTTAATTACCACTAGCTCACTAAATGGGATAATGACACTATTTATTCTAGTCTCTGATGAGCTGCAAGCTCGAAACGCTTGGCCATGTCTTATTGGTCATAATTATCTCAACTAAAATATGACTTAATGGTGGGCTGTGGGTGCATGGTTTTGGATTGTTGCACCCATGGCAATTAAGGGTCGGTTCATGGGAAACCCTGAAAGAATTACAGTGCTTACCACAAGCAAGAATGGGCAACTGCTAGACCCTGGCCATAGCCGGTCGTGGACGCGTAGCTTAGGGCAGACCATGAGCGTAGCGAAGAAGTTATTGAGCATGCGTGGGCTACCCAAGGGTTTGGGAAAAAGATGAAACGGAGAATGAGAAACAACTGAAGGCATGACCCTGCAAAACGTGAATGTTTTAAAGAAAAAGTTGAGTTCCGAATACTTATTTGCGGTAGTGTTGAATCAGCGCAAGCGCTCCTCGTTCCATGAGATCAGCATCTCCTACCCGCCACGAAGTAGACGGGCAAGGAAACCACCATCGCACCACTCGAATTGATGAAGATGAACCCCTACCTGGCGCGCCAACGTTTGACGGGTGGTCGATCAGTCCTCCAAGTGGGCTACACGAGGAGGTGAAAGAGTGGTCGGGAACGTCTATCAAAAGGGCGTGATGGTCGACTCAAGATAAAAGTGAGCTAGAGAGATTTTTAGACAGGTTTGGCCTCCCGAGAGGATAACAAGCCTACGTCCTATGTTCTTTGTTGGGGTGGTGTGTGAAATAGAGTACAATGGATGAGAGTTCTTGGGGTTCTAGAGATCGAGATTGTAGCTTCCCAAAGAATCGATCCTCACGCGGACCTACCCTCCCTTTTATAGATCAAGGGGCGGTTACAAGAGGATTTGGGGGCCATGAAAGCTAAGACTAAAAGTTAAAAAGAAAATACAAACAAGATCTAAAAAAGTACATAGAGATCCTCCCGGGTCCTGTGCTCTGTGGGTATCTCGCGCTCCACCTTGCCTTGGGATCCGTCCTCCGTAGGTACATACGCGCTAGTCTTGTCGGGTGACATCATCTTCGTTGGGTTGTCCTCTCCTTGTCTTTTCCATGATCCTTGTGATGCAAGCCTTCTATCCCGAGGAGTTCGGAGGTCGGGATGATGAGCCATAGTTGGGATAGGTCAGCGAGTCAAACGGTCGGGATCGGGGCTCAGGCCCCAGAGAAAGTCGGGCTCCTAACCACCTCCTTAAGACTACTAGTCTGACTTAAGCTGAACTTAAATCCGCTACGTGGGCTACCCCGGGGTGATACCCCCCACAATCCTCAGGTGTCGCATGGTACAAAGAAATTGTATGGTGAGAACACGTTGTGGGGGGTAACACCCCGGGGTAGCCCATAGAGCGGAGCTAAGATTAGCTGAAGTCAGACTGGTAGTCCTCGGGAGGTGGTCAGAAGCCTGACCTTCCCTTGGGGTCGAGAGCCCCAACCCCCTGACTGTCCCGACTTGGGTGTCCTATCCCGACTACAGCTCTTCGGCCCGACCTACGATCTTATCGGGATGGAAGGCTTGTACTGCAAGGATCATGGAAAAGACAAGGAGGGGAAAACTCGATTGAAGATGACGTTACCCGACAAGACTGCGTGGAAGGTACCTGGGGAGGACGGATCCCAAGGCAAGGTGGAGCGCGAGATACCCACGAGCGTAGGACCCAGGGGGATCTCTATGTACTTTTCAGATGTTGTTTGTACTTGCTTTTTAGCTTTTAGTCTTAGCTTTCTTGGCCCCAAAGTCCTCTTGTAACTGCTCCCCTTGATCTATAAAAGGGAGGGCATGTCCGCTATGAGGGGGGATCGATTCTTTGGGGGGATGGATTCTTTGGGAGCTAGGTCTAATCTCTAGAACGCTAAGAACTCTCATCCATTGTACTCTGTTTCAAACACCACCCTAAGAAAGAACATAGGACGTAGGCTTGTTATCCTCCGGAGGCCGAACTCGTCTAAAATATCTCTCGGCTCACTTTTCTCTTGAGTTGACCATCGCACCTTTCACCTCCTTGGTAGCCCCTTGGATGACTCGATCGATCACTGTCGATAGTTGGCGCGCCATGTAGGAGTTCGAGCGATGCGATGGCGGTTTTCTTCTCCACTGAATTCACCTTACCCGCAGGGATGATGTTCATCTTCGGGAGCCTGGCCTTTCGTGCCAACGACTTCAGCCACGTCACCCTCTCCCAGGAGGCTTCTAGAGAGCTGGCACGTGTTGCTTCTCAGCGATGTGCAACGGCGGTGATGAGGCACGCGTCACCACGCCAGTGGCTATTTTAGCGTCGTGGCACGTCTGTCGCGAAGGTCGCGCGGCCCAAGCCCCAACGGCCAGCGCGATGGTCTTGAGGGCAGATTCTGCATGGACGTGCATCGAGCGTGTCGTGGGCTACCGCACTACATGCCCGGTTTCTCCACCACGTGGGGCGTCGCCGCCTGTTCCCACCGCTGCTGGATGCATAGCCACCTCTAAGACTATTACTATTAAAATGATGTGATTTAGATGAGCTGAACTTTAGATATTAATATAAAATTCATCTTACTCCTTTTTGAGTAAACTTAAGTTCTGTATAATCACCAAAATACATACCTTCAAATTATAAAATAAAAATATGTGCTTACAGAATAGCAAAACCCCTTAAATATTTATATAAGGAATAAACAACTTATTGCACACTTAAAATTGTTAAATTTGTAGTAAATTCATTTTTTTATCCATTTGAAGTGAACTAAGTCTCTGTAAAACCAGCAAGTAATGAACTTCAATTATGTAAAATAAAATATGGCAACTCATGTACAAAATATGTAGGGAAACCTTAAATAGTTAACTTAGGTGCTAATCACAATAGATAAATTAAGCACTATATCTATGTATGTATAGAAGTATACATAAATTGTATCCTAGCTCCAAGTAAATAAAAATAGAACATGTTGAACCAGAGAGGCCATAGTTCCATCCTTATACACTAAGATTTAGAGCACTTAGCTCATATAACTAATCCTAGGTTGATATGTAAATTAGCTAACATGAGAGCACTCCCTAGTTTATAAAATATGTAGTGGAGCAAATTAAACTCTAAAAATTTGAACAAAGATTAGATTTGTTAACTAAATTATTTATTTTTATACATCACTAGAAAATATAACATGCTCTAAAAATAAAACCTCTAAAGCCATATATGTGTAGAGACTATGTACCTAGAACACATTATAACTTGTAAACTGTATAAGAAATCCTTAGTAACTCCAAAATTGTGAAACCAAATGTGTTAAGCTTAGAAAACACATTGCTACTGTTAGTGATATGCCCTAGAGGCAACATGGAGATGTTGAATATCATGGTTAATGTTTATGTATTTATGAATAAAGTGTTATTCGGCCCATGAAATAGACATCTTGTATTTATCAATAAGTACGTAACTTATTTATGAGACTCTTTATATATGAATCTATTTCTAAACGATCCGTGATCATATATCATATTGTTGGAACAAATATGATTCTAAGACCGGCATGTTTATTGATTGATGATCACGTCTCATAGATCATGGTATGGAGATACCAAATCAATATACATGGACATGTGTTAGAGAACACATTGTTGGATAGACCCACCCTGAGACACTACAGGAATTAATGTGCCATTAGTTGGTCTCAAGTAGTGTTGGTGCAAAATCTTTAGACCTGAGATCATCATGGATTACAACATGTGTAGTAGCCTACTTTGGGACTACCAAATGCTATTCCTTAACTGGGTAGTTATAAAAGTAGTCTTCGGGTTTGCTATGAAACATGGAGTGGGATGTGAGTGATCAAGATGGAATTTGCCCCTCCTTTGGGAGAGATATCTCTGGGCCCCTCGAGGTAATGGATTATGGAAGTGCATGGCCATGCCAAGTCGATTGAGGAGTCAATCAACAGACAGATAATCCAATACGGTTCGAGTGAATGGTTAAGCTATTGAAGGGATGACACACATCTTGCCTATAGCTTAATTGGTATCATGAGGCAAAGGGATTACAGGTTCAGAGCCGATATTATGTTCTTGTATACTATGGTGTCAATATGTGCCGCTAGGCGCCACTTTGTTGACAAATTGGCCGAGTTAGACTTAAGCCGAAGCCGAGTATACCCGAACCTACAGGGTCTCACGCTTAAGGGGATAAGAACAGAAATTCGAGTTGGACTCAGATACGGCTCGATCGGATAGAGTCCTATGGGCTTACGAAGTATGGGTGGCCAACTCTATGAGATTCGGATTGAATCCAATTCAAAATAGAGTCCCGATCGGCCACTAGACCCAGTCGGCCAACTCTATATAAAGGGGCGAGGGGTGGAGAGTTGCTGCATTGCATTAAACCGAATCAATCTGATTTGGCGCAACAGAAGTCGGCGAGATCAATCTCCTCCGAACGTGTGGATACCGGTAGAGGCACTGCTACGTTGCGGTGCTGTTCGTCGGCTACAAATCGGCTGTGATCGGACAATTCGGCTGCGGCTCATCGGAGCGAAGCGGCTGCGGCGGATCGGCAGCACGAGCGCGGTACGACGAATCGGCGAGTCGGCTGAGGTTAGATCGGCTCCGGCATCGGGAATCGGCTACGTCAGATCGGCTGTTAGCGAATCGGCAGTGATCAGCTGGCACTGTTCCAGATCGGATAGCTCCTGATTGGGTATTTCCGCTGCATACTCCAATCGGTAACGATCTATCAACCCTTACTTGCAAGTGTTCCTGGTTTGCACGGTAGAAATTTTTGTTATTAGCTATCGTAGCTTCCGCGTAACCCTTCATCTACACCTCTGAGAAGTCAAACTTAATAAAAATCACTTTGCAAAAATATTTTATAACACTACCTTGGTAATTACTACCATATATAGACATAACTTCTAAAATTCATATTTCACAAATAAAAAGAGATAAAATAAGAATAATTCCACCTAAATTCATCTTAGACCAGAACATATCTACTCGTGCACAAATCATGAATTTTAGAGCATTTTGGATTTTTCCCCATATTTTGGTGTTTAATTGCATAACGTGTACTTTTTATAGATAATTGCTTAAACGGTGAAGAAGTGATTTAGGTGCTGACATTTTCCAGTTACAAGGTAAGTTCCACCTCCCTCTCTCTTTGAACACTTTGAACTAATGTTTCGGAGGTTATTGAAAATGTTTGCAAATCTTGCATGTCGATTGTACACTAATAAATTAAAATCTTGTTAAACCTGTTAGACAAACTCCTATTACTTGCATTATCCCCTTAACCCCACATATGTCCATATCCCTCATTCCTAACCATAGGTAAAATATGACTATACCACCTTATGTCATAAGTTTTGATATCACTAGAGTACTATAATGCTTAGCCACGCATAAAATGCTTTTCCTTGTCATTATGGGCTCATTACAAACATGAAAATTTTATTTTTAAATATTCTGGACAGAATTTGAATACTTGAAATTTTGACAAATAAATTTGTGAAAAACATGGATTTTAGGTTTGGGCCTCAAGTGGCATGCGATGATGTATTTGTATGTCGATAGGGGAAGAGTGTGCCCAAACCGACCTAAGGACTTCACTCAATGTCAGTTCATTTCGTATACAGTACAACCACATGTGTTAGTATGGGATGACCTAAGCTAACTAATCTACTTAGCACCTAGCCTTGCACTAAGGTAGGCCGTGTGTATGGGTTTGTATAACCCGGAGGAACTTCCTATTTACCCCGATGGGTAGTTTAGGCGACTAAGTCTATCCAATACAATAATATTGTGCCACGTGGGTGGGTTCTTGTCGTGTCCGCCACCATGGCGTTAAGTTTAAAGTGGGGCCATGCCACTTGATGGTTCTAGGTTATATTCCAGTATGCCTAGGATGGAGGAACATGTATCGTGCTGGTGCAAGGCTAGAGATTAAGTAGTGTAAAGGCTTCGTTGTGACCTCTAGTCTGTACTCAATGTGTAGAGTATGGTGGTACCGACGGGTACCGAGCAAAACTAGAGCGCTTCACTTCAAGTGAGCAATTCACATCATGTGGGTAAAGTGTACAAACTCTGCAAAGTCTAAACTAATTGATTAGCCGTGCTCACAGTCAAGAGCGACGTGTGGATATGTATTAAGTATAGACTTGTGTTTATTCTTCTGAATGCTGAAATTTACCTTCAAATTATGTTGAGTTTTGTGGATGATCTCCTTGCTGCCATGGATGGCAATGATTTGTATATTTAAACATGATTAATGACTACTTTGATGCCCATATGCTAAGGACTTGCTTGCTTAAATTACATTTGAAAGCAAAACTGATTTGAAAGTGTTTTATGCAAATAAAACTTGCTTTGTGCTAAAATGAACCATATTATGCCTTCCTTGATTATATGCCCTAAATGTAGAGTGTTATGCTTGTCTTGGTGCTTGCCAGTACATTATTAGACTTTGCTTGTAGGTATTGACTTAGTCCTTGAGTGATGCGGGTTTACGATTTGCTTCTTCTAGGATTGAACTTAATGGGGTAAACCCCTAGTCGGTGTGCTTGTGGATGGGTAGTCAAGCTTCCGCTGTTCTCTGATTTATGTATATATATTTGGCCGGTCGACCTATGTGATTATTAAGTCGATATAAGTCTTTAAATTCCTTTCATCTTAAATGTGTTTGCTATGTATGCCCATGCTTAAGATGAAAGTGTGAATCTAGTGCACATCCTGGGAACTAGATTCACATGGGAACTAGATTTGAAGCGTTTCACTTCATCTTGCAAACATAATGAGAGGTCCAGGTCCTCTCCGACAAAGAATTACCGCACTGAGTTTGTTAGGTTATGCATGGCAGACTTCAAAACTGCCTGCCGCGTGGTGCTCGGGTGTCACACGCCCTTGCCATGTTCATGGCAATTCCGCACTATGCGTACCTGGTTCTCAAGATTCCAGGGCTTGCCAACACGATTTCCGTTTGTGTCAGGGTTGACACCTCCCTCGCTGGCGAGAGGAAAAACCTCTCTCTAGGCGGGGACGTCGACCCCTCCATCCCTCCAAGATCATATTGATTGGCACGAGCTCGGACGAGGGGTGAGAGGGCGCAGTTGTTGGCTTCCCAGGATCGGGCTTCGGTGAGCATGCATAGCAATCAGCAGACAGGCCGGGAGAGCCCAGGGAACTAGCCGAGCATGATCTACATGACTTCCCCGACGCAAGGCCGAAGCTATCGGTGGAGTTTGGCGGTCGCCAAGGAGCTTGTGGGCTTTGTTTCCTTCAAAAAGGTGTACCTAACGAGTTGTTTGCCGACCCGGTCCTTGTAAAAAAAGAAAGAGCAGAGGGGGAATGGAGAATGAGTTTCGGTTATTTTGACTTGAGCAAGCTATGACCAAAAGACCCTTGTTCCACCCCCGCTCCTACGCCGGTTTCGTCGAACGCCCGGAACCTCGAAGACCCGCACAAACGCTACACTCGAGCAACTAAGTTCCCTGTTCCCGACCCTCCTCATAAAGAATTTATGTTTGTGGCATTTTATCTCTTGCTAGCATAATTTTCCATTTTACCAAACTTCGAACCCCCAAGTAGCCTACACACCGTGCTTGATGACTTCTTCACTACGCTTACGGCATGTCCTGAGCTACATGACCTCGATCAGTGGCGATCGGGGTTCTCCGAAAGGAAGCTCATTAAGCACGTTAGCGAAACCCGAGGGCTCGGCTGTTTTTCCAAACAGCCTACATCCGCCAACAATGCCCCAATCTGAGCTGAGTGTTCCCAACCCACTTGGGTCGAGTTCCTGAAAGGAGATTGTTGGCTGCACCTTGGCTACTCGGGGCTCCTGTAGCCTCCCAAGTGCTCATCTCGTAGCCTATTCGACCAAGCGTGATGGTTGCTCCTGACGCCCTTCGGATTAGGGGCTCCCTCCCAACTGGAGTTGGCTAGGGCTGGAACCGATCATGGCTTAGCAGGATACAACACATTGAAGGGTTACGCGGAGGCTACGCTAGCCGAAAACAAAAACTTTTAACCACGCAAACCAGGAACACTTGCAAGTAAGGGCCGATAGATCGTTACCGATTGGAGTATGCAGCGGAAATAGCCAATCAGGGCTATCCGATCTGGAACTGTGTAGCCGGTTCCCGCAAGCCGACAGCCGATTCCCGGGGACAGCCGATTCGCCAATCGGTCGATTCGTGGAGTCGTCCAGTCACGTTCTTGCGCCTTGCTCCGTGCGCCCGACCGCAGCCGATCCGAAGCCAATCAACAGCGCGCAACGTAGCAGCGCCTCTACCGGTATCCACATGTCCAGGGACAAAACGCCGTACACCCGTGTGCTAGCACGCGATGCAAGGCTAGGGTTTGGCTCGAAAGTGGGGAGGGTTTCCGTGGAGATTGATCTCGGCGACTTTTGTTGCGGATTTGGTTCAACGCGATGCAATTGACATGCCGCAGCTCTCCACCCCTCCCTACTTTATATAGAGTTGGCCGACTGGGACTAGTGGCCGATCAGGACTCTATTTTGAATCGGATCCTATCCGAATCTCACGAGTTGGCCGCCCATACGTCGTAAGCCTATGTGACTCTATCCGATCGGATCTCTATCCGATCGAGCGATTCGAGTCCAACTCGAATGCCCGTTCTTATCCCCTTAAGCGTGCGACCCCGTAGGTTCAGGTATACTCGGTTTCGGCTATAGTCCAACTTAGCCGATCGTCGGCTCGAGTCCAACTCACCGGGAACTGTCACAGGGCGGCGCCTAGCAAGCACATATTGACACCATAGTATACAAGAATATAATATCGGCTCGAACCTGTAATGTGTACACAAATCCCTTTGCCTCACGATACCAATTAAGCTATAGGCAAGATGTGTGCCATCCCTTCAATAGCTTAACCATTCACTCGAACCGTATTGGATTATCACTGCTTGATTGACTCCCAATCAACTTAGCATGGCCATGCATTTCCATAATCCATTACCTCGAGGGGCCTGTAGATATCTCTCCAAAGGAGGGGCAAATTCCATCTTGATCACTCACATCCCACTCCATGTTTCATAGCAAACCCGAAAACTACCTTTATAACTACCCGCATTACGGAATAGCGTTTGGTAGTCCCAAAGTAGGCTACTACACATGTTGGAATCCATGGTGATCTCGTGTCTAAGGACTTTGTACCAACACTACCGAGACCAACTAATGACACATTAATTGCGTAGTGTCTCATGGTGGGTCTATCCAACAATGTGTTCTCCAACACATGTGTCCATGTTTATTGATTTGGTATCTCCATACCCATGATCTATGAAACATGATCATCAATCAATAAACATGCCGATCTTAGAATCATATTTGTTCCAACAATATGACATATGATCGTGGATCGTTTAGAAATAGATTCATATATATCGAGTCTCATAAATAAGTCACGTACTTATTGATCAATACAAGATGTCTATTTCATGGATTTGAATAACACTTTATTCATAAATATAAACATTAACGTGATATCCAACATCTCCATGTTGCCTCTAGGGCATATCACTAACACACATATGAGCTTGGGGGAGCTCGCCACCCAACCATTCGAAGCATACACGACCAAGTTGCTCGATCTTGACTAGGAGCCCCTTGGATTCGTCCGTCATGGGCATAAGTCAATCGACCTCGAAGGTCATACATGCAGCGAATGGTTGGTTATTTCTTCGCGCGCCCATTTGCCGCGTACATGGCTAAGTTGCTCGGGCATGACTGGAATCCCGGATCCATTCTATCGAGGCCCTAAGTCGCCCGATCTCGAAGGACATACACGCAACAAATTGTCGGCCTTTTCTTCGTTTGCCCATTCGTTATGTACATGGCTAAGTCACTAGGGCATGACTGGGAATCCATCGGATCCATTCCCGTCATGGTCCTAAGTCGCCGCCTCGATGGTCATACACGTAGCGAATTGTTGGCAATTTTCCCTCACTGTTCATTGCGTATACGGCTAAGTTGCTTAGGATTTACTCGGGAATCCTCCGGATCCGTCCGTCGAAGCCCCAAGCCGCTCGCCCGGAGGGTCGACACGCAATGGGTAGTTAGCGCTTCCTTGCCTAGTCTCTTTGCATGCCTATCTCGCAACATAAATGACCACCGCTCGAGCCAGCCGGGATCCCTCCGGATGCGTTACGTCAAGGGTCTAAACCGCTTGAGTGATGAGGTCGAATATGTGGCGAATAGTTGGTTGTCTCCCAATACCTAAAATGCTTAAGATCGACAAAAAGCTCTTTGGACTAGCTCCGTCGAGGGCATGAAGTCACTAAAGCATGGTATACGTGATACACACAATGAATTGAAGGCATTAAAGGCTTCATCCACTTTGATAAGTAAAATTAAAAGCTTTATTACATCAAAAGATAAAGTCTTTATTTTCCCAACCTGGTCTGGCCCTGCTTGTTTTCCTAGGTGCTCGCTGATCTGACTAAAAAGTCATTTTGGAGATGATTTTTTTGGCTGTTGGCTCAATTTCAGCATAGATGACAGCGACATAGGCCTTCGAGACGTCGACTCGGCCATCCCTCGGCAACCGCTTCGAACTTGGCGTGGGGGTACATCTTGTGCACCACTCCAAGGATGTGCGTCATCACTTACTTCGCCATGATCCGGACGAAATCTCGAAGCGCTTCTGCCCCTCAAGAAGACATGATATGAGTGTGTCCTAGGTCTCGTCGTCAATCATATGCTCGGAGTCTGCTTTGGGAAGGAGAGCTCGAGCACCTTCGTGGGATCGTTTCCACCAGGCCTCGGCCACCTCCAAGCGGGCTTTGAGGATTTCAAATTGTTCGCCAAGGGTCGAGAGTCGGTTTGCACGAGAAGAGGTTGGATGGCATCGTAAAAAATGAGACAACACAGAGGGACTGCATGGGTACCGACTCATAGCACCCTCCCACGCCGCCTCGGACGAGGCCAGCGTCGTCTCGGCCCCGACCTTTTCCTCCTCCGATGATACCAACATTGCCTAGGCCTCAACCCTCACCACTTCCAGAGCCGACGACCTGGCCTCGGCCAAGCCCTTGCCTCCTCGGATGCTTTGAGCATGGCTTGGTCTCGACCTTTGCCGCCTCCGAGGCAGCCAGTTTAGCTTCCACCTCAGCCCTTGTTGCTTCGGCACTGCGCCTAGCTGAATCCGAAGCTGCAAGCTTGGCCTTGATCTTGTTACGTGTCGCCTCGCCTTGATCATTGCCGACTCCGATGCGACTAGCCGGCCTCGGCGTCCACCTTTGCTGCCTCGGCCTGAGCCTTGTCTGAATCCAGCTCAGCCAACTCGATCTCAGCTTGTTTCCTCGCTAATTTGGCTTCGGACCTAGCCCCGGCCAAAAACTTTTTCTTGGCCTTGGCCTTCGCGGCCTCTGACGCTGTCACCTTGGCTTCGGCCTCTTTACGGGTGAGCCCTGTGCCCCCGAGCATTCTGCGGGTAGCATCCCGCTGCGCTCGAGCCTCTTGGAGCAAACTGCTGGCCTTCCTAGCAGTCTCCATATGCATTGCAGCGTAAGCCAGAGCCTCGTTGGCAACTACTGAAAAAGAAGATTTTGCAAATGGCGAAAACAAAGGATGAAAGGTTCAGGCGACAGACTCACGCTAGGAAGCATCGACCAACCACGCCTCTAGTTCCTGGACCTCCTCGGCAGGTGGCGATTGGTGGGTGCTCACCATAAAGAGGCAGCATAGGCAACATATAATTTGTTTTAATTCAGCCGCCCGCTCTGCCTCGTGGATAGGGCGCTCTTCAATCGTCAACCCGCCTTTGGAACCGGGTTGGTCCTCGGTGCGCCTGTTCGCTGGCACTCCGGTGTTGAGTAGGTTGCTCCTCGGTCACCACCCCAACCGGTTACGCCCCAAGGGCTGGGGCATGGAGCAAGAGAAGACGATGGGAAAGCGATCAGGTCCCGATTAAACTCCGGAACTTTGCCTCACCCAAGTCATCGACTCCCGTTTCCACCGTCTTCGTCACCTCCACCTTTGACCCCTCCATTGGTCCCACCGTGGAGCCTACCGATCATTGTTTCGCCTCCTCTGCGACCGAATCGCCGCTCGTGTGGGAGCTGCTGCAGACACCACAGTGGTAGCCAGGGATGGTTTGGTTCCCTCCATCCCAGCTGGATAGGTGATTACGCCACCCTCGGTGGCTCTGTTCATCGAGAGTCGGCATCTTGGCGGCCTGCGCACACACCTGGTTGACGAAGGACAAGAGAGGCAAGTAGGGGTGGGCGTTCGGTCTGACCGACCCGATCGGTCTTCGGTCTTCGGTTAGTTCGATCTTTAGAAAGTTAGGACCGAACTCGGTGTTTAAAAAGATAGGAACGAGCACTTTGGTCTTTGGTTAGTTTGGTTCGGCTCTTCTGGTCAGGACCGAAATTTTCAGGACAGTCACATTTCAATTAGCTAGTTCACTAAACAACGTGATGTCATTTTCCAACATAAAAGTTGTTGCAAGCAACAATTAAACAAGTTCAAACAAACATACAACTTACAAGTGCCAACAATTAAAAGTTCCAAATAACAATTGATAAACAACAAATGAGCAAACAGTAGGTCAGCAGACAGCAGACCAAACTTTGGTCACTTTGGTTAGTTCGGGTAACCGAGGCCCAAGACCGAAGTTTATTAGGTTATTTTGGTTATTGCATTCTTAAGACCAAAATTTAATTTGGTCTTTCGGTTTTGGTCTTTTTGATTTTGGTCTCTGTCAATTTAGTTCGGTTCTTCGGTCTCAGTTATTTTTGCCCACCCCTAGAGGCAAGTACAAAGAATCACAAGCGGGCGCATCACACACCTAGTTGACATCGCGGACCTGAAGCTAACGAGCCTCGGTACCTTCTTCCGGGTTCTCGACGCGCCAGGCTTTGAAGCTCCGCTTGATTCGGACGACGGCGATGTAGGCCTCGTGTTGACATCTCTCAACACTTCCTCGCTCGATGAGGCATCCAGCTTCCTCTTGGCGCCGCGGAGGGCCGGGCCCTCGGCGCCGTCCTCGAGCCGAAGTTGACCAGGGAACCGGATCTCGGGACATTCCCTTCATAGCCACCACCTCGTGGATCGGTGATGGCGACACATAAACGGACATCTCCCGCCGAGTGTTAGCACTGGAAGGTAAGATGTCGAAAAAAGAGGAAGGAAGGAAAAGAGGGAGGTCGGACTAACCTCGATCACGAGTTCGAGAGGCGTAGGAAAGCCCCCCCCGCTGCCGAAGTTGGTCGAACTTGAGAAGAATGTCCCCAACCTCCGCCGTATGTAATCGGGGAGACTACGGCCTCCTAAGCGGTCCAGGCAGCCCGGACACCCGTAGGCCGGCGTCTCCCTATTCTTACAAGGCTGCAAACCCCGAAGAGCGAAGTTATCCTCTACCTTCACCCCCCGTTCAAGCCTTGCCCCCTCAGGACCTCAACCTTCGCCATCGGCTCCTCCACCTAGTCCCGACTTAGCATTGGGGCAGCGGGCGGACAGTGGTCATCGAGACCAGCTCCCGGTTGATCTCGGAAGAGATAGCCGGCTTGAGGTTCTTGACATAGAACCACTCGGCATGCCATCCATTGTTGGAAGACGTCGTGGTCGACCCAGGGATGTAGCGCTAGGACATTTTCTCCCTCGGAATTGAATCCCGGCCCCACCGACCACGACGCCGACCATTCACCTGAGGCAGAAGTAATGCCGAAACAAATTGAAATGCGGGTCTATCCCAATATAGGCCTCACAGAGATGGATGAAGAGAGAGATATGAAGAATGGAATTGGGGTTGAGGTTGCGAGGGAGATGTCATAGTAGTGGAGTAGGCCCTAGACAAAGGGGTGGGTCGGTACTCCAAATCCGCGAAGGAAGAAAGGAGAAGACCACTAGCTCACCAGAGTCGGGGTCGAAAACATCTCCCGGTGAGCGCCACTCTACGATCTCTCGCGGCGGGAGGACGTCGGCCATCACTAGCTCCTCCAACATCTCACTCCCGGTGCGTGGGGACGAAGGCCAGAACTGCTCGCTCGGTGCCGCCACCGTTGGTTGAGCCCTTCCTACCTTTCTTTGAGGTGCTTCTTGATGGGCGCCATTGGTTTCATAGAAAACAGCGGCGACCTTTGCGATAAGCTTACACCATGCAACGGCAATGGAGGTGGCGGCCTTGTGTGCTAGAGCGGCGAGGAAACGAAGCGAAAGCGATTGTGCGAGGGCAAAGGATTTGTGAATTTTTGAGCGGAAAGGAGGCGTGGAGGAGAAGGAAGGCAAAACAATAGGGCTTAAAAGGGGCAATGATGGGCACAGCGCCTTTTTGGCAAACACACAACGCCGTTAACGCGTATGCTAGGCATCCGAGGCGCCCGCCCATCCGGCTCCCGGGCGGCCACGTCGCCCGGTGGTTGATCCGAGCCATTGGTAACCTAGAGCGGTTCACGGTGCATGAGTGGTGCGCGTTACGTGTCCCGTTGAAACCACCATTGGGCCCACCACTTCCCGCGGCGACAAATCTTGGTCGTTGGATCTACGAACCATTGGGGATAAAGGGCAACTTGATGTATGAGCCTACCGTTCCATGACCTTGGTCTTGACGGCCTTATTGGGACGTGACTGGTGCACAGTTCAAACTGTAAGTGGCCCACATGCATAGCACGCGCCCCGAGCTTCAGCAACCTCTCGATGACCAATTCCTTAGGATTTTCCTTCGGCCACCCAGGCCCATCGGCCTCGGAGCTATAACTTCAAATCGGTTGTTAGCCTCGGGCTGTGACCTCGGGCTGATCACCGTCGGGCTTCGGGCAATGGCATATCGGCCAACGGCCCGGGCTATGGCATATCCGGTCGCTAGCCTCTAAGGCTTGTGACTTCCGAGCTATGTCCCTCGTCGACCATTGTCAGCCTCAGGGTTATGGTATGGCCGACCGCCATCTACCTTTGAGCTACAGCAACTCGGCTGTCAGCCTCTGGGCTGATCGCCCCGGGTCGGTCCCCGTCAGCCTCTGGGCTGGGGAACCTTGGCCATCAGCCTTCACACTATGGCCACTCACCGACCGCAATCTGCCCTAGGCAGTGACATTCCTTATCCCATCAAATGCCACCAATTTGAAGACGACGTCCTGAAGATATCCCAAGGGTGATGTTTTCGGACATGACCCCAGCCTTGGATGTACCATATAGCCCTAGGCTCGGGGGCTGCACCTGGCAGGTGCACCTAGGCGGTGCATCTGCCAAGCATGGTCAAAGAACCTCAAGAATTGGCTTTGGGACTCGACCAGGATTGACAGGACGAAGACCGGGTGGAGCTGTCATCGACGACCCCCTCCATTTCCGTCGTCGTCGTGCTCTTCCTCACACCGCCACCGATATTCAAGCTTCGCCAGCCCACGCATACCCCTCAGTGAGTCTCCAAGGACCTTGCAAAGCACATGCATGCACCCACAATGTATGGATTTAGCCTCCAAAATAACTTGCGTCGGTAGGCCGAGCCGCACCGCCGCCTGCGCTCGTCGCTAGCACTATTCGGCCACCGCTGTGCGAGGACACCACAACTAGGTTCGTAACAAGCCACTTTACATTTTCTCTTTTGGCCATCCCCGCTGGAACGCCGCTGTTCGTCGCCGGCGAGGCCTGGAAGTACCTACGGCCGCCGGAACGCTGCTCTTCTTCCCTCTCCGTCTCGCTGACCGCCAGGCCCCACTGTTCGGGTGCCAAGAACCCCCTCTTAAACCCATGAGGCCACCGACCGGTGGGCCCTGCGTGTAAGGGAGATAGGGAAAAGATCCACGTACTTTTCACGAAGAGCAAACCACTTCTTCGAAAATCCATATAAAATTTGTTTGAAAATATTTTCGGATGGAACAAATTTCTGTGGGCTCCTTAGACAATGAACTTTAATGTGGAACCAATAAAACTTGCCACTCATTGCACTGGAAATATCCCAAAAAATTAAATAAGTCAGGACACACATAAACCAAAGGGGAATTTGTAAAATTCCTAGAGAATTCATATTAGCTTCAATTTGAGAAAACCCAGACCCTATAGATCTATCACCTCACCCTCTTTAACCTGGGAAAACAAAAGTTATACTTTCCCTAAGAAAAATGTTGGTAAGGCCAATCTTAGGAACAAGATACACTTTAAGACAGTCAACCTTTAGGGATTTATTAAAAATTCATTTTACCATATTTTTGAGTAAGCTTAGATTCTGTAGAATCAATGACCAAACATGTACTTTTAAAATATAAAAATAATACCATATGCTTTCTGTGTAGTGTAATGCCTTAACTTAATTATAAATGAAACTAATGGTTTAATGCACCCCCACTACCATGTAAGAATTGTAGGAAATCCAATTTTTATCCTTTTTAGGTGAAACAAGTTTCTATAAAACCATAGATTAACGAAATCCCATTTAGTAAAATAAAACATAGCCACTCATCCACTGGAATATAGAGAAAAGACTCTAAATAGATAGCCTAGGAAGTAAACAAGGAAATTGTCATATGTATACACACCCAAATGTGCATATATTTGATTATACAAACATAAAGCATAATCCTAGCTCTAGGTATGTTAGAATATAATGTGTGGACCAGTAAGCCCCCATTTCCATCCCAAAGCTACTAAAACTTAGCACACTTAGCTCCATGGGCACGACACAAATCGATAAGTCAGACACCTACCTAGCATGGAGAATATATACTTAGGAAGACCATTTAGGCTCCAACAATAGTTGCACCTAGGTGTAAAACGTATCTACTAAATGAAACACTTTAAATCCCAAATAACAACCTAAACAAATTCTGGACCAAAAGCCGTAAGACGCCCCATTCGCACATCATAAGCCTAGAACACACTGTAGGTTCGTAATACATCTAATACGTTGATTATAGCCCTAAAAATTGTGAAGTAATTTGCGTAGGACCTAGAAAACCCTTTCCATTACCCCTGGAAGGTCAATGCTAATATTAGCCAAGAGACAAGAACAATCTAGTATGACACCTAGTTAAATCCTACGCTATACCGAGCTAACTTTAAAAATTAATAACTCCCAAAATAGAGGGGATAAAATAGGAACTCCTTCACCATGAATTGTATCCACACAGCACCCAACCACACTAAATAACTCATGCATTTTAGAACATATTTAATTTTTACATGTTTCCGTATTTATTCGTTATCGGTATTTTCTTTTAGAGGATAATTTCGTGACGGTGAGAAGATTTGCATTCTAACTCATCCCAGGAAGATTCTCTAACAACAAGGCAAGTTTCTTCCCCTCCTTCCTTTAAACACACATTGAATTCCATGTTTTGAGGGATGAAAATATTTGGTTGCACACTTGCATGTGAATTTAGACTATTTCGGTATTTTAAAACTTGGGCAATGGTAGTTATAACCTATTTGTTGCATTTCCCTACCTTGATTAATTGTAATCCTTGCTGTTTGTATCCCTAGAAATGGTTAGAGTACTTACCTTGTGCTTGAAAGGGTTTAAATCATGTTTTCGCAATACTTGCTTAGCCCGCCTAGAGATTTCGCAAATACTCATTCCATCTATAAATATTATGAGTGAATTTTGTTAAAGTGAACCCTTGCTGGAATGGGTTAAATTTAATGATTATTTGCGAACTAAAATGTGTAAAAGTATAATTTCAACTTGGGCGGCAGGCGGCGTGCAATTGATGTATTTGCATTGCCGATAGGGGAGTGTTTGCCCGAGTCCGTAAGGACCAAACTTGTGTCACCAACTTGAGGATACCGTACATCCACATGTGCTAGTATGGATAGCCTTAACCGAGTAATCTATTTAGCACCTAGCCTTGCATTATGGTAGGCCAAGTGTATGGGTTCGGATAACCTGAGGAACTTCCTATTTACCCCGATGTGGTAGTTTAGGTGACTCGATCTGTCCAATACAACGATAACGTGCCACGTGGGTGGGTTCTGTCGTGTCCGCCACCACGACGTTAAGTTAAGGCATGGGCCCGCCACTTAACGGTTCTAGCTCACATTTCTAGTATGACCTAGGATGAAGGAAACACGTATTGTGCTGGTGCAAGGCTAGGGACTAAGTAGTGTAAAGGCTTCATGGTGACCTCTAGACTATACTCAAAGTGTAGAGTATGGTGAGTACCGACTATCGAATAAACTAGAGCGATTCAGTTCATGTGGATAAAGGCTGTACAAACTCTTGAGTTATAAAAACTAATCAATTAGCCGTGCTGCAGTCAAGAGCACTTTGGTGAAGTGTCATGAGTATAGACTCAATTGTTTTAAAAGTGTGATTATGTGTTTTCAACAAAAAATATTGAGTTGCGTGAGTGTGATGATATAATGTGACTTGTTGTCATGGAGGATGACAAGATATTGATTATGATGGAACCAAAACAAAATTAATGATGAAACTAAAATGACTGTTTTGTTAATTGAATTGTCAACTCCTTCTCAAATGATTTGTGAACTAAAACTTGCTTTAGGCTGAAAATGAACTACTATATAGCCTTTCCTTGATTATATGCCAATCATGTAGTCTGTTAGGTTTGGTTGTGCTCTTGCTAGTATATTATTTCTAATAATGTACTAACACTTGCTATTGGAATATCCATTTTTTCTGCTTAGAATTAGTCTTTTGAATAGACTGGTGGTAATCGGCCTTCTTTTAGGATTGAACTTAACGGGGTAAACCCCTAGTCGATGTGCTTGTAGATGGGTAGTTAAGCCACCGCTGTTCGCTACTCTCTGATAATATTTATTTGGCCGATCAGCCTATGTAACTATTATGTTGTTGTAATTCTTTAAGTCAATTTCATCTTAAGTGTACTTGCTATGTATATCCATGCTTGAGATGAAAGTGTGAATCTAGTGCACTTCTCGGGAACTAGATTCACTGAGTACGATTAGGGAATAATTGAGATGTTGTAGATCTTTAGCCATTTTTGTCAAGTCTCCCGAGTGTGTAACACATCCGTGTTAGCCACCTTCGAGTGGTTTGACGGGCACACTTCAGGGTGAAGTTGACTCAAGTGTGCTAAAGGCCCGACAATTTCTCACTTATTTCTCTCTCGGGACCGGACGTTTCGTTCTACTTGACTTATGAGCTGAACCATTTCGACTCATATTTCAAATAGAACAGAAGGTACGGGGCATCCCCGACACTCCCACGCGAGCCTCCCTCTCTCTCTCCTCTCGGGCCGCCCGAGGCCGAGGACAATAAGAACCCTCGCTCGCACGCAAAAAGTTGACATCCCATCCCTTTCTCTTGTGCCACCCGACGTGTCGGGCCCACCTATCAACACCGTCTTCAACCTCGGCCATGCCGCCACATGATTCCCGGCCGCCTCGCCTCACCCGCATGCTCTAATCACCGCCATAACTCTCGCATCTGCCGCCGGCCGTTCTTGCCGCCATCCGCTCCCGGACGTTAATGGTCGCGCCAGCTGTCGCGGCCATTATTCCTCCATTAACTCCATGAGAAATCCTCCCGGTGTTGACGAGAATTTCCCACACGCGCCGGCTGGGAGATGCGCTTAACTCGGTCTGAGGTCCTTCCCGGCTACCTATGTTGTTCAAGGCGTGTCGATTGGTTTGATTCGTTAACCAACAAGAAAAACAAGATATGTGCATTAAGTGTTAGGTTAGATCCCCATTGGATCGGGGCCGAGGGAATCCATGAGCATATATATGCTATCCTAAAATATATTTAAGCCAAGTGACTGGAATGGATCGGCTATACCGAGACAGCATCAGCCGCTAAACCCAAATACAGTAAAGGATAATAAATATATGTATTGATAACCTAGCCGATATTGGAAAGCTAACTATGGATCGGCTAGTACTCCGATGATTCTTATGAAAAGATATCATTCTTGAAACAGATATACTTAGCCTAGAAAATCAGCTATTGGCTGTTGCTAGCAGGCCGATTTCGGCTTATGATGTCCGACAAGAATGGGATCTTAACATAAGAGGCAGTCCTAACATAAATCTAGTAATAAATATACTAAAAGTATATCAGGGCAGGTAAGGTCGGCTGAAACCCCGGCACTGTCTCTAATCATATACATCTAACCGAAGAGATCACTAGAAGTTCTAAAAATGACTTAATAGTTCAATGTTGATGCAGCATTAAGTATAAAAAGAACAACCTAATCAATTGTTGCTGATGTAAATACCTCAAGACGGTGGATACCGCATATAAATTAGTTCAACCTTTAGATCTAGCCCTACACCGTGTGGGTTCTTGATAGAACGGCAATGGAAGGATAGATCTAAACATTGCTCAGTTTATATGCGATATATGGTAAATAGCAAGTATAAACCTGAATCTAATGTATCATTACGATGGAAGCATTAGAATCGTAGAACACTACTAATGATTGTCAGATTTGGGGATTGAAACGATGCACTGAGCCAAATCAATTGCTCGTCCGAAGAAAAGGATTGGCGATGCGTCGAAAGTTGTTTGATTGATTGTAATTGAATGAATTTTACAGAGATCTCGGGTCCTATTTATACCAAGAATAACATTATACGCAGACCACTGGACTCTATCTAAACTACTATTTAAAATATGACAATATCCCGGGAAGGACCCATGCCGTACTACAATAAACAGTTTAAACAAATTCCTAATTTACAGATACAATTGTCGTTACAGGACTCTATCCATAGATGGCAATATCTTTTAACGCACAAACTGATAACCGAATCTTCTATTTACCCTCAAGCACTTTCATCAGAAACGGTTTTATCTTCTCCTCTGACTCAGCATCGGCTATCGGCTATCCTTGTTCGATCCAACCTTAGCCGATTGACCTCGTAGCCGATCGTTACTCAGCTGATTTGAATATAGCCGACGCAGCCTCTGCCTCTCTGCAGATCATTTCGCCAATCCAATTCTGCTTCAAATTTGACCTTGAACTTGGTGATTTGGTTGCCAAATTTGGTCGTTAACACCCGGCCAATTCTGAGCTCCCCGAGCCCTATAAAACCCGGCCCTCGCCTCTCCCGTCCTCCCCACACCCTTGTTCAAGCTCCTCGTGCTCTCTCTCTCACCGTGCGCCAAAGCTTTGCCGCTTCCGCCGGCCGTTTGGTGCTCCTCGCTGCCCTGAGCCACGCGAAACCCCGCGTCATCCCATACTCTTGCCGGCGTCCGAGCCCCTCGGCAGCCCTCATCGCCGCCTCCCTGCCGTGCGCTCGCTGTCGCGCCATCGTCTCCTTCTTCTCTGGTGTAACCACGTTGAGCTCTCCCCTCCTTTTTCCCCTTGGTTGCACGCCGTCACTCTCATGCATGGCTTCACACGCGTGTTGCCACGCCACTCCGCTGCCCTGCGCCGTTGCTCTGATGGCGTCGGCCTTCCGATCACCGTGCTTGCGTGGCAAGCCACGTGGTCGCAACGTCGAGCGCGTGGGCGCCACGTGTGCCACGTGGTGCGCCACTTGCCGCTGGCTGTGGACCCATCCATCATGGACCGATGCTCCCATGGCCGATGATGTCGCATTCACCCAGATGTTAGCCCTAGCCACGTACGCAAGCCTCGGGATTGCGCAATAAATTATTAAGGATTTTTCTATTTTAGTAATAAGCACAGTTAGTTAATCCTCTAAATTTCATATTTTTTAATCCAAGCTTTATTTAAGTCCATTCAAATTTCATTAAATTCATAAAAATGCCAAGAATCCATTAAAAATAATTTTGTTCCCTGTTTCATTAGACCTTTAGCATGTTTTGTTGAGTTCCTTGTTTGTCATGTAGATCCTGGTAGTTCCGGCGACCCTGTCTACTTCGAAGTTGTTGCAAAGTTTCCCCAAGTCGAAGAGCAAGGCAAGTCATGCTTCATCATTGGTCATATTATACCTATTTTTGCTAAAATACCTCGCTTTCCTTATAAACTGCATTTATTTTTGAATGTCATTTTATGGGAATATTATGCCTTTAGTACCATACTCAGCCTTAGAACTTGACCACCCCAGACCTTTGATAAACTTGGATATTAATATGACTACATGTTGGTCTAGGATATTCTTAGCCCTACTTAGATCAACCAAACACGCTAAATGGGTGTTTTCACCTTTGAATTATACTATATTAGACACACTAAATGTTGAACTTAATCTTGTGACATTATGATCATGATTATCAACTAAAATATGACAATGGTGGGCTGTGGGTGCATTGGTTTTGGATAGTCACGCCCATGGCAATTACGGACCGGTTCATGGGAAACCTTGGAAGAAATACCGAACTAACCACAAGCCAGAATGGGCAACGGTGGGTCCCATAGTGTAGCCTTTCCCTAGCCAACGTTCCCTGGCAAGGGTGAGCGTGATGGAGTTGCGATCAGCCGAGGGCTTACCGGTTCTTGGGCCTTCGGATTCACCACGACACTTGGGGGCTGCCCACTGTCCTTATGGGAGTGGGGCGAAACCTGGTGTGGTTCGATTGGTTAGAGGGGTTATATGAAAGGTCCTATCACAATACCTTTTCGGGGTACCATGAAGGTATTCCAGCACTTGGAAACGTGTCATGGGGCTGTGTCTTGTGGGTATAGATGTACACCTCTGATCAGAGTAAAACTATTCGAATAGCCATGCCCATGGTTATGGACGATCGACCGGATTCATCGTGATTATTCTCACACCTCTAATAACTCGATTAATGGAACACGACTAGTATAGGTGGATGGTTTGGGCTGTCACAACGTGGGGATAACGTTGGACAACATTGATATTAATACTACTTAATTAATTACAACTATTTTTTGCTTTCAAATTATTGTTGTGAAATAGTTGCTTTGTGCAAAAAGTCAAGCCCTAGCATTTTCCTTGTCTCCCCTTGCATTCATACCTCCTCTTGGTATGACTTGATGAGTACGATGGTACTCATCCTTGCCTCTTCCCCCAGAGCTAGTCTCCGGAAGCCGATGAACATGTTGAAGACGAATAGGCTTCGTCGTACTTTGGAGATGCAGTGGAGTCGAGGTGCCATCTTGCAAATGATTAGGCCTTAACTCCTTTTTTCCACCGCTCTTTGTAATCTTTTTATTGTTTCTAAGACATGGATGCGTAATATCAATAATTGTCGTATGTGTACCTGGCCGTTCTGGACATGGATTTTTAGTACACATATAGCTTCAAAATTAAGTGTTGAATTTATGGGCATGACAAGTTGGTATCGAGCCAATTTGAGCGTAGGACAAGCCAACTGGAAAACCTAAGATCCTATGAACTTTTCCATATGCATAAGTTCTTGCAGTTGGAGTTGTTTCGAGAAAATGTGGGTTCTATTTCCTCGGGTTTGGGAAAAATCTTGATCATTTTCTAAAAAGGGAAGTTTTAAAAATCAAGTCAATCTAGAGCAATAGGATTTTGGAAAAATGAGTTTGAAAATCATTGGAATCTTATTCGATTGTCGGTCGGGATTTCAAAGGGATAGATGTCTTAAGTTAAGTTTAGGTGGGAATGGTTGTAGATTTTATACCTAATATACCTAAGCATTAATTTTAAGCACTACTTTATTGCTTAGATGGTGTCGATAGTATCTTTACTTGGCTCCATGAAAATGTTTCATGCATTAAACCCATCTTTACTCGTTTACTTTACTTGAGTCCTTTGCTGCTTTATTTAACTTGGTCCTGAGCATACATTGATTCGCCCTCCTTTGTCGTCTCTAGATGGCAGGTCCATCCAACTACCCACCACGGTCGTGGTTTGGAGGGTTTCGTCCGAGTTGGCTCGGATGGCCTTGGTAGTGGGCTACACGATGCACGGAGTACACAACCATCTCGCCTTTCAATAGCGAAATGCCTCATCGGGGTCCAATTGGAGGTGCACGGTTTCATCAGCACCAACCTCCCGAACATGGTGGTCACTGCTTCAGGAGGAACAGACAAGCATGCCTACCAAGAGACTGCTTACCTGATGTTGGCCAGGATGCGGGAGATGCACGATTACCATCTCGTCCTCTACCTATCGCTTCCATCCCTATCGAGGAAGCTCTTCGGATGTCGCTCCTTCCAAAGAGAAGAGAGGAGAATGACACCACCTTTAGTCACATGAGGACTGTGATTAAAGGATTGGACCGATGCACACGGATCTTCACAAGTGTCACATCACGAGTTTTTCCCTAATTCATTTAAATAATTTACCCTGGAAATAATCGGAATTTAAAATTAACTCCGGAATCAACCTATAATTTTAAAATGCAATTAATAAATGGAAACGACATGATAGGATTTTTCGGATTCTTCATGTCAAAATACGCTAACAGGGATTTTTCTTGGAATTTTTAGAGCACCCTAAGTATTTTTAATCAATTAAATAAGAAACTAATTTAATTAAGTCCCTTTCCTTTTCTTTTTCCTTTCTTTTTTTCTCTCTCTTTCTCTCGCCTTACAGCACTTTTTTTTTTTTTTTTTTTTTTCCCTTGGCGCCCTGGCGGGCTCGGCGGCCCGATCTCCCGCGCGCGCTCGCCCCTGGGACGTGGCCAAGCCCACGGTCCGCCGCGCCGCGCAGTCCGGATCGCGTCCCTCGCGCCAGTGCGGCAGGTGGGCCCCACTGCCGGCCGCCCACCGCCCGCCACAGTGCCGCCGCCGCCTCCGCGCCGCCCGGCTGTTTGCCGGGCGTTTCCGCTCTCTCGCCGCGTGGGCACGCGGGCTCACGGCCGCCTTGCGCCACCAGCCGCACTTTTCACGCCTTAGCAGCGCCGCCGCCCAGCGGCGCCGTTTTCCTCTCTCCCTCCTGAGTCCGTGTTTTCCGGCGACCTTATCCCCATCGTTTCGTGCCGTTTGGTCTCCTCTCTCCCCCTATAAAACCCCAGCTCCTCCTCGTTTCCCTTTGATCGCGACTTTTGCCCGTGTCGCCGCCGTTCTCCGTCGTTTCCTTCGCCGGTGAGCTCGCGCATCCTCGGGTCCTTTTGTTTCGTTTGCGTTTTCCTTTCGCGCGCCCGCCGTACTTGGCCGGGTAGTCGCGCCGGTCCCGCCGCCGTCCGTCGGGTGCGTCGCCGCCGCTCGAATGGTCACCGCCGTGCCTTAGCAGTCGGCCGCGCCGCGCCCCAACCCCCTAACCCCAACCCAACCTAGCGCCGTCCCGTGCCGTCCGATCTTGCGGATCGGACGGACTCGCGCCGTCCGATCGTGATGGATTTGAGCCGTCCGTCGTCACCATCCGCCGCCAGAATCACGCGTCGCGCCAATCCGGCCGCTCGGTTGCGCCACGTGGCGGCAATCCGCCGCCCGCCCCGCTCGCCAGCGGCTTGCCGTGCGTGCGGCGTCAGCCTAGGGCTGGCGCCCGGCCGACGTCATGCTGGCGTCAGCCCTGTGCCGCGCAAGGGTGACGTCACCAGGGACTTAATTGCGCAATAAATAATTTAATCTTTCTACGTTTAGTTTAAAAATCGCAATTAAACTTCTAAAATTCATATCTTTTGAATCCGAGCTCCGTTTTAGCCCATTCAAATTTCATTAAATCCAGAAAAATGTCAAGAATCCATTAAAAATACTTTCCAGTGCTGTTTCAGTAGACTTTTAGGGTGTTTGTTGAGTGCTTTGTTTGTCGTGTAGATTAGTTTTCCGGCGAGCCGTTCTTTTCGAGTAGTCGCGAGGTTCCTCGATCTCCGAGCAAGGCAAGTCATACCTTACATTGACCATATTGTACCTATTTTATGTAAATATCTCTTTTACTTTCAAATCGCATATGTTTTAGAATGTCATTTTATGGGATGATTATACCTATTGTACTCAACCATAGGATTGTTTACCTTATACCATTGATAACTTGGGGTTCAATATGACTAGATGTTAGCTTAGGGTCGCTTAACTATGCTTAGCGCAACTAGCTCACTAAGGGATCACACTAATCAAGTTTAATTCTAAAGTGGACCTTCCGATGATATTAAGATATGACTTTGGTTTTTAATGATATTGATTTGTGAAAAAGGTGGGTCGTGAGCACATGGTTGGTCTTTGGTTAGCGTGCTCATGACGATTAAGGACCGGTTCTCGGGAAATCCTGGAAGAAATGCCGTGCATACCACAAGCCGGCATGGGTAATGGTGGGCTGTAGCATAGCCGTCTCTAGTTAACGTATCCAGAGAGGGTGAGCGTGATGGAGTTGGGTCGGCCCGGTTTTAAGGGTTGATCAGCTTCCCAGATTCACCGCGGCACTAGAGGGGCTGCCCATTGCCCGACGGGAATGGGGGCGAAACCTTGGTGTGGTACGATTGATTAGAGGGTTGTGTGAAGGGTCCTGTCACAATTCCTTTCCGGGGCACCGTGGTGGTGCACCGGCGCACGGTACTGTGTTGTGGGATTGTGTCTTGTGGGTACAGTTGTACACCTCTGATCAGAGTAAAAACTATTCGAATAGCCGTGCCCACGGTTACGGGCGATCGACCAGATTCACCTTGATTAGTCTCATTTACTTTATTCGAATGAAATGTTGGAATATGACTAGTGCAGGTGGATGGATGGGCTGTTGCAACGTGGTGAGCGTTGGACAGTGTTTATTTAATCTGCTTAAATGTTACTACATTTCTTGTCTTCAAATATTAATATCATATTGCAAAAACTGTTTATGCAAATTGAGCCCTTGACCTTTCCATGTTATTTATCTTGCATCATGTCCCCTTTTCCGGTGTGACTTGTTGAGTACGGTGGTTGTACTCGTCTTGCTTCTTTTCCCCCTTCGGTGCGGAGGTTGAGGTCGAGGTCTCGAGGAGGTGTAGGCTTGTTCTCGTCAAGGTTTAGCCGTGGAGTTGGTGTTCCGCTTCGCTCGTGTCAGAGTTTAGCTTAAGTCAGTTTTATTTTCTTTTCCGCTGCATTTATGTAACTCTTTTTATATTGTTTCTAAGACGAGGATTCTGTATTATCAATAACGTCGATTTGTGTACCTCGGCTGATTCCTGGACGAGGATGCAATGCACAAATTAGCTGCAGAAATTCTGGTGTGAATTTCTGGGCGTGACAAGTTGGTATCAGAGCCTTCCTGTGACTGTAGGACAAGCCAACTGGAAACCTTAAGAGCCTTCTAATTCTTTTCTTATGCATATGTTTTGAAAGAAAAAGGGGTGTTTTGAAAAGTGGAGTCAGTCTAGGGTTTAGGAATTGTGAAAATGGGATGTGGTCGTGGGTTTTGAGCATGTTTTGATTTTTTTTCCCACTCCTTTGTTTCTATAGATGGCAGGTTCCCCAGCGACGCACTGCGGAAAAGGGATGACAGGTTTCGTGGCAGAGCTGGCACGTATGGCCCTTGCAGTTGGATATCCTGAAGCACCGGAGTATACGACGGTTGCGCCTCAGTGTGAGTTGCCATACCGTGTTCGGTTGGAGGTTCACGGGTTTGTGGGAACGTGTCTTCCCAACATGGAGGTCACGGCTTCCGGAGGCACGTCAAATCACGCTTGTCAAGAAGCCGCCTACCTGATGTTGGCCAGGATGAGGGAGCTGCATGATGCTGACCTTCGCACCTCCTCCTACCGCTACCATCCCCGTCGAGGTAGTTCCTCAGAGGTCAGTGCATTCAAGTCTACGGCGGAGGAGAACGACTCTACCTTCGGTCACATGTGCACTGTGCTCAAAGGACTGGATCAGATGCACTCTGACCTACACAAGGCGACCAAGGAGCTGAATGACAAGAAAGCCGCTAAGGATCGCACATTGCTGAGGGCGAAGTGGTTCGTCGAAGGAGGTAGCTGAGTTGAAGGGACTCCCGCCACCGGTTAGGGTTAGACTCCGCACTACGCCTCGGAAGACCACCACCGCGCCCTGTCCGTATCCAGCTAGCCCTCGATTCCCCCGCTTTCTCAGCTCCAGCTCCAGTTCCGGCGCGGTTCAGTTCCTCCTGCTGCAGGTTCTGCCTCACCTTTGCCCGGCTTCGGCAAATCCAGGCGGAGGTGGCGTAATGGTTGGATCTCCGTCTCCATGACTCAAGCTCGGAATTCGGCTGAGACATGGACTCCGAAGAGACTCAAGATTCCTCGGAGGGAAGGCGGGATCGGTTGGGCTACGGCAACCGATTCGAGAGATTCCAAGTCGGAGGTGGCCGAGGACTCCAGGGAGCCGTTCGGAAGAATGGGGATCTTACGAAGGAAGCGGTTTCGACTCTTTGTCCCGTGGATCGTTCTAGTTGCCCTCCTTAGTTTTATCGTTTTTCTTAGTTTGTCTTCTTGGTAGTTCTTTGTGTGTTAGGCTGCTGTGTGTGTGGGATAGCTGGCAGTCGATATCAAGTGTGATATGACTGACCAATTAAGGATGTTTGGTGTTTTTCCTTGTTTTAGTCAAGATCAGAACAATGCATTTGAATTCAAATAATAAAGATTAGTGCTAAGTCCATGCTGTTTTCTTCTTTCTCTCTCAGTGGTGTCTCCTTCGGATGGTGAACACCGGGACCGTAGGCGCTTGACAACAATGGGCGGTCAGTGCCGACAACCACGAGGCTCACGACGCCAATGGCAATGCTCCTCCACGCCACCCGAGAATCCCACCATTGCTCAAGTGCTCGCTTCACAGAACACGGATGATGGCTGCAATGATGCAGCAAATGCAACAACAACACCACGGATGCAACGGCGAGATGCTGCAACAAATGCGGCAACAGCAGAACAATCGTTGCCGCCCCACCAGTCAAGCTGCCAGAATTCCTTCGTGTCCGACCGCCGACCTTCTCCGGCACCACTAATCCCATGGAGGCTAATGATTGGCTTCATGCCATAGAGAAGAGTTGGATCTGGCTGGTTGGATCAAGAGAAGGTCTCGTTTGCCACCCATCGATTACGGGGTCTGCTTCACTGGTGGGACAATTATTTGGTTACTCGCGGCGGAAGCGTGATTACAGGGAAGAGTTTTGTCGCGGTTTCAGGACCGCACATATTCTGCGGAATAGTTGCCTGAAAAAACGTGAGTTCCGTTCTCTTGGCGGGGGTAACAGATCGATTCTGAGTATCGCACGAGTTCAATCGTCTTGCCGTTATGCCCCGGAAGATGTGCGCACGTGCGAAGGCGGGGAAAAGTTTTTGGCTGGTTTGGATGATGAACTCACGGACAAGCTTATCTCAGGATGTATGCTAACTTTGAGAAGGCGGTCGACAAGGCCATTCGACAGGAAGATCAGCGCAACAAGATGATCAAGAAGAGAAAAGCATTCCGACACAACCTCCTCAACGACGGGAAATCGGCGGAGGCCGCGTTTCATGCCAAGTCAAAGTGGACCTACCACCATGATTGTTCGTCAGCATCGACCTTATCACCCAGGGAATTTCCAAACTGGCAGTAGTGGCAGCGGTCAGCAACAGCGTACTCCAGCCCCGCGCCCTCCAACAGCGCCATCCCAGCAACAGTCACAGCCACCACCTCCAAGGAAGGACTCGGGAAAGCCGGAGTGTTTCAGCGTGGTGACCCGAGGGCATTTGGTGACAAGTGTCCGAAGCCAAGCCGCGGCGGAGCCAAGGTTCATCCGGGCTCGAGTCAATCATGCGTCGCCGAGCACGGACCGCTCACGAGTTATACGGTATGTTTCTGTAAACTATACTCCCGCCACGAGTATTATTTGATTACGGCGCTACACATTCTTTTATCTCAAAGCAATTTGTTGGGGCACATGGGTTGTCAGTAGTGGGACTTAAGATACCTATGCGGGTTCAAACCCCTGGAAATCATTTGGAGACCACTCAGTTTTGTCCCTCAGTAGCCATAGAAATCCAGGGATCTATGTTTCTAGCCAACCTTATCCTCCTTCGGTCCAAAGGCATAGAAGTCATTCTTGGGATGGATTGGTTGTCCAGACATAAGGGAGTAATTACTTGCGCTAGTCGCACCATTACTCTAATTAATACGAAAGGAGAAAGTTGTTTTTCGCTCTCCCATGCAAGTCAAGCCCGTGGCAAGTTTGAATCATGTTACCACTTAGGAATCGTCGAAATGGCGGCCAAGACCCTGTGAAGTTAGAGGATATCCCTATCGTCGGAGAATACCCCGAAGTTTTCCCAGGATTTAACTCGATGCCGCCAAAAGGGAAATTGAATTCCGGATTGACCTAGTACCGGACCGCCCCAATACACAAGAGGCCATATAGGATGGGAGCCAACGAGTTGGTCAAGTAAAGCAAGTGGATGAACAGGTTGCGAAGGGTATATTCGCTTGAGCACGTCGCCTTGGGGTGCTCAGGTGATTTTGTGGAAAAGAAAGACAAGACCAAGAGAATGTGTGTGGATTATCGAGCCCTCAATGAGGTTACTATCAAGAACAAGTATCCCCTACCACGGATTGATGACTTATTCGATCAACTCAAAGGGGCCAAGGTATTTTCCAAGATAGATGCGCGATCGGGCTATCATCGATTGAGGATTCGGGAAGAGGACATTCCCAAGACCGCCTTCACCACGGTATGGGCATGCAGTGTACGGTCATGTCTTTTGAGGTTAACCAATGCACGGCTTTCTTTATGAATCGATGAACAAGGTGTTTATGGAGTTCTTGGATAAATTCGTAGTGGTGTTCATTGACGACATTTTGGTCTACTCTAAGTCGAGGAGGATCATGAGCAACATCTTCGGACGGTGGCTCGAGAAGTTGAGAGATCATCAACTCTACGCCAAGTTTAGCAAGTGTGCTTTCACGGTTAAAGGAGGTACGGTTCTCGGCCACATTGTGAATGCCCAAGGAGTAGCCGTGGATCCGTAAATGTGGAATCGGTTACTAAGTGGACCCCGCCTAAGACGGTCACGCAGTCCAAGTTTCCTTGGACTTGCGGGTTACTACCGCCGCTTCATTGAGAACTTCTCCAAAATCGCCAAGCCAATGACTCATTGAAGAAAGATGAGAAGTTTAAGTGGTCGTGAATGCAATAGGAGTTTTGAAGAGCTCAAGAGGAAGTTGGTGTACGCACCGGTGTTGATCTTGCAGACCAAGACAAAGGACTTCCAAGTTTATTGTGACGCATCTCGCCAAGGGTTGGGATGTGTGTTGATGCAAGAAGGCAAAGTGGTCGCATATGCATCTCGACAATTGCGCCCACATGAAAACAACTACCCCACTCATGATGCGGAGTTATCCGCAGTGGTTCATGCATTGAAGATCCGCGACACTACCTAATTGGTAATCGTTGTGAAGTGTATACGGATCACAAAAGTCTTAAGTACATTTTCACCCAACCTGATTTAAACCTCCGGCAGAGGAGATGGTTGGGCGATCAAAGATTATGACTTAGGATCCATTACCATCCCGGCAAAGCTAATGTGGTTGCGGATGCACTAAGTCGAAAGAGTTACTGCACCACCCTCGTGTCGAAGGAATGTGTGACCAATTGCGAGGAATTCGAGAATTTAAATCTACGAGTGGTGAATTTTGGTTTTGTGGCTGCTGGAAGCCCAACTCATTGATCAAATTCGGGCTGCTCAGGCGTCGATCCCGAAATGGCCGAACTCAAGAAGAACATGAGAGTTGGAAAAGCTCGTGGTTTTTCGGAAGACGAACATGGCACAATCTGGATGGGAAAGAGGCATGTGCGGAAGATAAGGATTTGAAAAGGCGATCCTTACGGAGGTTCACCAAACTCAATACTCAATTCACCACTGGCAGTACAGATGTATCAAGACCTTAAAGAAAAGTTTTGGTGGGTCGGCATGAGGAGGGAGATAGCCGAGTTTGTTGCACTTTGTGATGTTTGTCGGTGAAGTGAGAACACATCAACGGCCGGGATCGTTGCAACCCCTTGATTCAGTGGAAATGGGAAGAAATTGGAATGGATTTCATCACGGGCTTACCCGCACAACGGAGATATGACTCGATTTGGGTCGTGGTGGACCGACTCACCAAGGTGGCCCGCTTCATACACATACATACCTAGGGAAGAAGTTGGGAGCTTTATCTCGCAAGGATCATGTGTTTGCATGGCGTGCCTAAGAAGATCGGTGTAGATAGGAAGTCGGTTTACTTCCAAGTTACGGAAGAAGTTGCAAGAAGAACTTCGGTTGCCGTTTGAATTTCAGCACGGCCTATCATCCGAAAGCAAGACGGCCAAGGCGAGAGAGTGAATCAGATTTTGGAAGATATGCGAGAGCATGCGCGCTCGATTTTGGAAAAGCATGGGACAAGAGCTTGCCCTATGCGAATTCTCTTACAACAACAGTTACAGCCAGCATTCAAATGGCACCGTATGAAGCATTGTATGGACGGAAATGCCGCACACCCCTATGCAGGATCGAGCGGGTGAGCGCCGCTTGTTGGCACGGAAGTAATCAGCGAAGCGAGAGGAAAGGTCCGAGTGATTCGGGAAAGGTTGAAGACTGATCCCCGACCAGAAGAGCTATGCCGATAATCGTCGAAGAGATCTCACTTTTGAAGCGGGAGATTTTGTGTATCTTCGCGTTACACTCACAGAGTACACCGTTTCCAAACCAAAGGTAAGTTGGCACCACGTTTCGTGGGACCATACAGGATTCGGGAACGTCGAGGAGAAGTGGCCTATCATTGGAGCTTCCCTCCAACATGACCGGTATTCACGACGTGTTTCATGTGTCCCAGTGAAGAAGTGTTTAAGGGTGCCGGAAGAGCGGGCGAGTCCAGACGGATCGAAATCCAAGAGGACTTAACCTATGTAGAGACCATCACGTATTCTTGAGGTCGGTGAGAGAAGGACTCGGACAAGGTTATCAGTTTTGCAAAGTACAATGGACTCATCACACCGAGGAAGAAGCTACTTGGGAACGAGAAGATGAGCTAAAGGCGCGCACCGCACTCTTCGCGAGACCTCAGAATCTCGGGTCGAGATTCCGTTTAAGGGAGTAGTTGTCACATCCCGAGTTTTTCCTAATTCATTTAAATAATTTACCGGAAATAATCGGAATTTACGAAATTAACCGGAATCAACCTATAATTTTAAAATGCAATTAATAAATGGAAACGACATGATAGGATTTTTCTCTGATTCTTCATGTCAAAATACGCTAACAGGATTTTTTGGAATTTTAGAGCACCCTAAGTATTTTTAATCAATTAAATAAGAAAAACCGAATTTAATTAAGTCCCTTTCCTTTTTCTTTTTCCTTTCTTTTTTCTCTCTCTCCTTTTCCGTGCAAAGTACGGCCTTTTTTTTTTTTTTTTGGGCGCCCTAGCGGGCCGCGGCCCGATCTCCGCGCGCGCTCTCCTCTGGACGTGGGCCGAAGCCCACGGTCCCGCCGCGCAAGTCCGGATCGCGTCCTCGCGCGCGGCAACCGTGAGTGGGCCGCTGTCGGCCCCTTCATGCCACATGCATGACCGCCCGCCCGCATATCTTATGCCGCCGCTGTTTGCCGGGCGTTTCCGCCTCTCTCGCGCGCGTGGGCCCCACGCAGGGCTCGGCCGGCCGCCGCACTTGAGCCGCGCACCAGCGCACCATGACGGCGCCGCCCAGCCAAGCGGCCGTGGTTTTCCTCTCTCCTCTCCAGAGTCCGTGTTTTCCGGCGACCTTATCCCCATCGTTTCGTGCCCGTTTGGTCTCCTCTCTCCCCCTATAAAACCCCAGAGCTCCGCCTCGTTTCCCTGATCGCGAAGCTTTTAGCCCGTGTCGCCGCGTTCTCCGTCGTTTCCTTCGCCGGTGAGCTCGCGCATCCTCGGGTCCTTGTTTGTTCGTTTTCCTTCCTTGCCCGCCCCGCCGGTGTCCCGCCGGTCCGCCGCGTCCGTCGCTCATCCCTGCCGCTCGAATAGTCACCGCGCCGCGCGCAATCGCCGCGCCGCCTTAACCCTAACCTAACCCCAACCACCAACCTAGCCCCGTCCGTCGCGTCCGATCTTGCGGATCGGACGGACTGCCCACTCGATCGTGATGGACTTGAGCCGGAATCGTCACGTCACATCCGGCCGCCGAATCACGCCACGTCGCCGCCATCGGCCTTCGGATTGCGCCACGTGGCGGCAATCCGCCGCGCCCCGTCGCCCATGTAGCTGCGGCCCGTGCGCGCGTCCCGCCCTAGGGTGGCGCCCGGTAATGACGTCATGCTGACGTCAGCTGTGCCAGCGCAAGGTGCGTCACGAGGACTTAATTGCGCCAATAAATAATTTAATCTTTTCTGTTTAGTTTAAAAATGCAATTAAACTATAAAATTCATATCTTTTGAATCCGAGCTCCGTTTTAGCCCATTCAAATTTCATTAAATCAGAGAAAAATGTCAAGAATCCATTAAAAATACTTTCCAGTGCTGTTTCAGTAGACTTTTAGGGTGTTTGTTGAGTGCTTTGTTTGTCGTGTAGATTCCAGTGGGTTCCGTGACCCGTTCTTTTTCGAAGTCGCCGAGGTTCCTCGTCTCCAGAGCAAGGCAAGTCATACCTTACATTGACCATATTGTACCTATTTTATGTAAATATCTCTTTTACTTTCAAATCTTTGCATATGTTTTAGAATGTCATTTTATGGGATGATTATACCTATTGTACTCAACCATAGGATTGTTTACCTTATAAGTGATAACTTGGGGTTCAATATGACTAGATGTTAGCTTAGGGTAAACAGCTTTATGCTTAGCGCAACTAGCTCACTTAAGGGATCACACTAATCAAGTTTAATTCTAAAGTGGACCTTGGATGATATTAAGATATGACTTTGGTTTTTAATGATATTGATTTGTGAAAAAGGTGGGTCGTGAGCACATGGTTGGTCTTTGGTTAGCGTGCTCATGACGATTAGGACCGGTTCTCGGGAAATCCCGGAAGAAATGCCGTGCATACCACAAGCTTGACATGGGTAATGGTGGGCACGTAGCATAAGTGTCTCTAGTTAACAGTATCCCGAGAGGGTGAGCGTGATGGAGTTGGGTCGGCCCCGGTTTTAAGGGTTGATCAGCTCGGATTCACCGCGGCACTAGAGGGGTACGCCCATTGCCCGCGGAATGGGGGCGAAACCTTGGTGTGGTATGCGATTGATTAGAGGGGTTGTGTGAAGGGTCTGTCACAATTCCTTTAGGGGCACCGTGGTGGTGCAGGCGCACGGTAATGTGTTGTGGGATTGTGTCTTGTGGGTACAGGTTGTACACCTCGATCGGAGTAAAAGGCTATTCGAATAGCCGTGCCCACCGATTACGGGCGATCGACCGATTCACCTTGATTAGTCTCATTTACTTTATTCGAATGAAATGTTGGAATATGACTAGTGCAGGTGGATGGATGGGCCTGTTGCAACGTGGTGAGCGTTGGACGGTGTTTATTTATCTTGCTTAAATGTTACTACTGCTTACATTTCTTGTCTTCAAATATTAATATCATATTGCATAAAGCATTTGTTTATGCAAATTGAGCCCTTGACCTTTCCATGTTATTTATCTTGCATCATGTCCTTTTAGGTGTGACTTGTTGAGTACGGTGGTTGTACTCGGTCTTGCTTCTTTCCCCCTTCGGTGCCCAGAGGTTGAGGTCGAGGTCTCAGGGAGGTGTAGGCTTGTTCTCGTCAAGGTTTAGGCTGTGGAGTTGGTGTTCCTTCGCTCGTGTCGAGTTTAGCTTAAGTCGGTTTATTTTCTTTTCCGCTGCATTTATGTAACTCTTTTTATATTGTTTCTAAGGCGAAGATTCTGTATTATCAATGTCGATTTGTGTACCTCGGTGATTCACGGACGAGGATGCAATGCAAATTAGGCTAACGAGAAATTCTACCAGGTGTGAATTTACGGGCGTGACAACAAGGCAGCCAAAGCCTTGAATGATCAAAAGATCCTCAAGATCCAAAGAGTTTGAAGGACGAGGTGGACCGCCTCAAGAAGGAGATCACCACCTTAAAGGTGAAAGTGCATCTAACCCCTAAGTGGGTTTTGGTGGTTAATAACAATTTGGTTAAGGGACTAATGCGTTTAATTGAGATGTGCGGGAGAATTAGTCCCTAGATGCTTAGTTACGCGGAGTTTTGAGAAGGAGAACCCTCAAACATCAATTGCCATGAGATTGGCGACGGTTTACTATAGTATTTTCTTGGATTTTTGAGTTCTAGGAAAAACCATATTATTAATAGGGTGAAACTCATGCCATGAGATGATCTAAGTGCTCTTAGTAGAATATTCTTGAGTGGGAATTTTTTGGAGTTATTTTTTGAAAATTACCCCTTCCCATGGCGAGAGAAAGCCGATCGGACGTTCCGGGGTTCCAACTCGGAACTTAGGACACCTTCTCACCTGCGCACCAAACCTTGAGAACCAAGTGTTGGCCGGAACTTCCGGTAATCCCAGGGCCAAACTTAAGGATAGTATTCAGTGAGTTTGTGAGTAACGTCTAGGTAGCGCAAGCGTGTACCTATATATCCGCACCTTGTCCCAGACTCACTTTTGGCCATCCAACTTTTGTTTTCGTCCCCTAGCCTCTCCATGGTGTTCTAGCTCATTTCCAACTCAATTCTTGAGCCACATAACTAAATTTTGAGAAGATTGAGTGATGTGAGTGATTGTGAGTGAGAGAGCTAGGTGACTTGAGCACTTGGTGATTCTTGCGGGGCTTTGGGTGGTGCCTATTACTCTTGGAAAGCAATCTCCTAGACGGTTAGGTGTCTCCTGAGGCTTACGGAGGGTTTGGATTGGCACAGGAAAGTTTGTGAAGGATCACCTCTCCTCCACAAGGAAACAAGGTATGGATAGTGACAAACCAAGCTGATCTTTAGGAGGTTGTCTAGGTAGAGCAATTCACATTTGTGGTTCAAACTAGAGGATCGAATTTGGATCTTTGTGGTCAATTTGATCTCTAGGTAAGAACCTAGAGACATTGGGATTGAAGGCCGTAAACTTCTTCCCGGATTTGCTTAGTGAGGCAAGGGGTTAGTGAGACCCAACTCTATGAAGTTCCTCAACGGAGAGTGGGTTCTTTGAATCCAAACTTGGGTAAAAATCCTTGTGTCTTGTTTGTTATCCCTTTACCTCCCGCTGCTTGTCTATATGCACTGTGTGTATCTTCCTGTTGCTAGCAATAAACTTGTGTAGAAAGTACTTAAATTTGAGTGTAAGATCCTTTTAAGTCATAGAACACGGATTGGAAGTACGGTAACATCAAAAGTTCCGACAACTTGTGCTGGCCGGAAGTTCCGTGGTTCAAGTGCCCAGGAAGTTCCGATGCTGCGTGTGTTTAACCGCTGCATTTTCGAGAAAATTTTAGGATCGCCTATTCACCCCTCTAGGCGACATCTCGGCCCGGCTTCAAAAAGGGACTACCGCTCCCGAGAAGGCCTCCGGATCGGGATCACACACCCGAAAGACCATCAAGGCACTGTGCACATACAGCTGTGCTTGAATCCACTCCCGCTCCACCACCACCCCCGGCTCCTGCAGCACCAGCGGCAGCCCCTACACAGCTCCAGACTCATGTATCAGGACCCATCCTTGCTCGCCCGGCCTCGGTGTACAGGCGGAGGAGGAAGATACGGGTGGATCTCCGTATCCAGCAGCAACGGAGGCAGCAACAACCCTAGCTCCGAGACCCCGAGTGGAGATGTGGAGTTTGTGGATTCCTGGAAATGTTCGGAGGAGGAGGAAGATGGAGATTCCCAGGAGAGTGGCTTTGACTCTACTGACCGCAGGAGCCGCTCTGGCTGCTAGAGTGTACGCCACCCTTAGATTTTCGTCTTCTAGTTTTTCTGTTTGTTAGTTGTTGTGTGTTAGGAGTGTTTGGTTGTGGGGTAGTGGTCAACCTATATCAAGTGGTAGTATGGGTTGCCCAATTAAGGATGTTGAGTGAGTTTTATGTGTTTTTAATGAAGATCATATCAAATCAGTCAAATTAATAAAGTTCAGCTTCTGAGGCCAATCTGTTTTCTTTCTTCGCTCTCCTTGCTTGGTCTGCTCCTTCAGATGGTGAACACAAGGTATGGTGGCTTCAATGCCAATGCTGAGTCTGCTAGAAACAACAAGCGAGCCAATAGCTTGATGCTCCGCCACCACTGAGAACATCACCTTGGGCCAAGTCTTGGCCAATCAAACTTAGATGATGGCTGCAATGATGTAGCAAATGCAACAGCGGCACCAACAAATGCAACAATGAGATAGTAACTGATGAGAACAACAACAACAACAACAATCGGTTCGCACCCAAACCTCC